>OX382179.1:7266033-7310690 GCA_947507545.1 Clistopyga incitator | reverse complement strand
CCGCAACCGTTCGCTCCCGCGAGTGCATCCAGTTGCGTTTGTTAATTTTACGCGACCTCAAAAATTAACTAAGCTACCGATTCGTTCGGTTTTGATCCCGATCGCGAGTTTTACCCCAAACTTTCGATTTGGAGCTTGGGGATTGAGCCGCCCACTCGATCCCTCGGACATACCGGTGGAACAAAAATTAACTGGCGCCCACCGGGTTTGCGGATGCGCGAGCGAGGGTGGACGGCCGAAGGTGACGGTTCCCGATTTTTGTTTTCTTTTCGTGTTTTGTGTTCTCGACCAGAAGACCGAATAATCGGTCTGTTACTGAAAAATACGTCACAAATGGCGCCCAACGTGGGGCCACGCCGATAAATAGCGGTTCTCGTGGGTAACTTTTTTTGCGTGTGCTTTAATTGATTTTTTTTTCTTTCTTTTTTTTATCTAAAAATTTTTCCTTCCTTTACGGTTCTCGATCTCGGCTGAAATTTTCGAATATTGTTATTTTTCGAAAATTTCAAGATTTCGGAGGAAGTTTTCGAATCTTCCATTCTTTTGAAATCTCTCGATCTTCAATGGCATTTTTGTGAAATTCCGAATGTTTTATTTTTCAGAAATTTCTGGCTCCCGACGCCTCTCTCCGCGGCGTTAATGAAGCGGTCACGGGTGAGCGGCGATACCGCTAATCACCCTATTGTTGCGGTTTCGGCCGTTTCGATGAGTGATCTTGGTGTTTCGACAAACAATTTTTTTTGGTTCTCGGAAAGCTCCTACCTTAGGCCCTTTCGCTCTCGATAACCGAAATTTGGCGATTTCAAGCTCACTTTGTCTTGAATTATCGCCGTGTAAGAGTGTGCATTCGAGCTACCGGCGTACGTTTTTGAGGCATATCGTTTGGAATTGAATATTCCGCTCGAAATCCGAGACAATCGTACAGCTACCGATTAAAATACGGTGGTAATGAATTTGGTCTTGATATCAAATTCTATTTTTTTAGGAGCGTACTTTTTTCTTCTTTTTTTTCTTTTGTGCTTTTTTTTTTTTTTCAAAAATTTACTCGTCAGCGCTAGTGCCACCAGGGGTTCCCGTATACAGCGGGTAAATCCCGGAGGGCACCCTCCTTTTTCCGATTTACCTGTCTCCTGTTATAGATGTGCTCTCGTTCCTCGCGTTACGATCCCGATAATAATATATTTATTCATTTTATTTTTACATTGATTTTTTTATTTTCATTAAAATTTTTTTAAAAACCTTGGTCGTTACAACCCCCGCTATGGCCATCGGGCAGGATCAATGATCGCCCACGGTTCGGAGGACCCCCCCCATCCCCCCACACTATGGTCTCCGTCCGCTCTCGACCCCAGTGCGAGGCGAGGGATCGCTCACTTCACCGCAAGCCTTCGTCGGCCACAGTCGCATCCCGGAACCACACTTGGCCTCCCGACTCGTATTAATTTCGAATATATTTTCGTGCTTTCAGTTCCCGAGTCTTTGACTATTCTGTTACTGGACTTCGAGATTGTCGAACACCGTCGCCAGTGCTCGGTACCTCGCGTGATCCCGACTACGAGTCTACACCGATTGATTTCTTTTCGGTTAACCTTTGGTTCTCTTTTCTCCACTTCTTCCTTCTTTTTTTTTTATTTATTTTTTCTTCCGGTAGACTCTCCGTAACTGATCTCGTTCGGACCGGTTGGTGAATCGTCGGATCCCGTGCCACCTCGGAGTGGGCCGATCCCCGAGGAAGTAGCGATTTGTTCTCTTTCCTGTCCCGTCACCGCATCTACCGTTGCAATGTCGGTGAGAGAAAAGGAAGAGATGCTCCCGAGTGAGGCGGATGACGAGTCATCAGGAGCCAAAACCTGGAGAGCTCAGGTTCCGAAGTGTGATCCCCATCGGGGATTCCATAGGTCACGTGCGGCCGAACAGGGAACCGCGACACCACCCCCTCGCCAGGGCGAGGTGGCTCAGGTACCTGAGACGCGACCGGGCTCCAGTAATGCCCCGCTGGCGCTACCCCAGCGACGGTGGGCCCAAAATTGGAGCCTGAGACACAGTCCCCAAGTCCCGCGGTCCGCAGCCAACACTCCCATGGAAGCTGCGTCCCCGGGTATCGACCCCCGTCGGCAGGTCCGACCACGTCAGGGTGAGTTATCGACGTCCGAGGAGGACCAGTTCCTGCGACGCCGGCGGAGATTCTTATCTCCTCACCGGGTACTGCAAGAGGTCCGTCGCTGGGACCTCTCGATCTCGGGCCGACGAGAGGAGGATGTCGAGGACTTCATCTCTCTCGTCGAGGAGGGTCATTCCCTGATCCCGATCCAGGACGAAGATTTACTTCGCACGATCTCGTTCTGTCTAAAGGGTGCTACGCGGACGAGGTACCGAGAGATCCGCGCCTTGCTACCGGATTGGCTAGCCGCCAAGGCCGCCTTGCGGGAATGTTTTTTCGATCCCGACTATCAAATCGCCCTTCGCGAGGAGATCTCGAGCCGAACCCAGGGGGAGCACGAGTCAGTTCTCGTCTATTTAGGCTACATGAACGGTCTATTCTTCCGATTAAATCCAACCTGGACGGAATGGGAGAAGGTCCGATACGCCCATCGGAACATGCTCCCAGCCTACCGCTTGGTGATCCCGATACACGATCGAGTAACGATGCGCGATCTCGAACGCTCGGCTGCCCGTCAGGTTCCGCAGCAGATCCTGCGGAGTGTGGGTACTCGACACCCTCCACCGAGGCCAGAGGCATCCCTCTGCCCGGGGTTCGCATATTGGGACCCGCCCGAGCGTTAGACATCATCTCGGCGCGTAGAACTACGTGCAGTTCACGATCTGGACGTCGTAAGTGACGATCAGCTCTCGACCGGCGGTGGTGAGGGAGCCCCGGAGTTGCTCGACGCGGTTCTGCCTAGCCGAGCACGACGCCCTACAGTTACCGGGGGTCGACCGCATGGTCCCCCAAATTCGCGTCCAGCCCCTCAAGCCCGGCCTGCTCCGAGTTCGACTCGAGCCACAGCGGCGCCGACGGAGGCGATCGCGGAAGCGCTCCCGCTACCAATCGCAGAGCCGGGAGCTGCGCCAGGTACCTCCCGCACGGTTTCCGTTGAGAGACGTGCCCCTGACTGCTGGAACTGTCGCAAGTCAGGTCATTGTCACCGAGAGTGCCCGGAACCCCGGCGTCTCTTCTGTTATCGTTGTGGGGTATCGGGAGTAACTACCGCCCGTTGCAACTTCTACAACCAGGGATACGCCGAAAGAGGCGCGTGAGTGAGCCCTCCGGGTTTCGTGGGGAAGGCCACGATCCCGTCTCGGTCCCGTTCCCGACATGCTCCCGTTTACCGGTGCCGAGTCAGCCTGTCGCCGGCCGGAGGAGAACACGGCGGCGGCGAAAGGTGACAGGTAAGGTTACCGATACGCCGGTTACGGCCCTCCAGTCCCTCCGGGACGAGGTCCTCGTGAACGCCGCCTCAGACGATGAGGTGATAGCATTCCGAGTGGAGTTGCTGATTTTTGGCCGCCCGGTGAAAGCTCTCGTTGATTCAGGGGCGACCCGAACTTTTATCGGGCTGGATCTCGTCAAGTTTCTAGTGGAGCTTGGGATAGTTACCGTCCAGATTCCGCCTCGACCGGTAGTCGTTGCGAACAGCCAGGTGAAGACGATAACCACGGCCTCGGATGTGCCAGCCCTCCTGAATAGCCGACACACCGTGGCCTTCGCGCACCACCTGTCATCACTCTCGGAAGATTTGATTCTTGGGTTGGATTTCCTACGTCAGGCACGAATGGTCATTGACTTCTATGCCCAAGCGTGGTACTTCCGCGAGAACCCCGAGGTCCGTTTCTGTTCGTACCCGAAGCGGGCGTGGCCAGCATTTCCATGTGCTGTGGGCTTCGCATCCCCGATACCGGTCAGGCAAAACGCCTAAAGAAACTCCTCGACGCTCACTTACCTCCGGAGTCGGTGAAATCCGCTGTCACCACCCTCGTGAGTCATAGCATCGAGGTGGGGGTTAGCCGACCGGTCAAACAAAGACCCTATTCCATAACGCCGGTGATCCCCGACATCATGTGGTCGGAGGTTGACCGGATGCTCACGACCGATGTTATCGAACCCTCGCGTAGTGACTGGGCTAGTCCCGTAGTCATGATCAAAAAGCCGACAGGTAAGTACCGTTTCTGTATAGATAACAGGAAAGTTAACGCCGTCATGAAGAAAGATGCTTACCCCATCCCGAACATGACAGCCATTCTCGACGAGCTACGGCAAGCTCACTACATCTCGACGCTTGATCTGAGTCAAGCGTATTGGCAGGTCCCGATGGAACCCGTCTCGCGGGAGGTTACCGCTTTCGTCGTACCTGGCAGAGGCTTGTATCAATTCAAGCGGATGCCATACGGACTCACGAACGCTCCCGCCACGTTCCAACGGATGCTGGACCGACTTATCGGAGAGGAGATGTATCCACATGTTTTCGTTTACTTGGACGATATTATCATCGTCACAAGCAACTTCGAGGAACATCTAATGTGGCTCGGACGGGTTTTCGAGAAGATTACGCAAGCGGGCTTGGCAATTAAGCGCGAAAAGAGCAAGTTCTGCCGCTCCCGAGTTCGCTACCTCGGGTTCCTCGTGGACAGCGAAAGTCTGCGAGTAGACTCTGAGAAGATGGCTTCCGTGCGCGATTTCCCGACACCGCGCAATATCCGGCAGCTACGACGCTTTCTCGGCATGGCGTCCTGGTACCGCTGGTTTATACCGGAGTTTGCGACCATTGCCGCACCCTTAACTCAGCTCACGAAAAAGGGTCAGCCCTGAGTCTGGGACACCGGGCAACAACAGGCTCTCGACGAGTTAAAACGGAGGCTGACCAGCGCGCCCACGCTCGCCTGCCCCGAATTCTCGCTCCCGTTTACACTGCAGACCGATGCTAGGGGGGTTGGCCTTGGCGCCAACATTATATATATCCGAATTGTTGCACTTTCGATTTAAATTTACTGCTCTTCCCAAGATCTTAACCCTTTTAACCAAGAAAAGTTCTTCTGTGCAACGGCCTGCACGTCGAACTCATCCGTCGAGTTGCTAGTGCAACGGCATGCACGCTTCTCTTCCTCATCCTTCTCCTTTACATCATTGACAGTGCAACGACTTGCACGTTATTATTTCATTATTCCATGCAGTGAAGTTTGACTCAAATGGGCAGACGTCGTGGTGGACATAAATTTCAGATCCGCCGACCTGCTGCTATCTCTCAGAACGTTGTTGGATGTCCACGGGGACATAATAAAACAAATACTACTACTCAATTAATTAACACCCCACAAGTCTTCATAAAGAACTGCATAGACGAAGTGATCGCTGCTCCTCGCGTAGTGAAGCCGCGTGTAATTTCTATCAAACAATTAAATTCGAAAATCGTCAAGTTTCCGGGTTGTTGGTGTTCCGTTCAATCCTCATCGATCCATCCTCACTGTTCTTCGCCTGCTGACAGCACCGAGATCACCATTGTCAAGGAGATTCCGCTCATCACTCTAGAGTGGACCAACCCGCTACGCTCATCCGCTCAGCAATCTGCTGCAGTCTACAATCAGCATCTGAAAAAGAAGAAAATGGTAAGATTAGTTTTATCTCATTATTATTACGCACTATAATTGTCCGAGTAAGATTAGGTCTCTATCCCTAGTGGGCGCATTCCCGTTTGAACTAAAGACTACCCTTATCGATTTGTAGAACATCCTCAGGTTAGAATTCATAAATTCCCAGGACGTAACAATTTATAAGCCGAGGTTTAGCGAAATCGAAAGGTCGAAGAATCCGAGCGTTTATGAGATTTTGGCTAGGTGTACGTGTGTTAAAAACCTTTATTTTGTCCAACTACACACTTTCGATACGATAAAACTGGTATCGCAATTCTGCAGCAATTGATACGTGGAAGCTTAGCGAAATCGAAAGATCGAAGATTCCGAGCGTTTCTGAGACATTTTCTGGGTATACGGGTGTCAAAAACCTTCATTCTATGCAACCACACAGTTCTAATACGATAAAACTAGTATCACAGTTTTGCAGAGATTGATAATTCGAAGCTCAGCGAAATCTAAAGATCGAGGATTCCGAGCGCTTATGAGATTTTACCCGGGTGTAATAGTGTTACGTCCTGGGAGTTCAAATTGAATTTTTAAAAACTATACGTGAACTCGCACGGAGGACGATCGACATATCAATTAGTGTTGGCCTCTACTTTAGATTGTTGTCTGGAGCTTCGGCGAATGACGGCTTGTTGGGTATTTTTACCTTTATTATTGTATTTGAATTTTTGGAGAGGAAGACGGAAAAATCCTTTTTTTAAATGTTTCACCCTAATTAGGGCCTCTTCAGAAATTTATTTGAATTTTAAAGAAAACAATTTTTTTTTTTAATAATGGTGTTTCTGGATCTTAGTGTTAAAGGTTATGTCTGTGGTGGTCATTGTGGTTATTTTTGTCAGTGTAATAAAAGAAAGCTATTAACCAATAACACGGAGAGTCCATTAGCGCATGCGGTCACATTTTTCTATGCTCATAGAAAAAATACCCAACAAGCCGTCATTCGCCGAAGCTCCAGACAACAATCTCAAATATACGGCTAAAGCATCAACAATCTCATGGCCTCTACTTTAAGCAGGAATGCGCCCACTAGGGATAGAGACCTCGTCTGATTTGGATAAGTAGTTTTGTAAGGGATGTTAAATATTATATGTTAATGTGAAGGTGAAGTGTTGCTTCAGCCGTTGTAAGAATGGTGTATGTTGTTGAGTTGTATCGGCGAATGACGGCTTTTAAGTTTTTTGTTTTAAAACTTTACGTTTCGCCCTGATCAGGGCCTCTTCAGAATTTTATTATAAATTTATTGTATTAATATTATGGTTGTCATGGCGCTCCGATCAAATACGTTATGTTATACCGTTTATCTGTTTTGTTGTAGTTTGTTGTTTTATGTTATTAACATGGTTTTATTGTGTTTTTAGACCGGAGAGTTCGGTCTATGTGTTGTCACATTTTGATGTTTGTCAGTTATATTATTGGGACAAAAATCCTCCCAATATACATTATATGTTAATCTTACCTTTTCCTTTTTGTTTCAGGTGGCGATCAAGGATCTCGACAACTGAATGAGCGGTTGAGCGTAGAGGGTTATTCGATGGTGATTAATGGAATTTCCCGCAGTAATACGACGTCGGAAGACCCGGCTCATGGAGCAGTTTCTTGCGATGGAACCTCACGTGGTCGGATGATCTCGGCGACGAAAGGTGCAATCGACGTAGAATTGAGAAGGCACCAGAAAACCCGGAAGTTTAACGATTTCGAATTTAGGATGTTCAATGGAGACGACGCGAGGTTTCGCCGTGTACGAGGCTCCGATCAACTGGTTCACGCAGTCTTTTATATATGCTTGGAATGCCTTAGCCAACCTATCAGCACTATTAGGCTTATTATGCCCACGAGGACGTCGCGCTATATTATTGACTCTTGCGATAGCACGACGAATCTGGAATTTTTATCCACCACGACGTCGACCCATTTGAATTTGCCTCTACTGTGTGGGAATTGAACCGATTTTGAATTTTACGTGCATAAGGAATGCACAGATTTATTGCCAGATTTCGTGCAGGCCGTTGCACAGAAATAATAGCCGAAGGAAGGGATATTTTCAAGGATGGGAGTGAATTACGTGCATGCCGTTGCACAAGTAACTCCAAGGATGATCCAACGTGCAGGCCGTTGCACGGAAGGATTTTCCAAAGGTAAGGATAGATTGTTGGAAACACAGTAGATTTAAATTAAATGTTCGGAAAGTGTTGTTAGGAATGAAAGAGAACACTGATTTTAAAAGAAAAATAAACGAGTTGGAATTATTATTCAAATTTTTAGAACACCTTGACTTTTAGAACACACTTTGACAAACATCTTATCCTTTACAACATTTCACGATGAATATTCTTGTCAGCTCGCTCTCGGCCGCCTGTATGCTTTCATACAGAAAACAGGATATTCTCGTGGTTTAATTCCAAATACTCTGAGACGTTACTTTACTCGACTTAGCTACCGATTCGTATAGTACGGCGCGTTCGAAGAGATGAGTATACGGTCAGCCGTATCGGTGAAGACTAAGTAGATTTACAATATTTATTACGCGACTAAAGAACCGCGGAGTCTCAAAATACGTGTCGGATAATTCTTAACTAAGACTTTACCGATTCGCAGGGTACGGCGCATTCGAAGAGAAGAGATTAACCGCTCAGAGGTATTGACAATGACTGACCGAAGACTGAATACCGGAGACCTTTCAAGACCATTGGAGACTAGAGACCGGCGGCGTTCACTCGGTATATATGAACATGCCTGTGGTGGAGAGGCTGACGCTACCCCCTCTCTTCTCTGCACACACGCGGCACTGTACAATGCTTAGGCTATGGCGCATGTTTAATGTTTATAGATTTCATTTCTTAAACAACCGGTTATGATGACACTTGGAAGAATTTCGAACAAAGGACCATTGGTAATTTAATACTAACATCCTGTTAAGAATGAGCCACGTGTGGCTTCAGATAGAGAATTGAACTTGAAATATAGCAAATTATTAATTTAACTATCTATTACCGTTTGCTAATTGTTCCATGTATTATTTGACAAGTATATTCCTAATATTCATTACAATTAATCGTTAGTTCACATTTTGTGATTCGCTTCTATAGTATATGCGAATTGTTAAAGATTACATAAGCTGTTATTATTCGATTTTTATTAATAATTATTAAAATATAGCGGTTTATGAATGAGATTGTTCATATTTTATGAATAATGGTTATTTACTGTACGAAAGAAATTATAAATGCTGAATATTACTTGAGATTAGAAGTTTGGCTTCGCATACTGCGTTTTCTTAGAAAATCGTGAATATCCCGTAAACGGGACCTCCTAGAACATTTTTATGACTAGCACTTTATAACTTCTAAACCTTTTCCTGCATTTAATAGTGCTGTCAGATTTTCGTTATCGCCAACGATTGTTTATTTATCAGCTGTTGAACTTTTGTATTGTGTGCAATTTCGGTTTAAGCATGATTCATTGTGTTAATTTGTCATGAATATTTTTATAATGACCTGTTATTCTATAGTTGGCGATTTCTTTAATATTCTTATTACAAATCTACAGTAGAAGCTCGCTTAAGTGACGACTATATAATATTCTATAATATTTCGAATAAAATATTTATTTAACGATTAAAGTTGATGAATTATTATGGAAAGATATAATTATTTGAATGATATTAATTACATTAGATGACATGCTAGCACAAAAAACTTATTTTCTAACATTCTTCTCTCTTTTCCCACGCTATGTCTATTTCTCACGCATTCCTTCATTTCACTTCGCTCTGCTTTTCACTGCACTATGCACTTTCCGTAGCACATGGCGATTGATGACATTGCTGAGTGAGGATCCAGGTGAGTTGAAGCTGTATAAATTGGACCCAGGACGTCACACCTCCCCTCTTTTAGTCGGAAGCTATGGCGCGGTTCTGCTGACGTGAGGCGAATAGCCGGGAAGAAAGTCGTGGGTCGACTCCAGCCAGTTCGATTGATTCTTGTTGATGTAGATCGGGGTATATTGGAACTTCCCTTGGTGTTGGCTCTTGTAGTTCCCTGATCTCGATGTCCTTGGTGGTAATGGTTTATCGATTTTTATGTGCTAAGGTTACCAATAGGTTGGTAACAGAACGACGGATTGCTTCAACTAGGTGTATGCTCCATCCGTATAGTGAGTGGAGAGCGTATCCGTGGATAATGGTATCAATCACAAGTTTAATCAGTTTAACGTTCAGAAATAATCCAATGATACCTGCACTTGCAGTGCCGAATTTGAGAAAGATACCCCATATCTTGTCAGCGGCGTTTTCTGCTATGTGGTTGAGCGTGTTCTCATCCATTAGTCCTCGTATTGATATGCTTCCTGCAGGTACCTGATATCCGATCGATCTTCGGGCCAGATGGTTCAACAGAGCTGGTTTCTCTGCCGGGAATATTATTCGGTCGCGCAATTTATTGATGTCGGTATCCGAGTAGATTCCACTAGTGGCGAGATTTCCTGCTGATATAGTATACTTCCAAGTTGGTTTGTTCATAGGCTGCAACATTTGAGGCTGGATGACTTCAATCGGGTGCGGTGTAAGCCTGTACCAAGTTCCTTCGATTTGGTATTGGGTTGGTAGCATAGGATCACATTCTACTTGGGTGCCAGTTTTCACTAGCATTTTTGACGTGGTTGTTAGGAAATAGGATAAATTGCGATAGGTCACTGGTAACTCGTGGTAGCATTCTGTTGTTTTTCCTAGCTGACAATGGATTGGTATACACTTGACTATATCGGCGACTTCTCCTGCAATAGCGGCCATGTATCCTGGTCCTTTCATTATTGTATATGCGAATTTTTCTGGTAAAATTGCTGCGATATCCAGTGCATTTAGCATCACTCTTCTTTCCAGATCGCATCTTTGGGTGACGACGTCGCGGTAGAGGTTTTTCATTTGGGCTTGGACATGTTTTTCGACGTATATAAATTTAGAGTTTATATATAAAAAAATGTCAAGGTTATTAACTGAGATCCTTTTCTTTGTTGCAGGTAACTGTTCTTTGGTGGTTTCCAAGATAAATAACTTTGGGTGTTCTGTCCGGATACGTACGTATCCGCACATTTGGTATTCTGATTGTTTTGCCAATGCGAAAGTAGTTGAGTCGGACTTTAGTGTGTACATTAGGGTGTGTCATTTTTGGGCAATTTTTTTTTTTCGACTCACAAACAGGTTGTATACTTTCAGGAAGGTAAAATAAGAAGCCTGTAAAAATTTTAGCTCTTAATATTAATATTTAGATGCGCCTCATCGCGAATTTCTATTTCCCATTTAAATAACATGGGAAAAAAATTTTTTCATGTTTGGAATTTTATACGTTGGCAATGGCATATTGTTCGATGGAACGCATAACATATTTTATAGAGAATCGCACGCTCTACAAAAAAGATATCTTGCATTTTTTCGATAGACATAGACATTCTGCTGATATTTGAGTTCAAAGTTCAAAATATTCGAAAATTCATCTTTTTGTTAATATTATAGCGAAACTATTGACTTGAAGAATGCACAGAACAGTAGCATGACGAAGAGTGGAACGGCTGCCCATTTCTTGTCGCTTGGTGACGGTGTTGTTGTTGTTTGGGTGGACCTCCTGGTTGTATTATATTTATTAGATTTCTTCATTGGTGCCTTATTTTTTGCAGGTAGATTCCCTTGATTCCGACGATACCTTGGAAGTTGACTCTCCCGGTTGTATTGGCGTTTGAATTCGTCATAGGAGTGTGGGACCCCATAGTATTATCCGTGGAAAAAAATGAGCTCGATCTTATTGGTCTCGATGATGCTGATTTCCTTCGTCCCTTCCAACGTGTAATGGAATTCTTCGCGATCCTGGTCGAAGAATAGAGCCTTTCCGCTGTGAAAATGTTGCCATCGATCGCAAAAGCAGATTGTGAAGTCGAAGTCGAATTTTGGCCAATCATCGGGTATCGTAAACATCTTCATCTCGTTCTGCAACAGGGATTGTGTTACTGTCGCAACTTAGTTAAACGTAGTTTGTTTGTATGAATTAGCTTATCGCGCCCGCGATATCTAATCTTCACATTTCCGCCGGAGAGAACCTCGGTGACTTCGCAGGGTTCGGTGTACTGATCGCCGAATTTGCCATCCTTAAGTTCTTTTAGCATTACTACGGTATCTCCGATACCGAAATTTTGTGGATTTATATTTTTGTCGTAGTATCCTTTTGACTTATGTTTTGCGGCGTTCAGGTTTGCGGCTGCTCATTCTTGTAATTCTCGGATTTTTGTAAACAGGTTTTCTAAATATTCGGCATATGTTGGATTTGTGTGCTCCTCCACATGCATGGTGCTTGACGGCTGACGAGCAATTTTTCCAAACACCAATTCGAACGGAGTAAATCCAGTGCCCTCGTGTTGACTAGTGTTGTAGAAGAACATAGCCGTATCGATGAACTCGGCCCAATCGTTATTTTTATCCACGTATTGCTTCAAATACTCCACCAAGACGTGGTGAGAACGCTCGATGGATCCATTTGTCTGAGGATGGAAGGCAGTGGTAGTACATAACCGGATTTTAAATTTCTTGGCTATTGCCTTCATCAAGCTTGAGCAAAAGTTTGCACCCTGGTCGGTAAGAATGACCCTTGGTGCACCGAAGTGAGCGATAAATGAATTGCAAAATGCGTCGGCGATATCCACGGACAGAGTTCTACTCAGCGGTATCGCTAAAGAGTATTTTGTGAGCAGGTCTTGAATCGTGAGTATATATGTTTTATTGTTTCTTGTCGTCGGTAGAGGCCCATCGATGTCCATCGTTATCTTATCGAATGCGCTGCCCGGTGTGTCTGTGATGACCATCGGCTGTTTCGTTTTGATGCGGACAAGCTTCTTCAACTGGAAACCCCGGCAATGCTGGATATATTCTTGTACGTCCGTTTTCATGTTTCGCCAGACGTAGCGTTCCCTGATGCGTTTGAAGGGCTTGGTGATGCCTTTATGACCCACAATTAGAGAATCGTGAGCTTTCTTGACGATCTCTCGTCAGTCTTCTTTCGGTGGAATTATTACAAGCTGCTTATAGAATTTTAACAACCGAGAAAATTGCGAAAGATAGTTGCGCATGTACCGTAATGTGTCGATCCAAAGTATACCATCTAAATTTTCTGTTCTAGCGAGGCTTAATGAATTTATATTTAATTCTGTAACTACGTCTCTCAGTGATTCTAACGCATCCTCTGAGTCTTCTACTGAGGTAAGTGCTTTTAAGTCATTTTTGATAGGCAATGCAATAATCAATTTGGTTCCATTGTGAACGACTTTGGCTCGAGATAGACTTAAATCGTTAAATCGAGGTAAAGCATTGATGGACGCTAGATCGTAGCACCCTCGTCGATAGGTTGTCCTTTCGTTGTTCTAAATATTAAAACGTTGTCTCTACATATAGACAATCTGTCGCGTGATTCTTTTATCGTGAATTTACTAATTTCTTCTCATATATTTTCAGGTAGCTTGAAAGGAATGGTTGCGCGATTGGAAATATCGCTTTCTGCTTCAGACTCGTCGGAGGAGTCGTAGTCTTTATTGTCGGAGAGAGCAGGCGATGCTGACCTTTCTTTATCATCATTATCGTTATTTGGAGGTAAGTCTACCAAATCAGCGGGCGGCTGAGAAATACTTCCTTCTCTAGGTGTACTGGGTCTCGAATGAGTACCACGTTCTTTTTCGTCACTACTGTCGAAGTCGGTCGGCTTTTGTTAAAAGTCTTAGACATTTTTTTATTCTCAATCCATTTATCGTATTGAGAGTGTATAGTTGCATATATTGAAGCTTAAGCTTTGACGTCTCGATCGCTGTCGAACTGCGATATTTGTTCTATCGTATTGAGGGTTTCGAGTTGCATAGAATAAAGGTTTGTAACATCCGTACATCCAGCTAAAGTTTGGGAAACACTCGGAATCCTCGACCTTTCGATTTCGCTAAGCTTCGACGTAGTCATTGCTGCTGAACTTTGTTGTTACTTGTAAACTTACTAAGCTATGTAGTTAACGTAAGCAAGCAATGAACTAACGTAAGCTCCAATGAATGTTACTTGTATACTTACTAAGCTAAGTGTTTTTAACTTACTAAGCTATCCCCTCCCTCCTCGGCGCACGCGCCTCACAATACTTTCATTCCTCCATTCACAGCCACGCGGCTCTAACAGTGGGGAACGCTACCGCCGGGCCATGCCCACGCGACCGCAATGATTGGGCGCGCCGATGCTATCTCCTCTTCCGATCACGCACATGCGCTTTACAATACTGCTTTTCTCCCACGCACTTTCGATACTTCCATTCTGTCATACGCAGGCACACGTTCTTAATAGTGGGGAGCGCTAACGTTGGGCCACACCCACGCGACTGCAGTGATTCCGGCGTGCCGAGGCTATCCCCTCTCCTGACTGGGCGCGCACGGGACACTGTATTGCTTGCCTCACGCCACGACGAGATAACAAAGAACAAAGGCTTTTTAAATTCGTCCCAGTCATCACATGCACATCCGGTGCTGATTATCGGATATCATACTTGTTGGATAAATGAAACTGCCGTGTGCGGTATTGATGACATGGATTTAATTCCAACCGCAGACACAACTCAAACATCCGGTGCTGATATCATATTTATTCGTTCCATTCTATTAATACCTTGATATATATATATATATATATATATAATTAATATATATATATATAACGTGGTAAAATTCTAACGCTTTATGCCCGCTCCTCGCGATACGACGACTCCCGACAGATCCGTAGGGCCTCACCATTTGATTGTTTGTCCGAGGTAAGCCCGTCTCTCTCAAGATTTTAGAATTACAGATAATATCCGGCGGATAAATACAGGCGACGATGATATTTTGCGCGTGATCGAGCCCGCGAGCTTCTTTGTTTGGGAAATTGATTTGTGGAAGTCCCGCGTGGCTTTACGGTGAAATTATTGTTCGCGCGAGTGTTTTAACGGGATCGTAGTAGGTCATACTGTCGGGAATATTACCCGGAACATGCCATTATTTTCTTTTGTTATTTCCCTTGAATTCGGGAATCGTTATTTTGTGTGCGGGAACGATAGTGTCGTCCGGTGTGAGAGTGGTTCGCGGCCAAGTTAGTATTGTAAACAGCGGATTGTGTGTCGCGAGAGTGAAGATCGTTCCCGCTGCACTGTGTGTGTGTGTGCGTGCGTGTGCGTGTGCGTGTGCGTGCGTGCGTGTGTGTGTGTGTGTGTGTGTGTGTGTGCGCGCGCGTGTGCGTGTGCGTGCGCGTGCGTGTGCGTGTGCGTGCGCGTGCGTGTGCGTGTGCGTGTGCGTGTGCGTGTGTGTGTGTGTGTGTGTGTGTGTGTGTGTGTGTGTGAGAGAGAGAGAGAGAAGAGAGAGAGAGAAGAGAGAGAGAGAGGAGAGAGAGAGAGCCAGTCGAGAACGCATCGTTTAATGATGATGTGAGAGAAGCGCGCGATCTATTTTTCTTCCCTTTAGGTGAGACATTGAACGTGGAATCGAATTCTTTTGGAAAGTCAGGTGGGTCTACGGAGCCAGCCTGAAATTATTAGAAGTTACCTTTTTATATTCCCCTATTATTTTAGCCCTGCTCTCTCTCGTGGGTCTTGTACGTTTTATAGTGTGTGTGTGTGAGTTGTGAGAACCGCGGCGTATGGTGACTCACAGAGGTCATTGAGATCTAAATTTGGATGTTTTATAAGAGGATTTATTTTCTGTCGTCCTCTCATGTTATTAAATTGAAATAAAAGGGTATCTTCGGATATTTTGAAACTCCCTTAGAACTACGTTTTATGATGGATTAACTTCTTAAGCGAGAATAGCCCAAAAGAATCCCGCCACTCTACGGTTTTGACGGCTGCAGCTAGTTCGGCAACAGCAGCTTGGTCCCGAATAGCCAACAGAGATTTTCCCGGCGCGAAAGCGCCTGGCGCCCTAATAAAATAAACGGAAAGACTCTTGGGGACTTTAGCTTTGTAGTGTCGGGAATCTTAGAAAATCACACTACGATATAGGTATATAGGTATATACTTATGGTTATACGGAATTATTTAATTCCGAAGAATTCCGTTCTGCAGCGATTGATACGTCGAAGCTTAGCGAAATCGAAATATCGAGGGTTCCAGGCGTTACTGAGCCTTTGGCTGTGTGTACTGGTGTCTAAACCCTTCAATATATGCAACTACACACTCTCAATACGATAAAACTGGTATCGCAGATCAGCGGCAATTATTACGTCAAAGCTCAGCGAAATCGAAAGATCGGAGATTCCGAGTGTTTATGAGATTTTGGCTGGGTGTGATGGTGTTAGAAACAATAATTCTATGTAACTACACACGCTCAATATGATAAAACTAGTATGGCAGATTTGCAGCGATTGATAAGACGAAGCTCAGCGAAATCGAAAGATCGAGCATTCCGAACGTTTCCGAGATTTTGGCTGGGTGTACGAGTATCTAAAACCTTTATTCTATGCAACTTCTCACTCTCAATACGATAAAACTGGTATTGCAGTTCAATAGCGATTATTATGACGAAGCTTTACGAAATCGAATGATCAAGGATTCCGAGTGTTTCCCCGACTTTGGCTGGGTGTTCGGATGTTTCAAACCTTTATTCTATGAAACTAGAAGCCCTCAATACGATAGAACAAATATCGCAGTTCGACAACGATCGAGACTAATCGAGCTAATCGAAAAGATCGAGTATTCCCGGCGTTTCTGAGACTTTGGCTGGTGGTATGGATGTTACAAACCTTTATTCTACGAACTCGAAACCATCAACACGATAGAACAAATATCGCAGTTCGACAGCGATTGAGACGTCGGAGCTTAACGAAATCGAAAGATCAAGGATTCCCGGTGCTTCTGAGACATTCGCTGGGTGTACGCGTCTTAAAACCCTATATTCTATGCAACTACCCACCTTGAATTTGATAAAAAAAGTATCGCATTTCAGCAGCGATTGATACGTCGAAGCTTAGCGAAATTGAAATATCGAGGATTCCGAACGTTTCTGAGATTTTGGCTGGGTGTACTAGTGTCAAAAACCTTTGATCCACGCAATTACACACCCTCAATACGATAAAACTGGTATCGCAGATCAGCAGTGATTATGAAGTCGAAGCTTAGCAAAATCGAAAGATCGAGGATTCCCGGCGTTTCTAAGACATTCGCTGGGTGTATCGGGTGTTAAAAACCGTAATTCTATGCAACTACACACCCTTAATGTTATAAAACTCGTAACGCAGTTCAGCAGCGATTACTACGTCGAAGCTTAGCGAAATTGAAAGATCGAGGATTCCGAACGTTCGTGAGATTTTGGCTGGGTGTTCTAGTCTCTACAACCTTTATTCTATGCAACTTCACACTCTCAATACGATAAAACTGGTATCGCAGTTCAACAGCGAATATTACGACGAAGTTTGGCGATATCGAAAGATCGAGAATTCCGAGTGTTTCCCAGACTTTGGCTGGGTGTACGGATGTTTCAAACCTTTATTCTATGCAACTAGAAGCCCTCAATACGATAGAACAAATATCGCAGTTCGACAACGATCGAGACTAATCGAGCTAATCGAAAGATCGAGTATTCCCGGCGTTTCTGAGACTTTGGCTGGTCGTATGGATGTTACAAACCTTTATTTTACGAACTCGAAACCTTCAATACGATAGAACAAATATCGCAGTTCGACAGCGATTGAAATGTCGAAGCTTAGCAAAATCAAAAGATCAAGGGTTCCGGCGTTTCTACGACATTTCCTGGGTGTACGGGTGTTCAAAACCGTTATTCTATGCATTTTCACACCCTTAATATGATAAAACTAGTATCGCTGTTCAGCAGCGATTACTACGTCGCAGCTTAGCGAAATCGAAAGATCGGAGATTCCGAGAGTTTCTGAGACTTTGACTGGGTGTACGGATATTAAAAACCTTTATTCTATGCAACTACACACCCTCAATAGGGTGAAACAAGTTTCGCAGTTTTGCAGTGATTGATACGTCGAAGCTTAGCGAAATCAAAAGATCGAGGATTCCCGGTGTTTCTGAGGCTTTGGCTGGGTGTACGTGTGGTACAAACCTTTATTCTATGCAACTAGAAACCCCCAATACGATAGAACAAATATCGCAGTTCGACAGCAATTGAGACGTCGAAGCTTAACGAAATCGAAACATCGAGTATTCCCGGCGTTTCTGAGACTTTGTCTGGGTGTACGGGTGTTTTAAACCTCTATTCTATGCAACTAGAAACCCTCAATACGATAGAACATATATCGCAGTTCGACACCGATTGAGACGTCGAAGCTTAACGAAATCGAAAGATCGAGCATTCACGGCGTTTCTGAGACATTTGCCGTGTACGGGTGTTAAAACCTCTTATGCTATGCAACTACACACCCTCAATACGATAAAACTGGTATCGCAGTTCTGCAGCGATTGATACGTCGAAGCTTAGCCTAATCGAAAGATTGAGGATTCCGAGCGTTTATGAGACTCTGGCTGGGTGTAATAGTGTAACAAACCTCCATTCTATGCAACTACACACTCTAAATACGATGAAACTGGTATCGCAGATCAGCAGCGATTATTACGTCGAAGCTTAGCGAAATCGAAAGATCGGAGATTCCGAGCGTTTCTGAGATTTTGACTAGGTGTACGGATATTATAAACCTTCATTCTATGCATTTACACACCCTCAGTAGGGTGAAACAAGTTTCGCAGTTTTGCAGTGATTGATACATCGAAGCTTAGCGAATTCAAAAGATCGCGGATTCCCGGCGTTTCTGAGACTTTGTCTGGGTGTACGGGTGTTTCAAACCTTTATTCTATGCAACTAGAAACCCTCAATACGATAGAACAATATTGCAGTTTGAAAGCGATTGAGACGTCGAAGCTTAACGAAATCGAAAGATCGAGGATTCCCGGCGTTTCTGAGACATTCGCTGGGTGTACGGGTGTTAAAATCTTTCATCCCCTCCGCGGGACTGTTACCTTGCTGTGGTGGAGGGGCTTGCGTGTCCTCGTGATCTACCAAGCTATACCAGCGGGGGCTTCGGCCCCTGACAGGGCTTCCCATGCTGGGCTGGTTGGTAGTGAAGTGTTACGTCCCGGTCAACTCTTTTGAGTTATTCTGGGGAGAACGTAACGGCGATCTCACTGTCGGGTCAAAGCGTTAGCTCTTTACACCAGGGACGGAGATCTCGCCTTACGCTACTTCAATGATGTAAGAATTTAAGTCAGATGCAGTCAGTGACTGGATGATCGAGTTGTGGTGCAGGGATCCAGTATGCAAATAATGGTGATTCGCCAATTTGTAAATACTCACAATTTATTCGTTAGACTTTCTGCTGGTACACTTCTAGTATTTAGATAACTGTATTAATTGACCACGCAGGGCCGAATAGGTACTATGGAGCTTTGCGCGCTCCATCGAAGTTAATACGTTGGTCGTTGTTTAGGAACTAACTGACTTAACTAACTAAATCCCGCTCTTATATACTAATTTTGGATAGGTTGATCCAGGCGTGGGGGAATCATAAATTTGATAAAAGATCGTAAATAAAGAATATAGGTGAACTATTCATGGGACCGTTGAAAGGCGCATGTAATTAACCGGTAGCTAGAAAAGGGTCATCAATTATGGTATGCGAGTTTATATCTCGCATTCTTGTGAGACACGAGCTGAGGATTTATGGCACGCGCGTCGTCCGGTGCCTTATGTCATAAACTAGCGGGGGTCCACTTGAGTTCGGAAAACATTAGGGTCAAAGGTCGAGATGCGGTGCACGTGCGTTTTAGCTAAGGCGCTGAGTCTAGTGCGGGCGTTGGCCCTTTAAAGAACAAGTGCGTCTATAGGCGATGACGTAACAGAAGGACCAGACTAAGAGCAGTTCACCGAGGAGTAAACCTCGTTAAAATAATCCGGAATTTTCAGATGTTAACTACCGTGTCCATAAGATGAATGGCTCCCCGTTAAGGAGTCACAATCGGTGTCCTTCAGATACCGGGCAACCTCTGATTGACTGCTCGCCTTCCTGTGGTAAGCAGGCTCTGCTACAGGTGACCTCCGTTCCTAGCTCACTCGTGGGAATAAAATGAAGACGACCCTAAAACAAAAATAAACATTCGAGTCATCTGGCTCGTTTAAACCAGATAAGAAATTCGAAAAAACAAGGAACCAAGTTTACAAATTAATCTCGGGTGAAGATCCAATCTCAGAACCAGTCCCTCTATTTCTAGTCATTAAACCTAAATCTGGAGACTTCTCAAAGACTAGTCTCTTTCTCATCGACGCTTAAATAAACAACCTTATAGGCACGGTCCACTCTGTACGTAAAATTCGCGAAGGGTAACTTTTTGAAGCGAAAATCCCTGTACAGGCAACGAGAATATTAGCTATACAGCGTTTTGCCGATGTCGACGTTCAAATCGTTCTCTTCAGCCTGAACTCCTCAAAGGGAACTACCGTTCGTCGAGACCTTATGAACTGCTCAACCGAAGAAATTCTAAACGGTCTTATCTCTCAAGGTGTAACTCATGTCAAGCGAATTACGGCTACACGTAACAGTGTTAAGCAGGACACGGCAACTTGCATCCTCACATTCAATACCCCAACGCTTCCGAAGAAAATAAAAGCTGGCTTTCACATGCTTCCAGTAAATTTATATATTCCGCCTCCAATGCGCTGCTTTAGGTGCCAACAACTCAACCACCCATCATCTCGATGTGCAAATGAAGAGACCTGCCACTGCGGATCCGCTCCCCATAATGGTAAATGCATCCAAATACCCACGTGTGTAAATTGCGAAGGAGACCACTTCGCTAGTTCAAGAAATTGCCCGCGATATAAGGAGGAAGCTGCTATTCAGCGAATTAAAGTTACAGAACGTCTAAGCTACTAAGACGCTAAGCAAAAGTATCGGGAACAGTGCCCGCAACTTAGTCGAACCTATTCGAACGTAACTAGTTCCATGACAAATCCCCAGTTACATATTAAGGACCTTGCTATTCTGCTCGTCCCTGAAATACTCCGTCTTCTGAACGAACACCTTCAAAAGCCGACATCGGTAGAAGCGACGAAAATATCAACACCGCCGTCTAAACTACAAAACCCAATACCCACCGCAGTTCTCCGAAAATCCGTATCAACTATTCACAAACCCATAGCTCAAACGACCTCTGGCAAGGAAACAAATCAAAACAAAGTCGAAACTGTCCACACGGAAGAAACCTATAAAAAGCCAGGACGAGACTACTATACTTCTGCGTAAATTTGAATCTCCTACAGGAAAAAATTGTAACGGAATCGTCATCGGAAGACGAGATCAAATCCCCCAAGAATGTACGCTCCCGAAGTACCTCAGACGACTCTGGCGACAAGCCAGTAAAGAAGAAAATGTCACTAGCCTCCGATCCCCTAGTATCCAATCAAAGCGCAACAGATATTGACGAAGAAATAGACGACGACGAATCCATCTTTGATCTTAAAAAGCGATCAGATAAGAGTTAAAATTATGATTCTATCCCTCGGATATCTCAACCATATCGTAAGCATCTGCTGTAAATCTAAAAGAATAT
Source organism: Clistopyga incitator (assembly GCA_947507545.1). Lineage (NCBI taxonomy): Eukaryota > Metazoa > Arthropoda > Insecta > Hymenoptera > Ichneumonidae > Clistopyga > Clistopyga incitator. Next base: position 7,289,463 of record OX382179.1, on the reverse strand, counting down.
AAGATGAATTAAACCGATGCTGAATATAATCCAATGGAATTGCAACGGAATGTTAAGAGGCAGTGATACACCCAGAAAATTTTCAACGGGGTCGGTAATATAGAGTTCTGGTCTCTATCTCAAAACCACCGCTAGATGGCGCGCCGCGCCACTTCTATCTCGTTTCAAACGGAGGCGTAGCCACACTGGGCGTAGACAGGCAATAGCTGTTCGCACTGTGACACGCCCACTTTATCGTAGCGATAGATGCATATCGAGCGAAGATCATCGCTCCCATCTCGCAGTATTGCGGAAAAAATTATGAATAATAAATATATGCCGACAATTATCAACATTTTTACTCGATTTATGTCGAGAGATCAATAAATATTGGTATCATAAAAAAAAACTTATTGAACATAATACAGCACCGAGCGGTAATGTTTTTCAGTTGTCAGAGCATCTGCATTAAATCTAAGTGTAAATATATAAGTAAAAATACGTTATTATATATAATAGGTTAATGAACCTGTATTCCATATTGTAGGATATTCACGCGCGCCTAGGTGCAGCGTTGATTATGCAGCGGCTCTGCAGCGCACAGCATTTTGTAGCGCGTTTCACGACTTACGTTGGCATACAGAGAAGACGCAACGATTGTTGGTCGCGTCGTTAAAAAAACGAATAACAAAAACAATATTTTATTCACACAAAGGTGGATAGTCTCTTTATTAAGCATGAAACTATGGAGCGATTAACATCACTCAAATATCTGAGCACTTCGCTCTGCTTAGAAATAAATATTATAAAGTGTATAGAAAATTTTAACAAAAATAATCTATATACTTATAACATACACTTACTAACTACTCAGAGCACTTCGCTCTGCTTAAAAATAAATATTATAAATTGTACAGATTATTTTCGTTCGAAGATAATCTACAATTATGGATAAACACCACATACCTCTTCGAAAAGTTTTTTGAGTTGCTTCAGCTTCTGGTGCATTCACTTCTCGTTGCTGCTGCTGTTGTTGGTTGTCTTCAGGCTGCATTGACTCCTGTTGAACATAAAACAAATTAATAAAATGTTAATGTGATTTATGAAATATTGATTCGATTTGATTTCATGAATATTGAAGATTAAGTATTTCTCCGTTACCAGTAAGTTTGCAGAGCCTGTGGATAGCTGTTGCAGCTTATCAGTGGCTATAGATGAGTTTTGAGAAGAAAAAATTTGTTGAAAGATATTTTGAGACTCCACAGGAGAAAAAACATTGAACGGAGCACTCTTCGATACACAGCAGAGCTGGTTTCTCTGTCGAAGAGCTCTGAACAAAGTCTTTAATCAATAGAGTTCCAAAATTTCTTTCGATAACTTTCCCTCTTCATAAGTTTTTGTAGCCGCTGTGCCTTTACATAGACACTGTAGTCTATCGGTGGCTGGAGCAAAGTGCGAAGAGAGAATCATTTGTCGAAAGAAATTTTGGAACTCCATTGATTAAAAACTTTGTTCAGAGCTCTTCGCCAGAGAAACCAGCTCTGCTGTGTATCGAAGAGTGCTCTGATCAATGTTTTTTCTCCTGTGGAGTCTCAAAATATCTTTCGACAAATGTTTCTTCATACTTTTCTGCAGCCATCGATAGGCTGCAATAACTATGCACAGGCTCTGCAAACTTACTCGTTGCGGAGAAATACTTAATCCTATAATAGAATATTTTTAATGTTTTACCTGGTGATGATGAGGTTCCGAGATCCACCACACTTGTACACTTTAAATCACTTGTTACCAAAACATTTGAAACCGCAGCTCGACATTTCGAAACCTATTTTCTCGCAAAATACTCGGCAGAAATAGCTCAAATTTGGAAATAATGTGCCGAAGTATTGCACAATTGGGCTAACCATCGGGCTTTTCGACACTCAATGTCGTTTCTTCAGAAGCATAAAAAACTAAAAAGGTGCGAGAGAGATAGCGCTAAGTGCGAGAGACACCGCCTTGCGAGGCAGTAACACTACTCCCACCGCAGCTCGACATTTCGAAACCTATTTTCTCGCAAAATACTCGGCAGAAATAGCTCAAATTTGGAAATAATGTGCCGAAGTATTGCACAATTGGGCTAACCTTCGGGCTCTTCGATATTCAAAGCCATTTGCTTAGGAGAATCGATAAACCAAAAAGTGGGGTGATGTGCGAGAGAGAGAGCCCTATAGGCGTTTGATTGTGCGACGAAATTTTCACCGGTATATTTTATATATTATATTTTTTATATATTTTTTCACTGACTGGTGAAAAAATTGGCGGCGGTATATCAGTGAGCATTAAAATCAACATTGTTAATAAAGACATGCATATATGCAATTAACAAATAGTTTGCATCAACTTTAAAATCCAAAAAATAGCTCATATTTCGTGGATCGGTGATACTGTTTGTACTAAATTTTTATTGTACAATTATACAGTATTCACATTAAACAATTTGATGACAATAATTCGATTTATTAAATTCAAATTTATATACATAGATCAAGAGGGCCCCGTTGTCGCTCCGCCCATCAAGATGATGGGCGGAACGGTGTAGTCATTTCAACTGAACGTATGCGACACGTCTAGTGCGATATTTGAGTGAGGAATGTAGCTTTCAGGTTTTGTGTATTTGTGCATTCTTTGAGCATTTCTACGGATGCTCGATCGTATTTTATTGCAAACGATTAGTGTTTTATTCAGTGGGCGTGGCCAATGAACCATCGTCGGTAACGCCATCTCTCGGATGTTCGCGGAGCTTTGCTTTTTCTCAAATTTTTGGGAGGCCGATAAGCTATGCCGAAATAAATTTCAAAAGCTATTTTCTCCGGTGTTATTGCATCGATTTGGATGGAATAAAGATTAAAAAATGTGTTTTTTATCCGTGCATGGGCTAAGCTTCTGGCAATACGATCCGGTGAGCATAAAAGTAGAAATATAGTAATTACTCTAGAGGTAATTAAAACTGCAATTTTTTTTTAGGATTTCCGCAAAACCCAAAGCTTAGCCCAATTGTGCCATCATTTTTTACTTGTGTTCCAAATTTTGTTGCGATTCGATGCCTCGTTTGGAAGAAAATAGCTTTCGAAATTTCGATGTGATGCCGGCGCGGGGAGCGCGGAGGGAGGGGGTGTATCACTGCCTCTTAAGCCACATTTGCGAACTGCAGATGCTGATCTCACAAATCGAACCCTCTATTATCTGACTTCAAGAAACCCGATTTAAAACAAGCGACCACGTTAATCTTCGTGAATTTGATATATTTAGAATTGACTGCACCACAGGAACTGTAGCTAATGGAGGAGTATCAATCATAGTTAGAAAGAATATCGTATCTCAAAGGATCCACTTACAAACCACCCTTCAGGCTGTCGCAATTCGATTATTATCCCATAACCAAATAACCATATGTTGTATGTACCAGCCGAATAATGCCTGGGACTATGAAGACCTCATTGAAATCACCTCACAGTTACCTCAGCCATTTCTACTCCTTGGCGACTTCAATGCACATAATGAATTATGGGGATGTAGAAATATTGACAGACGCGAAAGGTTAATTGAAAAATTCATCGAACTTTCCGAAACAGTCATACTGAACAATGGAGAACACACCCATTTCTCAGCTCAAGCCGGCAATTTCTCAGCTCAAGCCGGCAATTTCTCAGCGATTGATTTATCAATCACAAATATCGCGGCCAGGTTCTCGTGGTTACCAATGCATGACTTATACGGCAGTGACCACTACCCGATATTAATTTCGGATAGCAACACCGAAACCCTAAAACACCGTTCACCGAGATGGCTAATAGAACAAGCAGACTGGCAAGTATACCGCGAATCCTTTAAAGTCCCTCACATCCCCGAAAACACGTCTGATGAACGCATAATAATAACATATTGTATAATAGATGCCGCAAACCGATCAATCCCAAAAACTTCAGGTAATCACCGGAAGAAGATACTCCCATGGTGGAATAACGAAATTGCTAAATTAAAAAAGGCGAAAAAACGATCCTATAATCGAATAAAGAAACGACCTACCACTGAGAATCTTGTGATCTTCAAAAAGATTCGTTCTAAAGTCAAACGATTGATTAGAGAGGCCAAATGAAATACGTGGGAAAGTTATATATTTAGCATTACCCCTTCGACATCAGTCAAACGAATATGGCAAAAGGTACACGCGATCGGGGGGAAACGATATAGAGATGTGGGACCGATAGAAACTCTAGAAGGCTTAATAACTGATGACCCAAAGATAATGTCTGAAACAATAGCCGTACATTTTGAGTCAGTAAGTAAATCATCGAACTATAGCAAGGAATTCCAAAGACAAAAGACTGATATGGAACTCGAAATTGACTTTGACACTAAGGAAAACTTGCCCTATAACATACTATTTTCACTAGAAGAACTCGAGAATGCATTAAAAACAACAAAAAATACGGCACCAGGTCCAGATGATATACCGGCGGCTATGATTGTAAACCTACTCAATCGAAGGAAACTAATCTTACTTAAATTTTACAACGATATATGGCAGCAATGCCAATACCCGGAACAATGGCGAGAGGCCATCGTCATTCCCATTCTAAAAGAAGGTAAACCTCGAATTGACCCTACTAGCTACCGTCCGATATCGCTGACGTGCTGCATGAGTAAGATTTTCGAAAAAATGATAAATAACCGTCTGGTATGGTAACTAGAAAAATACGAACTGCTGTCAAAAGACCAATGCGGCTTCCGATGTTACCACTCAACTATAGACCAGTTAGCTAACCTGGAAAACGCTATACAACATAGCTACCATCAAAATGAACATCTAGTTGCAGTATTTTTTGATCTTGAAAAAGCTTATGACATGACATGGCGACATGGAATCTTGAGAAACCTGTATGACTGGGGTCTTAGGGGTAACATTGCACAGTTCATTCGAAACTTTTTTCTTAAGCGGACGTTTAGAGTAAGAATAGAAAATAATTACTCACTGCCTCACATATTGGAAAACGGTGTTCCTCAAGGTTCAACGATAAGTGTAACACTTTTCATCTGTGCAGTAAACGGTATAACGAGAGAACTGGATGACCATATCGGTAGATGCTTGTATGTTGATGATCTAGTCATCTTTGCGCATGGAAAATATATGTATTTAATAAGAGAAAGACTGTAAACTGCTATTATCATAGTAGAGAAATACACCAAAGAGAGAGGATTTCGTTTTTCAACAAATAAAACTGTATGTGTAGACTTCCATCGAATACGAAACCCTATGTTTAAGCCGAGACTCTTATTAAGCGGCACACGCATACAAATTGTAGAGTCGGTTCGATTTCTTAGTGTTACATTTGATAGCAAACTTCCATAGAAAGTCCACATAGAAAAATTAATAACAAAATGTCGGAAAGGACTCAACATCATGCGGTGCATGTCCAACATTAAGTGGGGCGCCAACAGATCAAGTCTGTTAAACATTTACAAAATGCTTATACGTTCCAAACTGGACTACGGCAGTATAATCTATGCATCGGCAAGGAAAACTATACTTACGAAACTAAACCCAATACAAAACGCCGGTATTCGCTACGCAACAGGTGCGTTCCGAACTAGTCCGATTGAAAGCCTTCATTGTGAAGCTGCAATTATACCACTCGATATAAGACGACGACAAATATTGCTAAACTATGGAATAAACGTCTGGACACGACCTACAAACATCAACTATACCATATTTTTTGAGAATCAACACCCATTTACGTTCTCAGAATAGGAGCACCCATCATAAGGAATCGGAACTAGAATTAGACACTTACTTCATGAAATAGGCATTACCTTGGAACCAACACTAGCGAAGGGCATATGTCGAATCCCTCCATGGATAATTGCAAAACCGGAAATCTACACAGATCTAACATCATTTCCGAAATCGGAAACGCGACCTGAAATATATAAAGGATTATTTTTAGAACTAATCGAGTCAAACCCACAAGCGGTGGTCCTGTACACAGATGGCTCTAAAATAGCAGATAAAGTAGGATGTGCGGTTGTATGCAACAAAATGATACAGAATTGGACTTTACCATCGACGGCAAGCATCTACACAGCCGAACTCTTTACGATACGACAAGCATTACGACTATGCAAAAACTACGATAAGCAGACTATTCCTGATCTGCACGGACTCGCTTTCATCATTGCATGAAATTTCAGAAATAAATTCCAACGATCCACTAGTGCAAGAAATTTCAAAACGTAGATGAACACTCCAAAACATTGGGAAACGAATCGTATTTGTATGGACGCCGGTACACATCGGAATAGAAGGCAATGAAATGGCCGATAAAACTGCAAAAGAAAAGACGAATAATCCACAAATGAATGCACAAATATTGCGTCCAGATGACCTCAAGTCACACGTAAGGAAATACGAAAAAAAAGGTTGGCAAAATAGTTGGGATATGACGAATAAACAACTGAAGAAGATTAAAATGGAGGTAACCGAGTGGAATACACCGAAGAATACGAATCGAAGAGATAATGTGATAATCACCCGAATGCGGATAGGACATACAAGATTAACTAATGGTTATATATGTAGAGGAGAAGAGAAACCAGTTTGTGAAGCATGTGACGAAGCGTTAGATATAGGACATATTCTCAGAAGATGCAAGATATATCAACGAATACGAGAATCACTACGAATGAGCAGTAATATAGCAGGAATTCTCAGCAATGACCCGAAAAATGTTCAAAAAGTAATTACTTTCAGCAAGAAAACTAAAATATATAAGGTCATATAATGTGAAAATAATATTTTATTTAGTCTTTGAAATTATTCGTTAACAAATGGTAATTAAAGTCACGCCTAATAAGTGGTGGGCTAATGGCCATAGACGCCGATGCCGACATGACATAAAAAAAAATCTATTACGGTATGCAACTACACACCCTCAATTTGATAAAAAAAGTATCGCATTTCAGCAGCGATTGATACGTGGAAGCTTAGCGAAATCGAAATATCGAGCATTCCCGGCGTTTCTGAGACATTCGCCGTGTACGGGTGTTAAAAACCGTTATTCTATGCGACTATACAATCTCAATTTGATCAAACAAGTATCGCATTTAAGCAGCGATTGATACGTCGAAGCTTAGCGGGATCGAAATATGGAGGATTCCAGGCGTTACTGAGATATTGGCTGGATGTACAGGTGTCTAACCCCTTTATTCTATGCAACTACACACTCTCAATACGATAAAACTCGTATCGCAGTTCAGCAGCGATTACTACGTCGAAGCTTAGCGAAATCGAAAGATCGGAGATTTCCGGTGTTTCTGAGACTTTGGCTGGGTGTACATGTGTTACAAACCTTTATTCTATGCAACTAGAAACCCTCAATACGATAGAACACATATCGAAGTTCGACGAGGATTGAGACTTCGAAGCTTAACGGAATCGAACGATCGAGAATTCCCGGCGTTTCTGAGACATTGGCTGGGTGTTCGGGTGTTAAAATCTTCTATGCTATGCAACTACACACCCTCGATTTGATAAAACAAGTATCGCATTTTAGCAGCGATTGATACGTCGAAGCTTAGCGAAATCGAAAGATCGAGCATTCCCGGCGTTACTGAGATATTGGCTGGGTGTACTGGTTTCTAACCCCATCATTCTACGCAACTACACACCCTCAATACGATAAAACTGGTATCGCAGATCAGCAGCAATTATTACGTCAAAGCTTAGCTAAATCGAAAGATCGAGAATTACCGGCGTTTCTAAGACATTCGCTGGGTGTACTGATGTTAAAAACCGTAATTCTATGCAACTACACACCCTCAATAGGGTGAAACAAGTTTCGCAATTTTGCAGTATATGATTCGTCGAAGCTTAGCATAATCGAAAAATCGAGGATTCCCGGCGTTTCTGAGACTTTGGCTGGGTGTACGGGTGTTACAAACCTTTATTCTATGCAACTAGAAAACCTCAATACGATAGAACAAATATGGCAGTTCGACAGCGATTGAGACGTCGAAGCTCAACGAAATCGAAATATCGAGGATTCCCGGCGTTTCTGAGACCTTCGCTGGGTGTACGGGTGTTAAAACCTTTATTCTATACAACTACACACACTCAAGACGATAAAACTCGTATCGAAGTTTAGCAGCGACTATTACGTCGAAGCGTAGCGAAATCGAAAGATCGATGATTGCGAACGTTTCTGAGATTTTGGTTGGGTGTACAAGTGTTTACAACCTTTATTATATGCAACTTCACACTTTGAATACGATAAAACTGGTATCGCAGTTCACCAGCGATTATTACGACGAAGCTTGGCGAAATCGAAAGATCGAGGATTCCGAGTGTTTCCCAGACTTTGGCTGGGTGTACGGCTTGTTACAAACCTTTATTCTATACAACTAGAAACCCTCAATACGATAAAACAAATATCGCAGTTCGACAGCGATTGAGACGTAGAAGCTTAACAAAATCGAAAGATCGAGGATTCCCGGCGTTTCTGAGATTGTGGCTGGGTGTACTGGTGTCAAAAACATTCGATCTACGCAACTACACACCCTCAATACGATAAAACTGGTATCGCAGATCAGCAGCAATTATTACGTCAAAGCTTAGCTAAATCGAAAGATCGAGAATTACCGGCGTTTCTAAGACATTCGCTGGGTGTACTGATGTTAAAAACCGTAATTCTATGCAACTACACACCCTCAATAGGGTGAAACAAGTTTCGCAATTTTGCAGTATATGATTCGTCGAAGCTTAGCATAATCGAAAAATCGAGGATTCCCGGCGTTTCTGAGACTTTGGCTGGGTGTACGGGTGTTACAAACCTTTATTCTATGCAACTAGAAAACCTCAATACGATAGAACAAATATGGCAGTTCGACAGCGATTGAGACGTCGAAGCTCAACGAAATCGAAATATCGAGGATTCCCGGCGTTTCTGAGACCTTCGCTGGGTGGACGGGTGTTAAAACCTTTATTCTATACAACTACACACACTCAAGACGATAAAACTCGTATCGAAGTTTAGCAGCGACTATTACGTCGAAGCGTAGCGAAATCGAAAGATCGATGATTGCGAACGTTTCTGAGATTTTGGGTGGGTGTACAAGTGTCTACAACCTTTATTATATGCAACTTCACACTTTGAATACGATAAAACTGGTATCGCAGTTCACCAGCGATTATTACGACGAAGCTTGGCGAAATCGAAAGATCGAGGATTCCGAGTGTTTCCCAGACTTTGGCTGGGTGTACGGCTTGTTACAAACCTTTATTCTATACAACTAGAAACCCTCAATACGATAAAACAAATATCGCAGCTCGACAGCGATTGAGACGTAGAAGCTTAACAAAATCGAAAGATCGAGGATTCCCGGCGTTTCTGAGACTGTGGCTCGGTGTACTAGTGTCAAAAACATTCGATCTACGCAACTAGACACCCTCAATACGATAAAACTGGTATCGCAGATCAACAGCAATTATTACGTCAAAGCTTAGCAAAATCGAAAGATCGAGGATTACCGGCGTTTCTAAGACATTCTCTGGGTGTACTGATGTTAAAAACCGTAATTCTATGCAACTACAGACCCTTAATATGATAACACTCGTATCGCAGTTCAGCAGCGATTACTACGTCGAAGCTTAGCGAAATCGAAAGATCCGAGATTCCGAGGGTTTATGAGCCTTTGACTGGGTGTACGGATAATAAAAACCTTTATTCTATGCAACTACAGACTTTCGATTCGATAAAACTGGTATCGCAGATCAACAGCAATTATTACGTCGAAGTTGAGCGAAATCGAAAGATCGAGAATTCCGAGCGTTTATGAGATTTTGGCTAGGTGTACTGGTGTTATAAACAATAATTCTATGTAACTTCACACGCTCAATATGATAAAACTGGTATCGCAGATCAGCAGCGATTATTACGACGAAGTTTGTCGTAATCGGAAGTTCGAGGATTCCCAGCGTTTCTGAGACATTCGATGGATCTACGGGTGTTAAAATCTATCATGCTATGCAACTACACACCCTCAATTTGATAAAATAAGTATCACATTTCAGCAACGATTACTACGTCGAAGTTTAGCGAAATCGAAAGATCGAGAATTCCGAGCGATTATGAGATTTTTGCTGGGTGTACTAGTGTTAAAAACCTTCGATCTATGCAACTACGCACCCTCAATACGATAAATCTGGTATCGGAGTTCTGCACCGATTGATACGTCGAAGCTTAGCCTAATCGAAAGATCGAGGATTCCCGGAGATTCAGAGACTTTGACTGGGTGTACGGGTGTTACAAACCTCTATTCTATGCAATTAGAAACCCTCAATACGATAGAACCAATATCGCAGTTCGACAGCGATTAAAACGTCGAAGCTTAACGAAATCTAACGGTCGAGGATTCCGAGCGTTTTTCCGACATTCGCGGGGTGTACGGGTGTGAAAAGCCTTTATTTTGTGCAACTACACACTCTCAATACGATAAAACTAGGATTGCAGTTCTGCAGCGATTGATACGTCGAAGCTCAGCGAAATCGAAAGATCGAGGATTCCGAGCGTTTCTGCGAAATTCGCGTGGTGTACTGGTGTCAGAATCCCTTATTCGATGCAACTAGACACTCTCAATACGATATAACTGGTATCGCAGCTCCGCAGCGATTGATACGTCGAAGCTTAGCAAAATCGAGAGATCGAGGATTACCGGCGTTTCTGAGACTTTGGCTGGCTGTACGGGCGTCTAAATTCTTGAATTTATGCAACTACACACTCTCAATACGATAAAAGTCGTATCGTGGTGTTGCAGCAATTGATACGTGGAAGCTTAGCGAAATCGAAAGATCGAGGATTCCGAGCGATTCTAGGACATTCGCGTGGTGTACGGGTGTCAAAATTTTTCATTTTATGCAACTACACATTCTCAATACGGTAAAACTGGTATCACAGTTCTGCATCGATTGACACGTCGAATCTTTTCTGCGACATTCGATGGGTTTACGGTCGTCAAAATCCCGTATTCGATGCAACTACATACTCTCAACATGATAAAACTGGTATCGCAGTTTTGCAGCAATTGATACGTCGAAGCTTAGCTAAATGGAAAGATCGAGGATTTTCGGCGTTTCTGCGACATTCGCGGGGTGTACGGGTGTGAAAAGCCTTTATTTTATGCAAATACACACTCTCAATAGGATAAAACTATAATCGCAGTTCTGTAGCGATTGATACGTCGAAGCATATCGAAATCGAGAGATCGAGGATTCCCGCCATTTCTGATACTTTAGCTGATTGTACGGGTGTCAAAATCCTTCGTTTCATGCAAATACACACTTATAATACGAGAAAACTAGTATCGCAGATCTATAGCGATTGATACGTCGTAGCTTAGCGAAATCGAGAGATCGAGCATTCCCGCCGTTTCTGAGACTTTCACTGGCTGTACGGGCTTCAAAATTCTTAATTTCATGCAACTACTCATTCTCGATGCGATAAAACTGGTATCGTGGTGCTGCAGCGCTTGATACGTCATTGCTTAGCGATATCGAACGATCGAGGATTCCGCGCGTTTCTGAGACTATGGCTGGGTTTACGTGTGTTAAAAAACTTAATTTTATGCAATACACAATTCCAATACAATAAAACTAATTTTGCAATTCTGCAGCGATTGATACGTCAAAGATTAGCGAAATCGAAAGATCGAGGATTCCGAGCGATTCTACGGCATTCGCGGGGTGTACGGGTGTCAAAACCTTCATTTTATGCAACGATACACTCTCAATACGATAAAACTGGTATCGCAGTTCTGCATCGATTGATACGTCGAATCAAAGCGAAATCGAGAGATCGAGTATTCCGAGCGAGTCTACGACATTCGCGGGTGTAGGGGTGTCAAAAGCTTTCATTTTATGCAACAACACACTCTCAATACGATAAAACTAGTATTGCAGTTCTGCAGCGATTAATACGTCGAATCTTAGCGAAATCGAAAGATCGAGGATTCCGAGCGTTTCTACGACATTCGCGGGGTGTACGGGTGTCAAAAGCCTTCATTTTATGCAACTACACACTCTCAATACGATAACACTAGTATTGCCGTTCCGCAACGATTGATACGTCGAATCTTAGCGAAATCGAAAGATCGAGGATTCCGAGCGTTTCTGCGATATTCGCGCGGTGTACGGGTGTGAAAAGCCTTTATTTTATGCGAATACACAATCTCAATATGATAAAACTAGTGTTGTGCCCGAAATAGAGACGAGTGATCAAATCGTCTTGTTTCCGGCTGTTTTATAAATAGTATTTTGGATCGGACCGATCAAAGAACTAGAGTTCACGCGATTCCCGAAAGTTAAACAAGGTTTTATTGGTTAAAGTAGAATACAATTAGTTTCTTATAGTCGTAATTACGCTAATTACGATGGCAAGGAGCCCAACCGATCGTTACGCCGATTATCTCCAGACTGACTAAATCGAGAGCCGATTTAGTCCGCTCGACCCGCAATTGCTGGGTCAGCATAATTGAATGTCGACTTAGCTTCGAGTGCATTGACATGCATGCGTACTCGAAGCTGGTGGCGAAAATGATTACTGTTGGAATCATTTTCGCAACGGCAATGAATTCCAACGATTTATTAATTTAAATCTTAATATGAAAAATCTGGGGTACTACAACCCTCCCCCCTTAAAAAGAAAAAATTAAGCAATAGAAATTTTTTCTTTACTGATTCGGTTGACCCTGTTTCTATCGCCTTTAATGACATGTTGTACATAAGTTGTTATTATCTCACTAGCGCCAAGCCTTGGCCGGGTACGATAGTCGCACGCGATTGTTATCTCTCTCCGAGCATGCTCGCTGGAGTTCCGAGTGTAGATTGTTTTCTTGCTGATGCGATAAGGCACCCACGGCGACCGGTGACTTTCGGGTCGCCGACTCACACGTGCTAGCTGGTGTAGGATTACGTTTCAGCCTCAGCTGATATAATTTGTAGACCGCGTAACTGACCAAGGCTATAGGCGCGATCGCACTTAAAGAGTAAAAGCTAACATTGTGATAAAACTGTTAATTTTCTTTAACGTCTCTATCGAGGCTTTCACCTATTTGTTTCACGCGAGTTCCGAGGTTTTTTAATTCCTCGGGATTTCGCAACACGTTCGATAATTTAAAATTTTCACTTTCACTCTTTTCGCGAGAATGTTATTTTTCGTCAATTTCCACTAACGTGAGATTATATGACGGTAAATAATTCTCGTTTCGCACTTCGGTAACCCGTTTCAGAGTTCGCACACTGAAATCTTGGGCGGTTGCCTCGCATGAGCCTATTAAAGCCAGAATACCCGAATTATTTAGCGTTTCGCGGTACGCGGGTGTTCTCCCGTACGTTATCGTAATTAGATCTTCGTATGGTGCGATATACATCCATCTTCCGTGTTGTACCATGGGAATCACCATAGTGCTGGTGAGGGTCAAGGCTCGTTTTGGGCAGTGCCGTCCATTAGCAGTGTCGCCCTTCACATAAGTGAGGATTTCGCAGGGCGCGTTCTTAGTAATTGGCGTCGACGGGTGCGGTGGCGAGCAAACGTGGGTTCTTCCAAATTTTTTGCAATTTTTCAGGTCGACTGTGGACATTCGCAAGAAATTCCTATTTGCTTGATCAACCACCACTAAGTCTTCAGTGTTATCCAGATAATAATACGTGTTGTTTGTTCCTTTCGTTGGCACAGGGTATACATGGCTGATCGTGTACCTCTGCGCTCCAATCAGCGGGATATCCAATATCAACATAGCTGCTGTACCGTCGCTGTAGGCTCGCGCGTCGGTGAGACCCATGAGTGAGTTGGCTTCGCTGCGCATTATCGGCACGGGGAATCCGGTGCCGACGGGTAAGTGTGGTAGAGCGTCCGGGAGGTACTCCACTAGCTTGCGCGGTGGTAGTATCGCTGCGCTTACTCAGCCCGTAGAAACTTCCGCGAAGAACAACACTAATTCCTTCACGTCGGCGACTAACTCCTCTACCACTAGAGATATTGCGATGAGGCTTTCGTCAAGTTTTTGGCGTGCGAACAGCCGATCGTGTTCCTCGTGGAGGTTGTAACCCAAGTGTTCTACGAAGTCGAATAATTTTTTCTTGTTCCCGTTAATCCTTTCCACTTGGAGTTGGTCCTTAATGCCCTGTTTTAGTCCACGTTGGTTAGCCTGCAACTCGGATATCTGCTGGTGGATTTGTTCCGCGTCCACAGCGTCCATATTTCCGGTGATTAGTTTTATTATTGATACCATTCCGTCAATGAGGCCTCGCCGTTTACGCTGTTGTTCGGGGTTTAAATGGATTAGGTCCCGAATAGTTTCCATGTTGTCGTCGATCCTCATTGTCATTCTGGTGACGTATTCCCCAACTGCGGAGCGAAGGTCACTGGTGTCGTTCCTCTCTGAGGTGCCGCAATAGGCCCTTGCCCTCCCGAAGTGGAATTTTATCGTGTTTTCCCGCATTTTGATGTACGAAAAATCCATTCGTATTGCCAGTCTCCATGTGGCTCTCGTCTCCATAAGGTTTCCGATTTCTTCGTAGTAGATGCCGGGGTTACTGGTGAAAGGTGACAAGGAATACACCTCGCTGGCGGTGTATGTGTGTGCGAAACACACGAGGATCAGCATTCTGAAACAGAGTCGGAGAGTTAGAAGGACTCTAAGACCGTGGGACTGCTGACTTGGCGAAAAGTCCCACTTTGTTGGACGGTGGCTGGTGCTTCTTGGCCACCACCGGCTCACTCGTTCTTCAGCAACCGAAGCAACAACAGCAGCAAATTTGTTTCTTTTTCTTCCCCTTTTAAAAGAAACCACGACGATAACCTCGACAATGACCAGCCACGGCAGCCTGGTACGGGATGGGTCCAGGAAGACCAGCCGCCTGGCGAACTGGGCAGTAAGTAGTCCCTTTCTAATTATTCTTGTCTCAATTTTATACCTTTATTATTAGTTTGTTTATTTATTTATTTATTTTTAGACGTCGATTGTCTACGTTCCGGTGACCGCTCGGCACCTTCGAAACCCCGGGTGGCTCCGGACCTTCGTCCGGGAGGCGGCCCAGGTTCGGCACCGTCGCCGTCTCCTCCGCGATACGGCGGCCTTCGTCTGGAGCGGCGGCGACCGCCTCGACGAGGGGACCGCCGACTTTTACGGTTTCAGGCGGCTCTTCTCCGATGGGGATTACTGGTGCCCCTCGTGCGGCCGCCCCTATATATAGGGTGTTTTTTCTCCTTTATAATTATGTCTCTATAGATTATAATAATAAAACAAATATTTAGTCGAATTTAACCCGTCTTCGCGTTTTTATTTTAATTAAGATCCGCCCGCGACAAAAATAGCGGAAGACCCTTCCAAGCCCTTGCTTAGTTTTATTTAACTTTAAGTTAGGTTTAAATTTTAAAAACGCATATGCACGTAGATGTCTCCCTTGCGCATCCGTTCCTTTCTCTTCTTTTCATCTTCTCGTTTTCTTTTCCTTCCCTCGTCAGCCGCCTCTTATCTTATCTCGTGCGATAAGCGGCTAGTGCTCGACGAAGGGACGCACAGGCTACAGTGCTACCGACCACGAGGCGCGTAGCCTCTCACGTAGCTCGCCGGCGTAGTCTGCGTGCGTGTATGTGGGCCGCGGTTTTTTTTTACCGCGGTAGGCAATTCTGCTTCGCGCCCGAATACCACCACATTAGGAGATAGGCCGGTAACTGTGTGTGGTGTGGTGTTATACACAAACATAGCGTATGGCAACCACTCATCCCAGTTATCTTGGTCTTCCTTTATGAAATTCTTTAAATATTCTGCCAAGGTCCGATGTGATCTCTCCAAAGCTCCATTGCTTTTGGGATGGTACGCTGTGGTTTGGATCTTCTTGATTCGGAGGAGCTTACAAGCTTCTTTAAAAGTCGAACTCGAGAAGTTGGTACCTTGGTCGGACAGAAGGATCTCAGGTGTTCCATATCGACACATGATTTCTTCCACCAAAGCTTTGGCGACTGTCTGAGCTTCCTGGTTGGGAATAGCCACCGCTGCACTGTATTTGGTTAGTGCATCCTGGAATGTGAGAACGCATCTGTTCTCAGCCCCTGTCATTGGTGCCTTTATTTTACATCGTAGCTTGTTTTTTTGACATTTCTCGCAAGCTGTGATGTAATTTTCTATTTCTTTCTTCATGCCGGGCCATTCATACTTGGCTCGGATCCGTTTTGGCGTCCTCTTTATACCCTCGTGCCCACCGAGGGGAACATCATGGTATTCCTTTAATATTTTCCCTCGGTCCTCTAGTGACGGACAGGTTACGCCTATGCTGCAGCGACGCTTGTTTTTTGTAGCGGCTTCCTCGTCTTCACTGGAGGAACTCCCTATCTCACTATACGTCCCGCTCTCTGCTTCCCCAGGCCCGCCTGGTTGCTGGCTGTTCGCTTGGCCAGCGAGTCGGTCTACGTAAGCTTGGAACGGTGGAGTATCGGCGTCCTTTTCGCTCCGCAGTGAGTGGGGTCGCTCCGTCTCTCTCGCTGCACTCGCGATATCCTCTACTCCGGTCTCACTCTCCTCGCGTCTACTCTTTGTGCCATGCTTCGTAGCCGGAGCGCCCCAGCCACACGGCTTGCATGTGTTGGTGCGGGCGTTAGTGTGTTCGGTCGTTCGTGAGCCTTCTATTTCTATCTTCTTTTGGCTCGCTGCATTGAATGGGAGTTCGGTTTCTGTCGTCGTTTCCTCTACCGAACTCGCTGTCCTTTTTTTCCCTCCCGGGACTCGTGTCTTTTCTTCGCGCTTGAGCTCTTGTGGTCGGGCTTGCGACATCAAAATCGCTGGCCGTTAAGCTCTTTGATGGCACGGTAACTTCGAAGACATGCATCTCCTTATTCCCTTGTATCTGACGGCTGATGCTCGTAACTTCAGGGTCAATGCGGTCCAGCGTACGCGTAGTAGTAAGCGTAGTACTACGCTCAGCTGCCACTCCGCACATTTTTTCTTTATCGCGCTCTCACCCTACGGCCCCCTTAGTTGATCTACTCACAGTGACCGTATGTATGATTATCGTTCCTAGCGTACGCGTGGCCTTGGTAGATGTGTTAGTTTGCGCTGAGTTGCCGGATTCCTGAGCCTTATCGTGACTCGGCGGCCTGTCTCCACTTCTCTGTTGTCGTGCAGTTCCTTGACCTCCTTATTTCTTTAACCTATTCCTGCATTCTTGCCACGAGTGTCCTTTAAATTTACAGTAGGTGCATACCATTTCCAGCTGATTGATTCCTCTCGGGTGACTGGGAGCAGGCAGGCTCAATCGGCCTGATTGGCCGGTGCAATCCCGCGCCATATGCACGCTGTTGCCATAGTTATAACAAGTTTTTTCGCTGGGCTGAGCGGGTAGCCACCTTCTCTGACTTCCTTGGGTCTTCTTCGCTGCTCCATGTGGGTGCGTCTGGTTACTGATTTCAACAGCCGCATTTATTGCTTCATGCAGGGTAGTGCAGTTCCGCGCGCGCACCAGAATTTGTACTTGGTCGTGCAATCCACCCACAAAAACTGTTAGAGCGGATTTCCTCGTTATCCATTCCACAAACCGGGCCTGTTCATCGCTGCTAACATCCTCGCAGATTTTTCCCACCACTTCCGTGGTGATTTGTTCCACTCGGGTCGCGTACGCGGTGACATCCTCGTTCTGTTCTTGTTTCATGGAATGGAATTCCATTTGTATGGCTGACAGAGATCTTTGGCGTCCAAAACGTGATTCAAGCTCCGCTTTTAATTGCTCCAGAGTGTGAATGTTCTGGAACCTCAGCTCCTCGGCTGCTCTTCCTTCAATTCTGCCACTAAGTATTAAGGCGAGTAGACTACCTTTTTCCTCCGCCTCTATTCTTGAGAATACTGTGTCGCACGAGCATAGGAATGCGTCGAGTTTACCCGGATCGCTTCCATCGAAATACCTGATGAATTGGATTCCCAGGGCAAGCTCGAGCGGTTTCGAATCTTCACCGCCGTCATAGTAGGGTCCACCGCTCTGAGGGTCACCTGAGGGCTCTCCTCCAGATCCCCGATGAGGAGGATTTCCTCTAGGATCTTCTGGAGGTCCTACTCCTTGACTTCTTCTCGGCGGTACTGGTGGTCGTTTTGGCGGCTCCTCTGGAGAGCCTCCAGGCGGATCACCTGACACTCTTCTTGACGAAGGTTTGGCCGGAGTTTCTTTGCCTCTTCGATTCTTTTCCCGGGCAACCTCTATCGTGAGTTTCTCGAGCTGCGTCTGAAAAGTGCTAATGAGCTGCAATTGTGTCTCTAACTGGACAGCTTGGTCGTGCACGGACTGTGCCAGATCTTCAGGCGTATCTTGCACATGCTTCGATGATGTGGTGCTATTTCCACGGTGGGGTGTTTCCATGGCGGTGGTGCTGGTAACTCGTAGGGCTCCTCTTCCATTCGGTCGTCCCTCTGTGTCGTTCCCCTAGCGGTGCTCTTAGGGATTGCTCCTTTACCATTTCCTGGATTTTTGGATTTGGCCCTTTCCAGGGCTCCCCATTGTCCTTCCAGACCGGTGTCTCGGAGCATCCTTTCCAGCTCAGCGTCTATATCTGGTGTGGCAATGGCTTTAGCGCCTTCGCCCTTGGATTCCTCTTCTTGATCCATGTACGTGGCTTCACCGAACGAGGTTCCTCTTTTCACGTTGATGCCGAACTCCCTTACTAAACTTTCTGCTATGCGGGCCTCTTCCGTGCCGGGGGTTCCGCCGGTCGGCGAAATCTTCCTAAGGGTGCGTTGCATCCTCAAGGTGATGTCGCCTACCGCTTCTTCTAAGCCGGTGGTGATATCTACGCCGTCGGTGTGTATTGTTGTGTCCACGGAGCTCGCTTTCTGCCGCTGTCGATTTTGGTCTTCTCGCGGCATGTGATGCGATAACTCAGCAACGATTAAATTTAATTTTATCGCGAATAGGGCAGTTTTTGATTTTTGTTATTTTCCCTTTTCCGAAAGGGGTTTTAATTATATGTAGATAGATAAATTTTTTAGTTATGATGGACAGTGGTTTGTGTTAGCCTGGCCTCCTGCCTTTCGCGAATTAATACCGCAAATCCTTGCAAAATGCTACAAACTTGCAACGATTTCCGAGAAGGGTATCGATTTTTTTTTACCAAGAGATCTGGGCTCGCGGGCTCAGTCCCACGGATTTAATGCCTTAATCTCTACAAATAGTTTAACCCGTTTTTCTGGCTCGGACTAATAGGCTCATGCAGAAATGAAAATTTTTTGGCAACCGCAACGTACAGTTTCCAGATCCCTTCCATGGTGCAGCTGGACTTCGAGGTTGTCGTCTCCGTTGTCGTGATGACCTTGACGTTGTTCCCCGACTGCGTTGTCACGTTGACCTTGCTGGTCGATGAGAACGCCCTTCCTGGCGTAGACGATCCTTTGGTTGGACGTTCGTCCCTCAGTTGGCTGGACGTTCGTCCTTAGGTTGGCTGGACGTTCGTCCTTCGGTTGGCTGGACGTTCGTCCTTCGGTTGGCTCCTCGTCAGTGGTACCTGACTGACATCTTCTTTAACGATTCACGACCGCGTGTGAATCGCACCAAGTCGTTTACCCCTACGATTTGGAGTCGGGTTTGACTCTGGGTTTTTTCTGGTATACTTTACTTTTCGAAGTTCGCTTACGGGGAATCCCATTGCTGCCACCAAAATGTTGTGCCCGAAATTGAGACGAGTGATCAAATCGTCTTGTTTCCGGCTGTTTTATAAATAGTATTTGGGATCGGACCGATTAGAGAACTAGAGTTCAGGCGATTCCCGAAAGTAAAACAAGGTTCTATTGGTTAAAGTAGAATACAAATAGTTTCTTATAGTCGTAATTACGCTAATTACGATGGTAACGAGCCCAACCGATCGTTACTCCGATTTTCTCCAGACTGACTAAATCGAGAGCCGATTTAGTCCGCTCGACCCGTAATTACTGGGTCAGCATAATTGAATGTCGACTCAGCTTCGAGTGCATTGACATGCATACGTGCTCGAAGCTGGTGGCGAAAATGATTACTGTTGGAATCATTTTCGCTACGGCAATGAATTCCAACGATTTATTAATTTAAATCTTAATATGAAAAATCGAGGGTACTACACTCGTATCGTGGTGTTGCAGCAATTGATACGTGGAAGCTTAGCGAAATCGAAAGATCGAGGATTCCGAGCGTTTCTACGACATTTGGGGGGTGTACGAGTGTCAACATTCTCTATTTTATGCAACTAAACACTCTCAATACGATAAAACTGGTATCGTGGTGCTGCAGCGATTGATACGTCGTTGCTTAGCGATATCAAACGATCGAGGATTCCAAGCGTTTCTGAGACTATGGCTGGGTTTACGTGTGTTAAAAAACTTAATTCTATGCAATTACACAGTTCCAATACAATAAAACTAGTTTCACAATTTTGCAGCAATTGATACGTCGAAGATTAGCGAAACGATAGATCGAGGATTCCCGGCGTCTCTGAGATTTTGGCTGGGTGGACGGGTGTCAAAAACCTTTATATTATGCAACTACACACTCTCAATACGATAAAACTGGTATCGCAGCTCCGCAGCGTTTGATACGTCGAATCTTAGCAAAATCGAAAGATCAAGAATTCCGAGCGTTTCTGCGACATTCGATGGGTTTACGATCGTCAAAATCTCGTATTCGATGCAACTAGATACTCTCAACACGATAAAACTGGTATCGCAGTTTTGCAGCAATTGATACGTCGACGCTTAGCGAAATGGAAAGAACGAGGATTCACGGCGTTTCTGCGACTTTGGCTTCGTGCACCGGTGTCAAAATTCTTCATTTTATGCAACTACACACTCTCATCACGATAGAACTGGTATCGGAGCTCCGCAGCGATTCATACGTCGATGCTTAGCGAAATCGGAAGATCGAGGATTCCGAGCGTTTCTGCGACATTCGCGGGGTGTACTGGAGTTAAAATTTCTTATTCGATGCAACAACACACTCTCAATACGATATAACTTGTATCGCAGTTTTGCAGCAATTGATACATCGAAGCTTAGCGAAGTCGAAAGATGGATGATTCCGAGCGTTTCTGAGACGATGGCTGGGTTTACGTGTTTAAAAAAACTTAATTCTATGCAATTACACGATTCCAATACAATAAAACGAGTTTCGCAATTCTGCAGCAATTGATACGTCGAAGATTAGCGAAATCGACACATCGAGGATTCCGAGCGATTCTACGACATTCGCGGGGTGTACGGGTGTCAAAAGCCTTCATTTCATGCAACTATACACTCTCAATACGATAAAACTAGTAATGCCGTTCTGCAGTAATTGATACGTCGAATCATAGCGAAATCCAGAGATCGAAGATTCCGAGCGAGTCTACGACATTCGCGGGGTGTACGGGTGTCAAAAGCCTTCATTTTATGCATTTACACACTCTCAATACGATAAAACTAGTATTGCTGTTCCGCAGCGATTGATACGTCGAATCTTAGCGAAATCGAAAGACCGAGGATTCCGAGCGTTTCTGCGACATTTGCGGGGTGTACGGGTGTGAAAAGCCTTTATTTTATGCAAATACACACTCTCAATATAATAAATCTAGTATCGCAGTTCTGCAGCGATTGATACGTCGAAGCTTAGCGCAATCGAGAGATCGAGGATTCCCGCCGTTTCTGAGACTTTGGCCGGGTGTACGGGTGTCAAAATCCTCTGTTTCATGCAAAATACACACTCTTAATACGATAAAACTGGTATCGCAGTTTTGCAGCGATTGATACGGCGAAGCTTAGCCAAATCGAAAAATCGAGGATTCCCGCCGTTTCTGAGAGTTTGGCTGGGTGTACGGGTGTAAAAATTCTTCATTTTATGCAACTACGCACTCGCAATATGATAAAACTGTTATCGCAGCTCTGCAGCGATTGATACGTCAAAGCTTAGCGAAATCGAAAGATCGAGGATTCTCAGCGTTTCTGACACTTTAGCTGGGTTTACGGGTGTCAAAATCCTTTGTTTCATGCAAAATACACACCCTTAATACGATAAAACCTGTATCGCAGTTCTGCATCGATTGATACGCCGAATCTTAGCGAAATCGAATGATCGAGAATTCTGAGCGTTTCTACCACATTCGCGGGGTGTACGGGTGTCAAAAGCCTTCATTTTATGCAACTACACACTCTCAATACGATAAAACTAGTATTGCCGTTCTGCAGCGATGGATACGTCGAATCTCCGCGAAATCGAAAGATCGAGGATTCCGAGAGTTTCTGCGACATTCGCGAAGTGTACGGGTATGAAAAGCCTTTACTTTATGCAATTACACACTCTCAATACGATAAAACTAGTATCGCAGTTCTGCAGCGATTGATACGTCGAAGCTTAGTGAAATCGAGAGATCGAGGATTCCTGCCGTTTCTGAGAGTTTGGTTGGGTGTACGGGTGTCAAAATTCTTCATTTTATGCAACTACACACTCTCAATACGATAAAACTGGAATCGTGGTGCTGCAGCGATTGATACGTCGTTGTTTAGCGATATCGAAAGATCCAGGATTCCGAGCGTTTCTGAGACTATAGCTGGGTTTACGTTTGTTAAAAAACTTAATTCTATGCAATTACACAGTTCCAATACAATAAAACTAGTTTCGCAATTTTGCAGCAATTGATACGTCGAAGATTAGCGAAACGATAGATCGAGGATTCCCGGCGTCTCTGAGACTTTGGCTGGGTGTATGGGTGTCAAAAACCTCTATTTTATGCAACTACATACTCTCAATACGATAAAACTGGTATCTCAGCTCCGCAGCTATTCGTACGTCGAAGCTTAGCGAAATCGAGAGATCGAGGATTACCGGCCTTTCTGAGACTTTGGCTGGCTGTACGGGTGTCTAAATTCTTTATTTTATGCAACTACACACTCTCAATACAATAAAACTCGTATCGTGGTGTTGCAGCGATTGATACGTGGAAGCTTAGTGAAATCGATAGATCGAGGAATCCGAGTGTTTCTAGGACTTGGTCTGGGTGTACTGGGGTCAAAATCCCTTCTTCGATGCAACTACACACTTTCAATACGATAAAACTAGTACCGCAGTTTTGCAGCAATTGATACGTCGAAGCATAGCGAAGTCGAAAGATCGAGGATTCTCGTCGTTTCTGAGACTTTTACTGGCTGTACGGGTTTCAACATTTTTTATTTCATGCAACTACACACTCTCAATACGATAAAACTGGTATTGTGCTGCTGCAGCGCTTGTTACGTCGTTGCGTAGCGATATCGAAAACCAGAATTCCGAGCGTTTCTGAGACTATGGCTGGGTCTACGGGTGTTAAAAACTTAATTCTATGCAATGTGACATGATTTTCTACAAAATGACGATCACAAGGTCTAATGTTACCGAGTTAG
>OX382179.1:6791931-7265833 GCA_947507545.1 Clistopyga incitator | reverse complement strand
AAAATTAACTGGCGCCCACCGGGTTTGCGAGCGAGGATGGACGGCCGAAGGTGACGGTTCCCGATTTTTCTTTTCTCTTCATGTTTTGTGTTCTCGACCAAAAGACCGATTAATCGGTCAGCTACCGAAAAATACGTCACAGCAATTAGAAAGTTCTAATACGATAAAACTCGTATCGCAATTTTGCAGCAATTGATACGTCGAAGCTTAGCGAAATCGAAAGATCGAGTATTTCCGGCGGTTCTGAGACATTCGATGGGTGTACGGTCGTCAAAATCCCGTATTCGATGCAACTACATACTCTCAACACGATAAAACTGGTATCGCAGTTTTGCAGCAATTGTTACGTCGAAGCTTAGCGAAATCGAAAGATCGAGGATTCTCGGCGTTTCTGCGACTTTGGCTTCGTGTACCAGTGTCAAAATTCTTCATTTTATGCAACTATACACTCTCATCACGATAGAACTGGTATCGGAGCTCCGCAGCGATTCATACGTCGATGCTTCGCGAAATCGGAAGATCGAGGATTCCGAGCGTTTCTCTGACATTCGCGGGGTGTGCTGGTGTCAAAATCCCTTATTCGATGCAACTACACACTCTCAATACGATAAAACTAGTATCGCAGTTTTGCAGCAATTGATACGTCAAAGCTTAGCGGAGTCGAAAGATCGAGGATTCCGAGCGTTTCTGAGACTATGGCTGGGTTTACGTGTTTAAAAAAACTTAATTCTATGCAAATACACAATTCCAATACAATAAAACGAGTTTCGCAATTCTGCAGCAATTGATACGGCGAAGATTAGCGAAATCGAAAGATCGAGGATTCTCGGCGTTTCTGCGACTTTGGCTTTGTGTACCAGTGACAAAATTTTTCATTTTATGCAACTACACAGTCTCAATACGATAAAACTGGTATCGCAGCTCCGCAGCGATTTTTTTTTTTAATCGATCATCGGCTACTGTGGCCATTAGCCTCCTTTCATTTATTGCTTATTTGTTATCAATTATTGCTTGTCATTTTCGTATTTACTTTTTTCATCTGTCTCTATTGGCGATCTTTTGTCTGCTACTCTGTTCTTTATTTCATTATAAATAGTTGCTCTTTTGCAAAATTCTAGGACCCTCTTCAATGCACCAGCATTTTGGCACAGTATTTTGTTCATGGTTCTCGGTATCTGGAGGCTTCGTCTAATTTGACAATATTTATCACAGTTAGTCAGTATATGGCTCATTGTAAGGTCTTCATCGCTTTCGGCACATGTTGGTCTGGGTTCGCCAACGAGTAGATACTTGTTTGTCAATCTAGTATGTCTAATCCTTAAGCGTGTAATGACCACATTATCCCTCCTTTTCATTCGGTATGGCATTTGCCATTCAGTTATATCGGGTTTAATCAGTTTCAGTTTCGATGTCCCTGCCTCCCATTTCTTTTGCCACATTTTTTTATGATTCGTTTGTTTTCTGCTTTCACATCATCAGGTCGCAGGACTGTTATACGGTTTTCGCCCATTTCTGCTGCCTCTTTCGCCGCTTTATCTGCTTTCTCATTACCTATTATCCCAGCATGTCCAGGAATCCAGACAAATATGATTTTTTTAAAATTCTCGTGGAGTTTTTGTCTTTGAACTAATATTGCCTGTATTAATGCATCGTCAGTAAACATATCCTCTATACCGATCAGCAAACTCAGAGAGTCTGTGAAGATCACGTATTTCTGGCTAGTGTGTAGATCGCATTGTAGGAGCGCCCTATAAATCGCAGAAAGTTCTGCTGTATATATGGTTGCGGGTCTCTTCATCGTCCACCGTAAGGTTTTTTCGCCGTCTATCAATGCGCACCCTACATTGTCCTCCTTTATCGATCGATCTGTGTACATTAGTATAGCGTCTCTATATTCTTCAAGGAGGCATTGGAATCGGCATCTATATTCGTCACTACTGGTGTCTGCCTTTGCAAATTCGGCCAGTCTTAGGTCACATATAGGTTGTGGCGTGAGCCATGGTGCGGTTGCACAGAAACCTTTTAGAAATGATCTGTTGAACGATATGTTTGCTTCTCTCATCAGACGATGGATTAGCATCTGCAGGGGCACTGTCTGCTTTGGTCCGCTGTTATCGTTTTGCGATGGTGGTTCAGGAAAAAGTGTGTTATAGTTTATATGTTTGGGTTGTACCCAAACATTTGCGGCATAGTTTAATGCTAGGTGATCTCGTTTGAGCTGTAACGGAATGATACCCGATTCACACATTAAACTCTCGGCTGGACTCGTTCGAAAGGCACCTGTGGCATACCTGATGCCCGCGTTTTGTACTGGGTCCAATTTCGATAATAATGATTTACTGGCTGACGTGTAGATCATACTTCCATAGTCTATTTTCGAACGGATTAGTGCCTTGTATACGGATAGGAGGGTCTCCCTGTCCGCTCCCCAGCTAAGATTTGACATGCATCTGATGACATTGAGACCACGTTTACACCTATCAATTAGAGCTGTTATGTGATTCTTCCATGTGAGTTTTCTATCAAATATAATGCCAAGAAATCGTACGGTATCAACAACCTTGATAGGCATATTTCCTAGGAGGAGTCGAGGTTGGAATGCTGTGTACAATATTCTGCAGAAGTCGACGCATTGTGTTTTGCTTATTGAGAAACGAAAGCCTTGCTGCATTGCCCACTTATTCGTTGTATTGATCGCTTTCTGCAGTCGCGGCCTTATGTCTGCCATATATTTACCTTTTGCAAAAATTGTCAGGTCATCGACATACAGACAACGTCCAATTTCCGGGGATAATCCTTTCGTGATATCATTTACTGCGATAATGAACAACGTCACACTTATTGTCGACCCCTGTGGTATTCCATTTTCCAACACGCGGAGTGATGAGAATTCTTGGCCTATTCGGACTCTAAAGCGCCGGTTCGCAAGGAAACTCTGTATGAATCTGGGTAGTTCGCCTCGTAGGCTCCAGTCGTACAATTTCTTTAAAATTCCGTACCGTCAGGTCATGTCATAGGCTTTTTGTGACGGACAAGAACAAGAGGCGTTTTTTAGTTCAAGTTAAATTTGTTATTTTTATTTGATTTTGCGTTTGCGTTATATTTGTACATGACCAATGTTTTCAATTCATTTCTTTCCGTCTCCACGGCGAAGTCGTTTTTCGGATTTGCACGCACTGGGGGAAGGCCAGTGGCAATGTTACCCTTATTTTGATTTTTGGATCCCGCGGGAATTCCTTTGAAAATGTGGATCCACAGCGAGCGAGAGTCGATTTGGACTCGAGGCCGCATTTTTGGGTACGCAATCGTGATGCGATTTCGACGTGTGAGCAACCAGAGACTCTCCTAATTTTGTAATAAAAAGTAAATTACACTGGTAGATTTCGAACTCAAAATTTTAAGCATCGGTCTTTCCCGCGGGGACACGCCGCCACCGATGGCGCTCGTTTTCGGTTGTTATTTATAAATGAAGTGAATAGCGGTTCCCCCTTTCCCGGCGTACGCGTTGTCTTTTATAGTTAGTTGAAATTTGACTGCCGAATAAGAAGGTATGTTTAAAAATTTTGTTAAACGAATTTGTTTTTGTAATCGCGAAAATACACAAAAGTAAAAAAAAGAATTTCTAATTATTAAACTTTTCATTTTTCCCTTTTTATCAACTACAAATATTTTGACTGTTACAATTTTTGGTGCCGAAACCCGGGAATCAACATCGGGAAGAAAAAAAATACAAGTCGAGATATCGGAATCGATTTTAAAGAAGAAAAATGGGACCAAAGAGGAACGCCGTCGCGTCGAAGCAATCAAATGTCAAACGGTCTCGCGGAAGGCCTGTATCGAATCATCGAGAGTTCAACGTTGAGGTGCTTGCTGACCCCGGAAACATCGAGCAGATTCGAGATTCCGAGATTCAAAATAACGCACAGGTATCTGAAAATCGGGACGCGGCCATTGAGAGACCACCCGAAGAAAACGAAATCGTCATAGACGCGAGACAAATGACGTCGGCAAACGCGCGTGCGCTTAGTCCAATTCGCGTGGATGTTATTTCTTCGATGCAAAACGATAATGATGAGATTTCAAGTCAACGTGAAGTCAATGTCGGCCATTTTAGACACACGGCCAATGTGATAAATTCGACAGAATTTCCGGAAGTACGAGGCCCGTCGCGTATACATGATCATAGCGGACTTTCGATGTCCAGAGCTGAGGTTTTGTTAATAGAGCAGAATTCACGATTCTTATCCCGCTTAACCTCGTCAAAAAATTTGCCAAAATTTTCAGGAGACCCGGTCGAATGGCGTCATTTTAAACGCGCTTTTGAAACCTCAACCGAATCGGGCGGGTTCTCAGAACAAGAAAATTTGTCGCGTCTTTTTGTAGCTTTGGAAGGCAAAGCGAGAGAAACCGTGCACCCTCTGCTCGCGATAGGTGGTGAAACGGCAATTATCATACGTACTCTAGAAATGCATTTCGGAAATAAAAATGTTTTAGCTAAAAAGTTAGCGTCCGACTTACAAAATTTACCCGATTTGAACGCCAAGGAAATTACGCTCGTTGATTTCGCGACGCGAGTGAAAGGTGCCGTGTCTGCTTTTAAGTCTTTAAAGTTGGTCGGTTATTTACACAGCACCGAGTTAGTACAGTGCGTCGGAAACAAAATTCCCTTGGCTTTAAAATATTTATATAATATCAGACAAGACTGACTTGGAGAAGCTGGCGGATTTTTTATATTGCGAAGCCGAACGAGCAATTGCTGGTGGGCTTTTTAGTTTAGACGAAGCAATACCGAAAACGATCTCGCAGAAAAAGATTGCGCCGCCTAAAGTAGTTCGGGTGCACGCGGTACACAGCCAAGATCGAGACGTTTCCGGTCGAGTTGGTGACGATCTGACTCGAGATTCGTGCGTAATCTGCATGAAAAAAGGGCATAAACCCGAGTCGTGTAAACTCTTGAAACAAGAATCGATCGAACGGCGGTGGTTTTATGCAAAGTCGCACCGTTTACGCTTCAAGTGTTTGGAGCTCGGCCATCTCCAAACTGAATGTACAGCACCGGGCTGTAGCACGTGTACGCGTCCCCATCACACGCTTTTGCATAACAGCGCACGAGACAAAAACCAGAAACGCGTAAACAGTAGTACTTCGCGGTCGCAAAGCGAGCAGCATAAGCAGCAACAAGTCGTCGCGTCAAAAGTCACCCCCGAAAAGACCATATGACTAGGCGGGCAGCACACGATGTTAAAAATGATGCCTGTTTGCGTAGTCGGACCGACAGGATCGGCGAGAACTTTTGTTTTTTTGGATGGCGGTTCAACTGTGACTCTTATAGACGCGCAATTTGCTCGCACCATAGGCATACGGGGCGAAAACGTAAATATCGAGATACACGGCATTCGAGAAGACAGCGGTAATAATTCCCCGTGTGAACGAGTAAATTTCAATATAAAATAAATGGAGCTTTAGCGGCCACGAACTTGCGTTTTCCTTCGCAGTCTTTGTCGGCCGAACTGGTGCGTTACATCGCAAAAACGCAATCTATTTTTTTACAATCGTATGAAGACGCTCATGCAAAAAGTTTAATCGGCCAGGATAACTGGCGTCTCATGATTGCGAAAGAGTTTCGCACAAACCGGGAGAGTTACGCGCTCTCACACACCCCTTTGGGTTGGACTGTACACGGTGTGACATACAATTTTCCTAGAAAATCTGCCGCGTCTTTACGCACGCAGGCAACGATTTTTGAGGGCGTCGATGATTCTTTTTCGAACTCAAGACTTTTCGACGAACTTATAAAGAACTATTTTAACATCGAAAGTCTGGGAATACGCGAAGAGTACAAAAACCGAGATAAAATTTCACGCGCAGAAAAAATTCTCCAAACCAGCCGTTGCATCGGAAAAATATGGGAAACAGGCATGTTGTGGAAGAACGACGATCCGGTGCTCGTGGACAGTCGCGCTACCGCTTTGAAACGTTTGCTTGCGCTCGAACGAAGATTAGACAGAGACGAACAATACGCAAAATTGTATTACAAAGAGATGGATCGCCTTTTCGAACTCGGGTACGCATTAAAGGCAAATGAAGAGTCAAGCGGTCCAAGAGTGTGGTATATGCCACATTTCGGCGTAACAAACCCCTGTAAACCGGGAAAAGTACGGCTCGTTTTTGACGCTGCGGCAAAGACGTCGGGTTGCAGTTTGAATGATCAGTTAGATCCCGGACCCGATTTGCTGCAAAATCTTTTCGGAATTTTAATACGTTTCAGGCAACACGCGGTTGCGGTAAGTGGGGACATAAGAGACATGTATTTAAGAATAAAAGTACGCAAAGAAGACCAAAGTGCGTTACGTTTTTTATGGCGCGGTCGTAGTAGAGAGAAATACCCAGAGGTTTTTGAAATGACACGTTTGGTTTTTGGTGCGAATTCGTCTCGACCAGTACGATATATGTAAAAGACGCAAATGCCAAACGCTTTCTCGAAGATATCCCAGATGCAGCTTCAACAATTATCAGAAACTCATATGTCGATGATTTCTTAGCCAGCCGGGAAACGGAAACACAGGCCAGGGCTTTAATCCTAGACGTTATTAAAATAAATGCAGAAGCAAATTTCGAAATGCACGGTTGGGCATCTAATCGTCCGAATGTTTTAAAGGGTACGGGCGGGCAAGCACGTCAAGCCGGAAACTGCAAAACCGTGGTAAACAACAGTGAAAATAATAGAGTTTTGGGTTTGTTCTGGAATACAGAGACAGACACGCTTAGTTTCAACACGGGTGAGAAAATATTAAAAAATTTTTCCACGTCAGATGCAAAAATTCCGACGAAACGTGAATTTTTGAAATGCATGATGTCTGTTTATGACCCGCTTGGCCTACTAGTACCGTATACCCTGAAGTCGAAACTAATCAAGCAAGACGTGTGGCGGACGGAAATCGGTTGGGACGAACGTTTACGAGACGAAGAACACGAAGCTTGGAAAGCTTGGCTCAAAATTATGCAATCAGTTGAGAATCTCAAAATCCCTCGTTGTTTCACGCCGAAATCGCATCAGTACGAAAACATGCAAATCCACGCTTTTTGCGATGCAAGCTTGAAGGCTTATGCAGCCGCAGTATATTTGCGTTTTCAAATAAAAAATAACGTCGCACACACTGCTCTAATTATGGCAAAATCACGCGTGGCGCCGTTGAAGCCTTTATCAATTCCACGTCTCGAGCTGCAAGCTGCTTTATTAGCGGCACGTTTAGTGAATTCAGTTGAAGGAGAGTTAGATTTAAAGCCAAATAAACGTTTTTTGTGGTCAGACTCTCAGACAGTTTTGTATTGGATTCGCGCGGAACCGCGTACTCGACAAATTTTCGTGGCGCATCGTTTAGGCGAAATAAACGAAACAACGTCGGTAAAAGAGTGGCGGTGGGTTCCCACAAAATTAAATCCCGCAGACTGCGCGACACGAGGCAATTGCGAGAATGAGACGGTGATTACAGCCTGGTTTAACGGTCCAAAATTCCTGGAATTGAACGAAAGTCAGTGGCCGCAACAACGAAGCTTATCAAAGACTGAAAAGGAAGCCTTAGAAAAATTGGAGGCGCGAAAAACATACACAGGCCAAGTAGTCGCATTTTCCTCGCAACAGCCTTTATTTATTCGTCTTCTTGGTTGGCGGGGATATATTTTAATCGCGTATCGTGTCCGAAAATGTTTTGAAAAATGGCGCAAATACAGCAAGCGCACCAGCCAAGACAAAGTAACGGTCAGCGCGGTCGATGAGGTAACGCGAGCCGAAGAATATACGATAAGATACGTTCAATTCGAATGCTTCTCCAAGGAATTGTCTTGTCTGACAAAAAATGCGAAACCTTTAAAAAACAGCAAAATTGTAGCTTTCTCACCTACGATAGATTGTAACGGGTTTCTGCGTACAAATGGTCGAATTACGGGTGAATCTGTACCCACTTTCCTAAATTGTCCAATAATTCTCGACGGAAAACATCTAATTGTAAAATTGTTAATTAAAGACTTCCACTTACGATATAAGCACGCAAGTAATGAAACCGTCTTGAACGAATTAAGGCAGTTTTATCACATTATTGGTGTAAGAAACGCTTTAAAATCCGTTATAGCGCACTGTTTGACATGTAAATTAAGACGAGCGAAACCGTCAAACCCATTGATGGCACCGTTACCAGCGTGTCGGTTGGCTGTAAGGAAGCGACCTTTCAATCACTGCGGTATCGATTATTTCGGTCCCTTGTCCGTACGCGTGCGAAGAAGCACAGAAAAACGTTGGGGGGTATTATTCACATGCTTGACCACACGAGCAATTTTTATCGAAATTGCAAAAGATATGACAGCAGACTCCGCGATTATGAGTTTGCAACGTCTCGCTGGCCGACGCGGCATGCCGACTGATATTTATTCCGACAACGGTACAAATTTTCGTGGAGCGTGCGTCGAATTGATGGAAAGCGATAAAAAATAAGCAGAGATGCATAAACACACTTTTGTATTAAAAAACAAAATCCGTTGGCATTTTAACCCGCCGGATGCTCCACACATGGGCGGTGCATGGGAGCGTATGATCAAGTCTGTAAAAATAGCTCTACACGCATCTTTAAAAAACGAGGTACCCAATGAGGAGATCTTACACACCGTTTTAGTAGAAATCGAACACATAATTAATTCACGTCCGCTGACACACGTGTCATCTGATCCGCGTGACGAAGAAGCGCTTACGCCAAACCATTTCCTCATCGGGTGTTCGTCCGGAAATGTGAAATTTGGAAGTTTAAACGAAAGATCGCCTTGCGGACGAAAGCAATGGCGAAACGCACAAATATTGGTGGATAGGTTTTGGAGCAGGTGGCTGAGAGAATATTTGCCAACTCTTTTGCCTCGAAAAAAGTGGCACGACCGAGGGGAGTCGATCGCCCTAAATGATATGGTGCTTGTCGTAGACTTACAAGCTCCCCGAAACGTGTGGAAAAAGGGCAAAGTAGTGGAGGTATTCCCTGGCGCTGACCAAATTGTAAGAACCGCAAAAGTCCGCACAAGCAAAGGAGAATACGTGAGACCCGTTCATAAATTAATCAAGCTTTTTCGCGATGTGGTGCAAAATGATGTGAATTTTGCACGAGGGGAAGGTTGTGACGGACAAGAACAAGAGGCGTTTTTTAGTTCAAGTTAAATTTGTTATTTTTCTTTGATTTTGCGTTTGCGTTATATTTGTACAAGACCAATGTTTTCAATTAATTTCTTTCCGTCTCCACGGCGGAGTCGTTTTTCGGATTTGCACGCACTGGGGGAAGGCCAGTGGCAATGTTACCCTTATTTTGATTTTTGGATCCCGCGGGAATTCCTTTGAAAATGTGGATCCACAGCGAGCGAGAGTCGATTTGGACTCGAGGCCGCATTTTTGGGTACGCAATCGTGATGCGATTTCGACGTGTGAGCAACCAGAGACTCTCCAAATTTTGTAATAAAAAGTAAATTACACTGGTAGATTTCGAACTCAAAATTTTAAGCATCGGTCTTTCCCGCGGGGACACGCCGCCACCGATGGCGCTCGTTTTCGGTTGTTATTTATAAATGAAGTGAATAGCGGTTCCCCCTTTCCCGGCATACGCGTTGTCTTTTATAGTTAGTTGAAATTTGACTGCCGAATAAGAAGGTATGTTTAAAAATTTTGTTAAACGAATTTGTTTTTGTAATCGCGAAAATACACAAAAGTAAAAAAAAGAATTTCTAATTATTAAACTTTTTATTTTTCCCTTTTTATCAACTACAAATATTTTGACTGTTACACTTTTTCTAAATCAAAAAATACGGCCACCAAGTGTTCCTTTGACATGTAGCTCTGTTTGATTGCATTCTCAAGATTCACTAGCTGGTCTATGGTTGATCGGTGCCGTCGGAAGCCGCTTTGCTCTCGCGATAGCAATTCCTGACTCTCCAGCCACCACATCAAACGGTTATTTATAATCTTTTCGAATATCTTGCTCATGCAGCAGGTCAGAGATATGGGTCGGTAGCTCGTAGGATATTGTCTATGCTTACCCTCTTCCAAAACAGGTATTATCGTTGCCTCGCGCCACACGTCTGGATAGTCTCCAAGTCGATATATATTAGTATAGATTTCCAGAAGTTTTCCTTTTGTCGATTTCGGAAGGTTTTCGATAAAGACGGATGGAATATCATCGGGACCAGGTGCTTTTTTCTTTGTACTTCTAATTGCATACTCTAGTTCTTCCATTGTCAGTGGCGCATTGTACGGCAGGTTACAGTGAGAGATAAAGTTCAGGGGTAGGTCTCTTTCAGATTTACTCTCTTGAAAGTCCGAGTCGTAGTTTTATGTAAGGCTGACAGAGTGGTAGTGGTCAGCAAGTATTTCAGCAATAGTTTTTGGGTCATCGGTGATATTTCCACTTTCAGTCATTACTGGTCCTATAATGCATTGTCGCTTGCCAGCTATTGCCTGAACCTTCTGCCACACGTTTTTTATTGGGGTAGAGGGTGTGATCGAGGACACGTACGTTTCCCACGATTTTTTCTTCGCTTCTCTGATAGAACGTCTACATACGGCTCTCAGGCGTTTGAATGTTATGAGATTTCCGGTCGTTGGTGTTCTTTTAAACTGATTAAAAGCTTGTTTTTTGTCATGTACGGCTTTGGCAGTAGCTCTATTCCACCATGGAAGAGATTTTCGTCGTAGTCGACCTGATGACTTAGGGACCGCAATGTTCGTTGCACGGATAATAATATCGGATATCATTTCTACTGCCTCTGTAGTGTCTTCAGGGATATCAAGTTGGACAATGGACTCTATATAATGGCCAGTTAGCAGTTCGATTAGCCATTTCTTCGCATATCGTTTTTCAATGTGTGGAGCGCTATCTGAGATCATAATCGGGTAGTGGTCACTGCCGTGCAGATCTGGTATAGATGCCCGTGAGAGTCTAACGGCAATGCTTGGGGAGCAAATTGACAGGTCTATCGCCGAGAAGTTTCCAGATGCTGCAGTGAAATGTGTATTATCGCCGTTATTTAATAGCACTGAGTGTGTATCATCGATGAGCTGTTCGATCAGACGTCCCCTCTTGTCAGTTCGTATTGAACCCCACAAACCATTGTGGGCATTGAAATCTCCAAGGAGGATGAATGGGGGAGGAAGTTGTTCAACTAGGAGTGTAAGGTCATCTAAGCTCCAGTTGTCGTCAGGCAAATAAATTGAACAGACTGTTATTTCCAATCGTGAGTGGACCTTCAGCGCCACTGCTTGTAAACGCGACTGTAGTGCGATACCACGAGAAAGAGTATGTTTCCGTACCAATACGGATGTACCGCCATTGGCAATCATACCAGATCCACAGTCTTTTCGATAGATATCAAAGTCTCGTAGTGCTATATGTTCATTCGGCTTAAGATGGCTTTCTTGGAGGCAAATAACATTTGGAGAAAAATGCGATATCAATAGTTGCAATTCACCCATATGGTTCTTCAGTCCGTTAATATTCCATTGGATTATATTGAGCATTTCAAGGTTATTCATGGATAACTTATCGTTTTGCATGTTGATACCGCATGTACTTTTGGTTTCTATTTACTTCCGCTTACCTTTCCGTTTTCGATCGTTTGCGTGTACCTTTGGGCTA
This sequence comes from Clistopyga incitator, assembly GCA_947507545.1. Classification (NCBI taxonomy): domain Eukaryota; kingdom Metazoa; phylum Arthropoda; class Insecta; order Hymenoptera; family Ichneumonidae; genus Clistopyga; species Clistopyga incitator. The sequence continues at coordinate 7,254,176 of OX382179.1, read as the reverse complement.
AAAATTATTTCCTCGGCACTTGAGTCTTGGTTAGTAGGTGTGGGTGTTTGAGGTGAGTCCGAGCGATCTGGATTTGGTATCCGGGACGGTGCATTGGATTTTTTCCTTGGTGGCTGTTGCTCATTAGAAGAATTTGATTCTTTGCGATCCCGGCAAGTCGCTTGTACATTGGAGACCGTTGAAGCTGCTGGTATGCCTGATAAGGGGTCCAAATCATTGAGCATGTACTCCGCTTCTACCTGGATTTCTGAAAGTTTCGGTTTTGCCGACTGTAGAGTGATTTCAGCGTTACGCATCGAATGCCTTTTACCATTTTCTATGTGATTTCCCGGCGGCTTCAGAGTCTTCGAAAGTGCTTTTGTGAGAACTGACGTGGGTATCGGATTTTCAAGAACGTTACGGGACTTTTCGGTTGGCTCTGATAGTTCGGAAGCTCCTAGGGTTCTGTTTTGTGAGTGCTCGTCCAAGAGACGCACTAATTCTGGGATCAAGAGACGAGCAAACTCGGTGATACGAGAGGTCGGGAGCTCAGTGGATGAGTTAGCGTTGGTAACTTGTGAATATGATCGGGAAAGCGGAGGGTTATGTTCTTCATATTTGCGCTTCGCGTCAATATAGCTTAATCGTTTGGTTGCCTTTATTGGTTGGATATCCGATTCTTTCTTGAAGACTGGGCAGTTCTTAGAGCTGGCAAAGTGATCCCCATTACAATTGAGGCAGTTTGGCGTGTCATGACATTGACCTTCAATCAGAGGTCACCAGGTATCTGAAAGACACCGTTCGCGACTCACTAACGGGGAGCCATTCATCTTTTGGACACGGTAGTTAACATCACAAGATTCCGGATTATTTTAACGAGGTTTACTCCTCGGTGGACTGCTCTTAGTCTGGTCCTTGACTACCAACCAATCCAGCATGGGAAACCCTGTCAGGGGCCGAAGCCCCCGCTGGCGTAGCTTGGTAGATCACGAGGACACGCAAGCCCCTCCACCACAGCAAGGTGGCAGTCCCGCGGAGGGGTCCGCAGCGATTGATACGTCGAAGCTTAGCGAAATCGAGAGATCGAGGATTACCGGCCTTTCTGAGAATTTGGCTGGCTGTACGGGTGCCTAAATTCTTTATTTTATGCAACTACACACTCTCAATACGATAAAACTGGTATCGCAGTTCAGTAGCGATTGATACGGAGATGATTAGCGAAATCGAAATATCGAGGATTCTCGGCGTTTCTGAGACTTTGGCTGGGTGTACGGGAGTTAAAATCCTTGATTCCATGCAACTATACACTCTCAATACGATAAAACTGGTATCGCAGTTCTGAATCGATTAATACGTCGAATCTTAGCGAAATCGAAAGATCGAGGATTCCGAGCGTTTCTACAACATTCGCGGGGTGTACGGATGTCAAAAGCATTCATGTTATGCAACTACACACTCTCAATACGACAACACTAGTGTTGCAGTTCCGCAGCGATTGATACGTCGAATCTTAGCGAAATTGATAGATCGAGGATTTCAAGCGTTTCTGCGACATTCGCGGGGTGTACGGGTGTGAAAAGCCTTTATTTTATGCAAATACACACTCTCAATACGATAAAACTAGTATCGCAGTTCTGTAGAGATTGATACGTCGAAGCTTAGCGAAATCGAGAGATCGAGGATTCCCGCCGTTTCTGATACTATGGCTGATTGTACGGGAGTCAAAATCCTTCTTTTCATGCAACTACACATTCTCGATACTGTGACGACGTGCAATTAGGGTCGCGGAAATGAATGTAAACGTTTATGGGCAAATGCGTGTATCATGTGAACAAAAGGTGGAGGCGGAGTGAACGTTACAGAAGTGTGGTTTATTCGGTGGCTGAGTGAGAACTGGCACTGTTGGTCCATTGTCTTGTCTCAGGGCTCGTCAAGTATCCCTACGCCGGAGATAAGGCGTCCGTCGCAAGCCTAGATGCTGTGCGGTGGTTGCCCCGAGCATGGGATCGCTGACGTAGCCCAGGTAAGGCTTCTTAGAATAAGTATCTCATATTATATTATATGGGGCCGTTACACTCCCCCCCTTAGAAAAAGAGCAATGCTCCCGCATTGGGGTAGCTACAATTAAGATTTCTGTGTGCTTCTATACATTTCAAGTGTGTTGTGCGTGGTCTGTTGTTCTGTGTATGAGTGTGTGTTTTTCTCTTTGCGGCGTTGTATTTTCCTTCTTCGTTCCCTTGGCATTAGGTATGGTTTATTTTTTCTTCCAAGTCTTCCTTTTCGGTACCATTTGTTCCATCCATTGTTTATTATCTATATATATATATATATATATATATATATATATTTTAATGGTGTCGCTGTCCTGAAACTAAAATTTCCTATTGCTGTGTTAGTGGGGGAAACAATAAACAATTATAGTAATAGCAATGATTACAATGATAATAGTGATACGAAACCGATATTGAGGTGTCATTTCGTTTTTTTTTTCTTTTAGCTCAGATGTTCTGTTTGTTCTTCCTGGTTTAGTCTCTTCTCCGTTTCCTTTGATGGCTACATAGTTTTTATTTCCTCCCTAAATATTTACTTGTTAGGTGGCCTAGAACATTTTAAAATTTAATTAGTTTCCTGGGACGTTAGTGGGGTAGACTTGTTATTGTGGATGCGGTAGTGATGTGGGTCCGCTATGTGAAGGGTGTGGGGGATACGAGGAGAGAATCAATCGCACTAGAGTTGTAGGTTTATGAATTACTATCAGTTTTATTCCCCTTTTTTTTTGTTGCATGTATATGTTGGCTCCTCCTTCGTTCAACAAAATTATTCCTAACCTGTATAAGTACATAAAAATTCTCTTCTTTCCCTGAACAAAAATAAAATTCTTTTCTTTTTTTTTTAAACAAAAACAAATTCTTTCTTCCCTTAAGCAAAAAAAATATATATATATATTTTTTTCTTTTTTTCGGAACAAAAACAGATTCTTTCCTTTTTAAAGATATAAAATAAAATTTCCTTTCCCTTTCTTTTTGTATGGTAACGGTGGCAACGAGGGTCTTTCACGGAAGCACATTGCGGTTGTATCTTAATTCGTACATTGATCTGTGTGATGGTTGGCGCGGTTGTTCGTTTCGCATGACAATTTCTCTACATTCGCATTCCGGTGACGGAGCTATTTCCTCGACACGAATCGGTTGTCTGCGCAGCTCGACACTTTCTCTTCGTCTATTGATAACTTTTTCCCTATAGCGACGTGTTTTTTGACCTGACAGGCAAGATATAACTCTACAAGCGTTAGATATTCTTCTAAACATTGATAATTTCCAAACAATAGCAGCGAGAATGCTAAGTGAACCTAGACCTAATCCGCCGAATTTAATCGCGATCTCGATATACTCGAGCTTATTTCTCGTAACGTGTTCCCTTGATATTTCCTTCGCTTTCGCAATAACGGCTTTTAAGGCAATTTCATTTTTGTCAAGATCATCATTGACCGTATTTGAATTCAACAGTTCCGCAAATGCTTCTGTTTCGATCAGGACTTCCGTAATATTCACGTATTCAATCGATTGGATAGACTTTTCTATGATTCCGGTGATATTTAATACAGGTACCTTTGAGAAATCGACCTCGATGGTTGATGTAAGTTCAATTGATGGCGTTAGTGTGGTTACTCTACTTTTTACTTGGCAAGTGGGTTCAATTTGCAAGATGCCGGAATTTTCTATGGTTCTAATTTCGGATCTGTGATTTTTGCAAAAGACGTGCAGTGTTTCTGTTTTTGGCACCGCGTATATCCATGCATTTGCATTAGGCATTTTAGACAAATAAGTTCTTTTCAATATTCTTAATCTAATGTCACAAATCTCCAAATTTTCAAATTGTGGGTCCACAATTAACTGAACTTCACACTCCGATTCGGCATTGACCTGCTCGATGGGATAGATTTGCTCACAAATGTATCTATTGTCTATGAATTTACAAGTATTTTCGCTGTCCAAATTGAAATAGTTGCTGAAGTCTTCCGAAATTGCCGTGTATCTCGTTGCTGGTTTGATAAACGCAAAATGGGAACTCTTGGATGTTGAGGGTTGGCGCATAGGTACAGGCAAATGCTGATAAAGTTTGTACTGGGCCAAGTCCAAGAGTGGGATGCCAAGCATGTAAATCAATTTCTGCCCGTCGTGAAAGATTGTTAATTTTGAAATTGAAGTCAAGTAAGGCGCATGTTTTAAATCTAGCGGAATAGGGAACTCTGTGTTTGGGGAACTTTTTACAGTTGCACCCGCGCCAAGAAGTATTTTTTCGGCTGTCAATATTCGAGGATGGACTTGTCCAAGTTTAGCGAAAAGTATAGCGTTTGTTAGCGTGTCGGTGTCGATCTTAAGCTCCTTTAAATCGTCGTCTATCTGTGTGGCGTATTGTTCGGCTTTTTGGTTATATTCCAGTACTCGTATTTCGTTTGTAAATGTCTGAATTGCCCCGTTCATTTCTAGTGAAGCGTTATGTAGTCTTTCTGCCAATGATTTTACCTGTTTTTGTGAAATATTGAACTGTGATCGTAAAATGTGTCTTTGATTTTTAACTATTTCCGCCAATTCTACCGTTGTATTTGTTAAAGACTGTATTCGAGAACTGATCCGTATCGCGTCGTCATTATCCAACGTACCGTAAAGGAACTTGTGCATTTTCCCGACAAAGCCGAATATTGCGCGTTTTTCTCGCTTCGCTACTGGGTTTGCTTGAGTTGATGGTATAAGTTCCGCTAAGATTGTTTCTGCTTTTTCGAGCGCGTCGAGTCGTGCCTGCATGCTCCTCAATTGCCCCTTTAATAAACATTGGTCTCCTATCCCAAAGCAATATTTGGCGGTGAAATTTAGATTTTCTTGAATTTGAAGGCGCCTAGTCTCGAGCCCGAATGTGTTGACGAAAGTAACAAGGGTCCACGTGGTGTGGTAAGATCGCAGTGTACCGAGCGGTTCCGAATATAAGCCAGCGTTCCGTACAAGTGGCGTGATTTTGAGTGCCTCTCGGGCCCTCAACGCTCCTGTGTGGCATCTGAAACATAAGCCCGTTTTATTTTATCTACGTGAACCGTTCTCGTGGCATTATCTTTCACACTTAAGACTACGTTGTTCCGATCTAAGACTTCTAATATTTTATACGGTCCTACCCAGTGCGCATCAAATTTCCCTGTACGCGGTTCTTTCTGCAAGTATACTAACTCGTCCTTCCTAAATTCTAGTTCTTTTACTTTTTTATCGTAATACTTTTTCGTTCTTTCCTTATATCTAGTTGCCTTTTCTAAGACCAGTTGACGAACTGCTTTAAAGTTTGCGTTCAAGTTTGCCATGTAGTCGTCGTAAGTAATCGTTTTTTCGAGTGGCGGAAACTCGGAAGGTAGTTGTGCCAATCTGCCGAAAACCAGCTCAAAAGGAGTAAAACCCGTGCTTTCATGAACGCTCGTGTTGTGTGCGAATGTCGCCAAGGTCAACAGTTCGTCCCATTCTTTTTTATCGTTAATAAAATGTTTAATGTATTCTACGAGGGTATGGTGACTACGCTCAATTGCTCCGTTTGATTGCGGGTGATACGCGGTTGTTTTATATTGGCGGATCTGAAAAAATTCCGCGAAGTTCTTGAACATTTCCGACATAAAATTCCTTCCCTGGTCAGTCAATATTGCGCGTGGTGCTCCGAACGTGGTGATCAACTTATCACACAAAGCGCTCGAAATATCGTTGGTGGTTTGACAACTCAGTGGTACGGCTATGCTGAATTTGCTGAACAGATCGAGAATTGTGAGGATGTATATGTTTCCTTTGCTTGTTTCCCGCAATGGTCCCACGATATCAATGGCGACTTTGTCGAACGGCTTTTCTGGTGTGTCGGTGAGCACCATCGGCGCTCTAGTCCTGACTCGAACCAATTTGTTCGTCTGGCAATCCGGGCAATACTTGATGTAGTTCTTGACGTCCGCTTTCAATCCTCTCCAATAGTATTGTGTCAGTATGCGTTGATATGTCTTCTCGATACCTTTATGGCCACCCAGGTTTGAAGCGTGCAATTCTTTAATGATATTTTCCCGGTTGTCCTGCTCTGGAACTGTTGCCAGACCTTCGCATATCGTGATCCGTATATCAGCTCCCAGTGTCAAAAGGCGCATGTGGCTTTTTATATTCGACCACAAGAGTGGGCCGACAATTTCGGGGTCCTTCGAGATCGAACAGGACTGGAATTTATTCCTCTTTAATATTTTCACCAGGACGGTAAGACATTTCTTGACCATGTGTACATTGGTAATATCCCTTGCCTTCTCTTTGCAGAACATCACAAAGTAGCACTCGCTTTCGCTTTGGCAAATAAGAATGTTCCCCATTCTAGGGTTTTGTAAGAGCAACATCTCGCGGCTGATTCTTCTTTTTTCGACGAGTATCTTGGTGACTGTTGTGTGCATGATGCAATCCGCTGATACGAAAAATGCTAAATTATCTTCGTTTGCTAAAATGTTGTTTTGTAAAATTTTGATGTTATCTTCTAGTTGAATGTCATTTGTTATTGTTGCGCTTCTGGTGGCGAGATTGCTCTCCGAACAAGTGAGTCGTTTCCTGTGATATTGCGGTGGCTGGTATGGGAGATCAGCATTCGAATCGTCAGATTTACTCTCCGACGATATCTGTTCCCTGTAGTCTTTGCTGGGTCCAGCCATGTCATGTTCGTTCGTTGGTTCCTGTGTTTTCAGCGTCTCCTCCCAAGTTTGTTGTGCCGATGGTGAAAAAATGTAAGGAGGTAGTGATGGTGAACGATACTGCGGTGGCGGTGTTGGTGAGCAAAAGCGTGGTAAAACCTTCGGTGGTGATAAGGTTCCGGTTTCCACTGGTGGTAAGAACTTCGTTGCTGGCATGGTGTCCTCCAGTTTCTTGATTGCGTTTTTCTGCTCCTGCGGGGTAAAACCTTCGAAATCGATTCCTTGCGGGGACAATTCCGCGCTCACTTCCTCGATCGACCTTCCGGGTGGTGCAGGGCCTTTAAAATCAAGGGTTGTCGATGGTGAAGAGGTCCGCTGTTCCTTTGGCTGTGGTCGTGACACCGCTTCGTTTGGGGTCTCGTCCGAAGACGAAGCATCAGGGGTTTCCTTTCGGTAGGTGCACCTCGGGTTTGTTCGACGTTTGGTCCAGCGTGTTTTTAGTTTTTTCTTTTTCTTTGGTTTCTTTGGCTGCACAACCCTCGGTGGGGGCCCCAAGACTGCTTGTGGACTTGGAGAATTTGCTTGCTGAGCTTGTGTTGGGACCACGTTTGCGACTTGGGTTCTGGAGGATCCCAGTAATCAGGCGTCATTTCAGGTGAAAAGTAAGCTGCTTCGTCCTCCGATGGTGAAGTTGGGGAGTCTGAGTCCGCGTTCCTCGCTTCCACTACTCTTTCGATCTTTAGGTTCTCATCTCCGTGTTGGGAAAACGAAACTTGGGTTGTTTCTTTCGTCAAGTCTGCTATTTCTAACTTATTTAATGAATTATCTCTGTCTTGTTGTTTGCTTATTTCTGATGCCTCGTCTCGTTGTTTCTTATTTTCTATAGACGCTTGGTCTTTGTTTTCTATAGACGCTTGGTCTTGTGGTTTCTTATCTTCTATTGACGCTTGGTCCTTATTTTCTATAGACGCTTGGTCTTGTGGTTTCTTATTTTCTATTGACGCTTGGTCCTTATTTTCTATAGACGCTTGGTCTTGTTTTTTCTCATCTTCTATTAACGCTTGATCCTTATTTTCTATAGACGATTTATCAGTTTTTTCTTCTTCAGATAATTCATGCTCGTTTCCCTTTTTGGAGAAGTTTTTCTCAACATTTCTTCGCTTAGTATCGTGGTCTTCAAATTCTTCCGATCGAATCCGCTTCCCTGGATCTATTCCTTTTTCCTTATCTTCTGCTGGCGTACTCGCACCCTCGCTGACGGTTGAATCGATGTCAAGTGTCGAATCATCTTTTGTTATCAGTGGTTCCAACGGTGGCTCCTCTACGTTTGCTGTTTCTGAGTTTGTGCTCGTTGTTGATTCATCGGGTGATTCCTCCGAGAGGCGCTCTCGTTTACGGGGCGCCGGGTTCCCCGAAGATTCATCGGATAACATTCGACCTCTGGTTACTGGTGAGATTTGCTGATGTGTTTTCTGTCTTTTCGCTTCGTGTTTATCGCTGCCGCTTGATGTACTCTCGTGGGGCCTGATTGGCAATATGGGAACCGGATTCCGTGACAATGCATCCGCAACAACGTTCAATTTCCCGGGCTTGTGGTGGATTTCTTAGTTGTAGTCGTTTAATATCGCCTGCCAGCGCTGTAATTGTTGCGGCGGGTCCTCCTTGCTCGTGATGTATGTGAGCGCTCTGTTGTCCGTCACGAGGATAAACCGCCGTCCGTACAGATAGGTCTTGAAATGTTGAATTGCGTTGACTACTGCCAATAGTTCCTTTTTTAGTGCGTCGTAGGCTAATTCCGACTTTGAAAGTAATCTGGAGTAAAGAGCGACTGGGTGATCGAAGTTGTTGTGCTTCTGACTTAAGACAGCGCCCAAAGCATAATTGGATGCGTCCGTTGTGAGCGTATATTCTTTCTTTTCGTTCGGGTAACGTAGAATCGGAGTTTCTGTGATCCTCTGCTTTAGATGTTCAAACGCCGCTTGGGCTTCTTCAGTCCACTCGAATGTCGCTTCTTTCTTGAGCTGGCGAGTCATTGGTATGGCGATTTCTGCAAAGTCCTTGATAAATCGGCGGTAATATCCTGCGAGAGCGACGAACTGTTTAATATTTTTCTTGTCGGTTGGCACTGGGAAATTCTGCACTGCTAACACTTTTTCTGGATTTGGTTGGACTCCCTTGTTAGAGATCACGTGGCCCAAATAACATACTTGTCTGCTGAGAAAATGGCACTTATCGGTCTGCAATGTCAGCCCGGCTGTGGTTAATCTCTTTGCTAAGCTACGGAACTTTCTCTCATGTTCTTCGAGAGTGTTCGCATAGATAACAATGTCGTCCAGGTACACAAATAAATCCGTGCCCTGGAGACCCGAAAGAACCACATCCATTAGTCTTTGGAAAGTTGCTGGGCCATTGCTGAGGCCAAATGGCATACGGCTGAATTCGAAATGCCCGTTTGGTGTTGAAAATGCTGTTTTTTGTTTGTCCCTCTGGTGGACTTGTATCGGGTGGAATCCAGATGCTAGGTCAAAGGTGGAAAAATACTGTGCGTTCCCAAGTTGGTCTAAGATGTCGAGAATATTCGGAAGGGGGTAAGCGTCGGGCGTGGTTTTTGCATTTAGCTTCCTGAAGTCGATGACCATGCGCCATTTCTTGTTGCCCTGCGAATCTTCCTTCTTCGGGACTATCCAAACCGGCGAATTATACGGTGACAGTGATGGCTGGATTATGCCTTTTGCCAACAAGCTTCCGACTTGGTTCTGGATTTCTTCCCTATGAACCTGAGGAAACCGGTACTGCTTCGTATGGATAGACTGCTCGTTGGTCGTGTGTATTTCGTGCTTGAGGATATTCGTGCAGCCCAATTGCTCTCCGGGTACGCAAAACAGATGTTGGTATTCCGATACCAGTCGCATAACGTGGTTTCTTTCTTCCTCATTCAGATGTTTTAAGTCCAGTAGTGATTCAATCGTTGTTGTTTTATCCGGGACGCCAGTTATCATTGAAAAAAAATCTGCGTCGTGCCTTGTACGGGTGTCGTCTTCTGTAACGTCGGTAGGGTCAAAAATTCGATCCACAGGTTGAAGTTCCAGTGTTGGTACCGTGAGATTGATGTCGAAGTCGTTGCTGTTGATAGCCGCCAGATAAGCAACCCTGTTATAATTTGACACGAGAGCGTCTCCGATGTAGAGCTTATCACCCGCATTCAGCCTGGGAATATATCCCTCCGTCAAGCCTGTCGCACTTAATCGCACATGCATTATCACTTTAGACCTTGCTGGAATTAACACTTTTTCGACGGTTTCGAATGGAATTTTGTATACCGCGAAGGAAATGCAAAGCTCGCTGTATAAAATATCTGCTGGTGTTTCTCTGAAAAATTTGTCACCAAGAACAGCGTCCTGTTTAATTGGAAGGCTATCTTCAACCAAATGGAACTCGACTCTAAATTCCTTTATCTGAATATAACACATCCCCAGCGTGCGCACAATACCCTCTGAGATACCGGACAATTCGTAAATGATCGACGGGTCGATCCTTGAATTATTTGAGATCTTGGTCAGTTTAACTAAATTTATTTCTGCTCCCGTGTCTGCGAGGAACATCGTTCGTGCAGAACATAAATCGGGAGAGTCTATCGCAACGGTCGGTGGTTTATGTCTCTTAGATAATCCTAAATTAATTCTTGCTTTTTTTATGACGATAGTCATTCGGGCCTTCAATTTGGGATCGCACGCTCTTGTGGCTGACTCCTCGTCGCGTTGCCCCGAGGAGTGCCAACCTGGTTTTTTTGGTTCGAGAATCCCGCTACTTAATCGGTTTCAGTCTTACCATATCCGGACTGAAAACCATCCGATGTCGTAGGGTTTTCGTTTGAAGTGCGATCCCGTGAATTATTTCTACTATTCCCACGTGAGCCCTGACGGCCATCTTGCGCTTTGTTTCCGGAATTGATTTGATTTTGCCGATTGCCCCAATTCTGTGGATTGTTTGGACGGTGTTGGGAGTCCTGGCGATTTTGCGGATGTGAGTAACTTTGATGGTTTTGAGGATTTGGATAAGTTTGGTGATTTTGTGAATTTTGGTAGTCCTGGTGATTTTGTGGGTACGGGAAGTTTGGTTGGTTTCGAAAATTCGGGTAGCTTGGATAATTTTGGTTATTGCGCGGGACGTACTGCGCGTTCTGTACATAACCTCTAGGATAATGAAAATCCGGCGCGTCAGGTCTGAAATTTGGCTGGTAGTTTCGGTAACCGAAGTTCGGCCCGAAGTTTTGACTGCCATTTTGGTAACCTTGTGAGTTCTGTCGGAAATTTCGGGGTGGGAAATTTTGCTGGTTAATTCCAGGTCGTGGAGTGTTGTTTTGCGGAAAACCCCGGTTTTGGAAATATCTTTCGCGGGAAGCATCTCTATTTGCATAATTAAATCTATTGTCGCTCAGTTTTTGTAATGTGACGCATTCTGACGAGTTATGTGTATTAGTTTTGTGATAGTCGCAAAACTTTTGCTCCGGTGCATGATTTGTTTGCGCAAACTGAACTCTCGCGGGTTCCGGCGTTTTAGTGTCGATCTCTGGTTCGCTCCGTTTCCTGCCCTGCTCTATAACCCTCCTTTTCTGTTGCTCACGCTCTATATCTATTGCGTCCAGAATTGCTTGATCTAGTGTCGCGATATCGCGTTGGGTCAGCATATTTGCAATTTTTTCAAAGAGGCCGCGGATAAAAGCTCTTACTATTTCCTGCTTAAGTTCGTCTCGGCGGTTTGCAAGATACTGCCGCTGATCTTCCGCGTTATAAACTTCTTCTAATCTCTTAAAAATTTTTTTTTGGATTTTACGTGTACGCGTACCGTAGTCTGCTACGGACTCGTTATAATTTTGGACGATTTTCTGCATTCCCGCCACCAGGTCAGCCAGTTCTACCGGCTTCTCGAAAGTGTCTCTAAGATCGATCAAAAGTTCTTCAAGGTTCGCGTGGCTTTTTGTCTCTACATATTCTCTAGCTGCTCCTCTCAATTTAAATTTAACCGCAATTAGCATAACATTATCCGAGGGCGCGAGGGGCGCTGCGTCTCTGCACAGGCTAGCGAAAAGGTCAATAGAAACATTTCTTCCGTCAAAATCGGGCAAAAGACTGTGGATGTCGCGGATCGACAATCCGTTGCCACCATTACCAACATTGACCGCCATTTCCGGATTATATCATTGTGGTCGTATTGGTATGAAGTTAGCTACAGCATTCAGTCTAAACCAGCGCGATGTTTGAGGTGTAAGCTTATGAAAAAAATTAAAAAATAGTAGATTTTTTTTTGTTTTTTTAAAAAATTAAAAAATAGTCGATTTTTGGAAAAAATTGACAATTATGTAAATATTACGTCTGTCTTACGAAAAAGAGAAAAGACAAACTTTATTTATTTTTTTCTATTTTTTTTTGTTTTTGAAAAAAATTAAAAAAATAGTCGATTTTTGGAAAAAATTGACAATTATGTAAATATTACGACTGTCTTACAAAAAAGAGAAAAGACAAATTTTTACTTGATTTATTACTATATATATATATATTAGGGTGTGCCATTTTTGGGCAATTTTTTTTTTTCGACTCAGAAACAGGTTGTATACTTTCAGGAAGGTAAAATAAGAAGCCTGTAAAAATTTGAGCTCTTAATATTAATATTTAGATGCGCCTCATCGCGAATTTCTATTTCCCATTTAAATAACATGGGAAAAAAATTTTTTCATCTTTGGAATTTTATACGTTGGCAATGGCATATTGTTCGATGGAACGCAAAACATATTTTATAGAGAATCGCACGCTCTACAAAAAAGATGTCTTGCATTTTTTCGATAGACATAGCCATTCTGATGGTATTTGAGTTCAAAGTTCAAAATATACGAAAATTCATCTTTTTGTTAATATTATAGCGAAACTATTGACTCTGTTGAGAATCTTCGATCAACTTTTTTGTAGATTATTAAATTTACCATGAAAATTGTCTCATCCATGATTAATTAATATTTATTGTTAATTGTTCAATGCTGTAGAGACCTGTCTTCTGTCACGAAACTGGTTCTAATGGGCTGGTACTTATCATAAATAGTTACAAAAAAAATCGACAAAATACTCACGAATGATATCTTTCGTTATTTCCATTAATAGTAAAAAAAAGATTCTCAATAGAGTCAATAGTTTCGCTATAATATTAACAAAAAGATGAATTTTCGTATATTTGGAACTTTGAACTCAAATATCATCAGAATGGCTATGTCTATCGAAAAAATGCAAGACATCTTTTTTGTAGAGCGTGCGATTCTCTATAAAATATGTTATGCGTTTCATCGAACAATATGCCATTGCTAACGTATAAAATTCCAAACATGAAAAAATGTTTTTCCCATGTTATTTAAATGGGAAATAGAAATTCGCGATGAGGCGCATCTAAATAATAATATTAAGAGCTAAAATTTTTACAGGCTTCTTATTTTACCTTCCTGAAAGTATACAACCTGTTTGTGAGTCGAAAAAAAAAAAATTGCCCAAAAATGACTCACCCTAATATATATATATATTTTTTTTAAAATTTTGTGAAAGAATTTTTTATTTATTTTTTTTAAATAGTCGATTGAGGATGCTGTAACTTAATAAAAGGAAATTCAATTGAAGCGCCTTTAAAGTTTTCAGGGAATTCTATAGTTAGGGTTCTAAACGAAATTCCAAAAAAAAAATTCTTTTAAAGTTCTAAAAGAGAGAGAAAAAAAAAACTTTAGTTAAAACTTTCTAAGTTTTTAGGAGATTCTACAAATTTAAAATTCCGTTAAAAATGAAACCTTTCCTTCCAAAAAAATTTTTGGAAATTCTTTAAATTAAAAGTTCAATCACAATTAAAAATCATTCTTCCAAATAGTTTTGAGTAATTCCACACTTTGGGAATTTGAAAAGCTTTATGATTTCCGAAATACTTCGAAATCAATCGAAAGCCCCATACTTTGGAAATTTTATAAGTACTACAATTTCGGGACTTTCGAAAAACTCACAATAATTTAAAAATCTCTTGAAAAACCCGAATTGTACGGGTTTTTCTCTTGAAAAACCACATTCGCGGCGTGTACGGGTGTGAAAAACCTTTATTTTATGCAAATATACATTCTCAATACGATAAAACTGGTATCGCAGTTCTGCAGCGATTGATTCGTCGAAGCTTAGCGAAATCGAAAGATCGAGGATTCTCGGCGTTTCTGAGACTTTGGCTGGGTGTACAGGTGTCAAAATCTTCGATTCTATGCAACTATACATTCTCAATACGATAAAACTGGTATCGCAGTTCTGCATCGATTGATACGTCGAATCTTAGCAAAATCGAACGATCGAGGATTCCGAGCGTTTCTACCACATTCGCGGGGTGTACGGGTGTCAGAAGCCTCTAATTTATGCAACTACACACTCTCAGTACGATAAAACTGGTATTGCAGTTTTGCATCGATTGATACGTCGCATCTTAGCGAAATCGAATGATAGAGGATTCCGAGCGTTTCTACCACATTCGCGGGGTGTATGAGGATCAAAATCCTTTCTTTTATGAAACTACACACTCTCAATACGATAAAACTGGTATCGCAGTTCTGCGGTGATTGATACGTCGAAGCTTCGCGATATCGAGAGATCGAGGATTCTCGGCGGGTCTGAGACATTGGCTGGATCTACAGGTGTCAAAATCCTTCATTCTATGCAACTATACAATCTCAATACGATAAAACTGGTATCGCAGATCTGCATCGATTGATACGTCGAGTCTTAGAGAAATCGAACGATCGAGGATTCCGAGCGTTTCTACGACATTCGCGGAGTGTAAGGGTGTCAAAATCCTTTCTTTTATGCAACTACACACTCTCAATACGAAAAAACTGGTATCGCAGTTCTGCGGTGATTGATACGTCGAAGCTTCGCGATATCGAGAGATCGAGGATTCTCGGCGTGTCTGAGACATTGGCTGGGTGTACAGGTGTCAAAATCCTTTATTCTATGCAACTATACAATCTCAATACGATAAAACTGGTATCGCAGATCTGCATCGATTGATACGTCGAGTCTTAGCGAAATCGAACGATCGAGGATTCCGAGCGTTTCTACGACATTCGCGGGGTGTACGGGTGTCAAAAGCCTTTATTTCATGCAACTACACACTCTCAATACGATAAAATTGGTATCGCAGTTTTGCATCGATTGATACGTCGCATCTTAGCGAAATCGAATGATAGAGGATTCCGAGCGTTTCTACCACATTCGCGGTTGCAATACGATAAAACGGGTATCGTGGTGCTGCAGCGATTGTTAAACGACAATTGGATGTGGTGAAAATCTATACCAGACATTGTCGATGAAGTATAACGATGATAAAGTTGGATCGCATTCAATTTGGGTTGCAGATTTCAATAATATTCGTGAAGTCGTGGAGAGAAAATAAGACTGGTTACGATACATAACAGGCAATTCGTGATAGCACTCGTCGGTGCGACGTAGACTACATTCGACAGGGATGCACTTGATTATGTGTGCCACTTCACCTGCTATTACTGCCATGTATCCTGGTCCTTTCATTATGACATATGCGAACTTTTCTGGCAGAATGCTCGAAGTTGATAAGGCGTTCTGCAGGATCTGTCTTTCCAAATTGCAGCGTTGTGTTAACACGTCCTTGTATAGGTTCTTCATTTGAAGTTTTATATGTTTCTCGACATAAACGAATTTCGAGTTAATGTATGAAAATATATCGAGGTTAGAAACGGATGTTGGTCTTTTTATTGCAAATGATTTTCCTTTTTCCGTCTCGAGAATGAACAATTTTGGATGTTCGGTTCTGATTAATGTATACCCGCACAGCAACAATTCTGAACGTCGCGCGAGTGCAAAGGTTGTATCGTGTGTTGTCAATGTGTACACGTCTGGGGAGTCCGGTTGATCGTTAGCTGTTGTTAGTTTTGTGGCTTTTCCTTCGTAAAGGACTTCGTAACGGTGGAAGTCACATGAATCGGTTGGTTCCGTTCTCCAGAAGGCACTATTTCCATTTACGTCGATACAATGTCCGTCCGTTAATGGACATTTGTTTCCAGATTGTAAAATTATCCTTTCATCTGTTAAGTCGATTGAGGCTTGATAGTTAAAGAGAGTGATTTTCACTGATGCTTGCACAACAACGTTATCCCAGGTTCCGAATGGATCACTGTATTGCGTGCCTGAACACTTTCCGTCGACAGAGATTGATCCAGCCATGGTGATGCTTCGAGCTGTTGTGCTGTTTCGTTGTAGACCCATGATCTGACTTGCACTACTCACGGAAAGGATTCCTGTCTCATGTACTCGAAGACATCCGCTTTTTCTACTTCTACGTATCGCCGTGATGTCGAATCGCGTGATACCTTATTGCTAAACTAGTAGAGCTGGGTTCTCCTATAACAGAGGTAGCTCTCCTTTTTACAGTTTGGATAAGATTAATTTGGATAGAGCTGGATTCTTTTGCAACAGAGGTAGTTCTTTCTATAATTTTGATAATCGTAGCTTATTCATATGAACAATCCTAGGTTTTCCATTATTATTAATTTTTACGTTTCCAACGCATAAGATTTCTATGACTTGATGAGGTCCGGTATATTGCTGTGAGAATTTCCCGGTACTGGGTTCCTTAAGAATCAATACTTGGGCACCGACGCCAAAGTTTTGCGGATTTATATTTCTATCGTAGTATCCTTTTGAGCGCTGTTTTGCGTTCGTTAGATTTTCCGCGGCAAGTTCTTGTAAATCGCGAAGTTTATTGAAGAGTTTCTCTAAATACGACGTATATGTTTCGTCTGTATGTTCCTCTAACTGCTGATGAGCAGATGGAAGTCTAGCAAGTTTTCCGAAAACGAGTTCATGCGGAGTGAAACCTGTACCTTCATGGAGGCTAGTATTATAGGAAAACATAGTCATATCGATATACTCATCCCAGTCATGATTTTTGTCTACATACGGTTTTAAATATTCTGTTAATACATGATGTGACCGTTCAATTGATCCGTTTGTCTGCGGGTGATAAGCGGTTGCGAAATATTGCTTAATTTTGTATCTTTTTGCAACAGATTTCATTAGACTGCTAGTAAAATTACTGCCTTGATCCGTAAGGATTCCGGCTGGTGCTCCAAAACGGTTGATGAATTGTTTTACGAAGGCGTCCGCGACGTCGATTGAAGAAACCCTAACCATCGGTATTCCAAGTGAATATTTAGTTAACAGGTCTTGTATAGTTAGAATATACTGGTTTCCCTTTTTGGTGATGGGAAGTGGACCGACAACGTCCATTGCAATCTTGTCAAAGGCGCTGCCTGGAGTGTCTGTAATGATCATTGGTTGTTTAGTTTTAACGCGGACTAGTTTCTTCAATTGACATTCGCGACATTGCTGAATATATACCTGTACTTCGGTTTTCATGTTTTCCCAGAAAAAATATTCACGAATGCGTTTGTATGTTTTGGTCACACCTTTGTGTTCACCAATTAATGAGTCGTGTTTTTCTGCAATAATACTCCGTCTTTCTGCTTCGGGAGGTATTCGGATTAACTGCTTACAAATTATTAAAGATGCTGGTATGTCAGCCAGATTGTCAATTATTATTTTGCGGATATCGTCCCAAAATATATTGTCGATTTTGTTTGTTCTTGCGATACTAATCGAACTTAGATTTAACTCTGTTACGACGTCTCTCAGAGAGTGGACGGCCTCTATCAAGTCATCGATTGATGTATTGGTACGTAAATCGGCTTTGATTGGTAACATATATAGTGATAGGCATCGACCGTTGTAAGAATGGTATAGGTAAAGTAGGCATCAACAATTGCGGTCAGTATTAGTAGATGGAATTTTAGCGAAAACATCTCTATGGTCGGAGACATACGATCGCTCATTATATTTATTTAGTAGATGGAATTACTGCGAAACATATCTCGGGTCGGAGACTTATGATCGCTCATTATATATCGATTGTGGCTGCTTAATAAATTTTTATTAAAATTCATTAATCAGCCACAATCGACGATTTTTTTTTTTCTAAAACGCGAATGATTGTGAAAAAAATTCTGCCACGACCCGGGTTCGAACCGGGAACCCCAGAATTCTAGCCTGGTGCGTTACCAATTTCGCCACCGTGGCCCTGGCAGAACTGTTCCCACAATCATTTTTAATTTTAAGGTTTAACGTCAGATAATGACATATATAGTGATAGGCATCGACCGTTGTAAGAATGGTATAGGTAAAGTAGGCATCGACAATTGCGGTCAGTATTAGTAGATTGAATTTTTTGGAATTTTGGAATTTTGGAATTTTGATTGGTAACGCAATAAAATGTTTCGACCTTATCGTTTTTACATTAGCCCTACTAAGGTTAAGATTATTCGGGATCTGTAGTTCACCCAGGTCCTTAGCTCCTTCGTCTACACCCTGTCCCTTAGTAGTTACGAAAAATATTACGTTGTCTTTCCTTATACTTAAACGGTCTCGAGTTTCTTTGACAATTAATCTATTTATGTGTAAATCCCTATTGTCTCGGTCGAATGGTACATTAGGTCTATCAAAGATATCGCTATTCGAATCGGAATCGTTTTCTGAATTCGGCTCGTTGGTAGTTTCTGACTCGTATCCGTTGGATTTTGTTTCGACGCCGTTATTATTATCATTGAATAGTTCTATCAATTCAGGAGTTTCGTGAGGATTGGACGCACCAGCAACCTGGACTGAATCTTCATTTACGGTAAGGTTTGAATCGTCGGAACTGTTGATGCTTCTCTCGAGAATTTTTAGAGTTTCGGAAAGATTGTTTGTACATTCGTCGATAGATTTGTCTGGCTCGTCGGATCCTTTCGCTCTCCGTCCACTTTCATCTGACTTTCTGACTTCGTCTGGTTCATCTTCAGATAACAGAGAAAGGCTAGTTTTGTTTCCCGGTGCTTCTGAAAGCGCAGGAAGATCAGAAGGATCTCTTACTTCCTCTGCTACGCTTTTAGGATCTGGTTTTACCGGACCAATTGTTGAAATCAATGATTTCCCTAATTCTGGAATCACAGATTCTTTTGTACGCTTTTTCGGGTTAGCCGAGAATGTACTATCAGAGCTAGAATCTGATTCAGGCTCCCGAGTTCGTTTGTTAGATTGGAAACGGATTACATCACCAGGTTTGGGGTCCGCTTCCGGTATACTTTCTTTTCGTTTCTTTGGAGGTATTACATCCGAATCAGTGTCAGATGTATCTAATACTGTTCTGGATCGGATAGGCATTACTACGAGTACTGTTTTTCGTTGCTTGGTGTCCGAATCTCTGTATCGGGAGGATTCCGGGAGAGTGCGTCTGCATTACTGTTTACTCTTCCAGGTTTATATATGATTTTATATTCGTAGTTCGCGATTTTGAAACGCCAATGGATTAGTCTATTCGCGGGATCTTTTACAGAGTCAAGCCAGACAAGCGGCTTGTGATCGGTTACAAGTATGAATTCGCGACCGTAAACGTAAGGTCTAAAATGGCCTACACAATATACGATTGCTAGAAGTTATTTCTCAATAGTCGAATAATTCATTTCGGCCATAGACAATGTCCGCGATGCGTATGAAATAGGTTTGTCGCTACCGATTTTCCCTTGACTGAGAATACCACCTATCGCTATATTTGATGCATCCGTTGTTATAATAAACGGCCGAGTGAAGTCCGGATATTGTAAAATCGGTTCTTTACACAAGGCATCTCGTAATCTCGTAAAAGCCTCCTCTTGTGTTTGAGTCCATTTAAACATTGCACCCTTATTTAACAATTGTGTTAAAGGTCGAGCAATTTCGGAAAAATTTTCCACAAACCGTCGATAGTACCCCGCCAATCCAAGGAACTGCTTAATTTTTTTCGCGTTAGTCGGTAGAGGATATTTCTTTAGTGACTCTATCTTTTTTGGATCGGGCTTAACACCGTCCTCGCTAATGACGTGACCCAAGTAAGCAACCTCCTTTCGTAAGAATTCGCATTTGTCGGGTTGCAGTTTGAGGTTAGCTTTCCGCAATCGCTCCGCTAGCTTATTAAATTTAATTTCGTGTTCTCGCAGAGAACTCGCGTATATTACAATGTCATTTAAGTATACGAAAAGTTCGTTGCCTTGTAGACCGCACAAAACGCGGTTCATTAATCGTTGGAAAGTTGCCGGAGCATTTTTAAGCCCAAACGGCATGCAATTGAATTGGTAGTGCCCTAATGGCGTTGAGAATGCTGTTTTGTATGCATCTGAGGGATGCATGCAAATTTGGTGAAATCCACTCGCCAAGTCAAATACAGAAAAATATTTAGCGCTACCGAGTTGGTCGAGGATTTCATTAATATTGGGGAGCGGATAAGCGTCACCAATTGTTTTGTCGTTTAGATTTCTATAATCAATTACCATTCTCCACCTTGGTTTACCCTGTGAATCGGCCTTTTTTGGCACAATCCAAAGTGGAGAGCTATAAGGAGACTCGGATGGTTCAATTATTTTTCCCTTAATGAGTTCACCTACTTGTTTCTGGATTTCATCCTTGTGAGCAGGAGGAAATCTATACTGACGTGTAAAGACTGGTTGGTCGTCCGTTGTAGAAATTTTGTGTTCTATCGCGTTTGTATGTTCCAGGAAATCTCCTGGTATATGAAAGAGATCGGCGTTTCGATCGATCAATGATTCAACATTCGCTCGTTCTTCATCGTTTAGATCATCGAGTCGTAATAAATCTGTTACTTGTTTCGCGGATACTTTATCTATTCGCAAAACGGAGTGCGCGTGCTGGTCGCCTAACAATTGATTAACGCTGATGCAACCCGGCTCCTGTACTCTAAGTATTTTGCTAGGTAACTCATCAATTTTCATATCAGACCTCAGATTCGGATTATAGAGCTCAAAAGCCTCTAAGGTCACTGCCGGAACAGTGAGCTCTATGTCCTCGTCGTTGGTGTTAATCGCCATCAAACACGCTACACCATTTTTACACGACACCACGGCTTCTCCTAGGAAAATTCCGCTTCCGGCGTCTAATCGAGGGACATATCCCTCCTGAATTTCGTGATTCTTAACACGTATATGATACACAGCTCTCGATCTTTTCGGTATGACGATAGTTTCACGATTCTTGAACGCTAGTATCTTATTTTTCCATCGAACGACTTCCAGTTCCCAGTCAATAATTGCTCGGTTTTGAGCATGAAATTCCGAACCCAAAATTGCGTCTTGTTCGATCGGGAATTTGTTGCTAACAACATGAAATTCTGATTGAGTCCCTTCAATTTCCAATATAGTAGAACCGATTGTGTATACCGGTGAGGCAGATATGCCCTGTAACTTTAGGATATCATTTCTGTTGATAATAACGTCCGAATTTAATGCATTAATTTTTATGAGATTTGGGTCAGACCCGGAGTCGACAAGAAAATCGACCCTCTTTTTTAATTGTGGGGACTCAATTTCTACAGTGGGAATAAACGATTGTTCTTTTATTCTGACGTTGACGGTACGGACTTTTCGTGAACAATGTTTACTGCCCGTACTAGGCGCTCTGATAATTTTTCCACTCGGTTCGCGCCGGGTTCTTCCGAGCGGGTTTTCTCGTTTCCCGCCTTGCGTTTTTCGTCGTTGAGTCGTTTATAACATAGAGCTTTATTGTGACCCGGTTTGTTACAATAGTCGCAAGAGGAATGGATTTTGTTTTCGTCAGCGTGTTGCGTATTAACAACATTTTGACGTTCGCGTTTACCGTTTGGTTTGTAAAGTTGAGGACGCTTCTCGGGGTACTTCGTCCAACAATTATCTTGCTTATGACCCTTTATATTACAATATTCACAACTTACGGAATCGCGGGCTACGATAGTTTTGACATGAGTTTGTGACGCGTTTTTATTTTCCGAATGTGTGTCTTTAAAATGAACGCGATCCTTTTCGATTTCTTTTTCAATTTTTACAGCGTTTGAGTATGCCACTTCGAGATTTGGGCAACCCTCTAATTTTAACCTAAAACGAAAGTCCGGAGGTAGTCCGGCTAGAAAACATTCTAGAGTTTCTTTCTCCAATTTTCTTGTTTGCGTTCGCGAAATGGCTCCCGTTTCAGGAGTCTCTTCTTCCCGAATTGCTGAGTAAAGATCTTTTACACGGCTGATATAATCGATAATGTGTTCGGTATCTTGTTTTTTTTGCGTTACCTAATTCACCTCTATACTGATTTATTGATTTGGAAGCCCCGAATATTTCTTTAAGCTGGTCTGTTAGTCCCTTTATAGTCTCGAATCGTCTTCGACTGCGGTGTACGCCCAACCCTTTAACTTATTGCGGAGAAGTCGTGTTAGCGTGATTTCTAGGTTGGGAGGGAACATAACAGCTGCACGTTTGCATGCCCGAACGAATTTAAGTACGGGGATGTTCTCTCCATTAAACACTGGGATACCTTCGAGAACATCCTTGAATGATATTCGCGGGAGGTTTGGATCGATATTCGACGCGTTAGATTGGTTGTGTAGAAAATTATTAGGCAATCGGCCCGCTAATGGCTGGGCCGTAATAAATCGAGTGTTAATATCTGATATTTCCGATCGAATGGTATCGAGTTCGAGTGTTAGGTTCGCTAATGTGGATTGAAGTTTCTGAACATCCAACGACTCAGAAGCGCATGGGGATTGGTCGCTCAATGTGATTCGTTGATTTTGTAAGTCTAATTCGCGAGAAGCTAGATCGCGTTCCATTTCGCGTAATCTTTCTTTTTCGGCTGTTAACTGTGCATGGAATTCGCGCATTTCCTCTTCGGAGAGTGCCATTATGAAAATTCAGATAAAAATATTCGGATCGCTTAAAAGGGGTATTTGCAAAACTATATGTTTGTATTATTATTTTATCATTTCTACACGTAATCCAGCGAATCCCACCGCTGTCACCAGTAGATATATATATACCTGTTACGTCGCCGATTTATTTATTTTGATCTTCGTACGCCGCATAGTAACGGCGTTCGATTATTAGGACGATAAGTAACGGAATATATTGTTGCTCCTAATTTAGACCGGAATGCGCAGGTCAGGGATCGGAGCGAGACTAGATTCGTGGAAATGAATAAAGATAATAGAAAGGAGGAATATAAAATAAATATGGACTTATCGTTTATGCTGATTAGCAGGCGTGTGAGCTGTTGAGCGTAGCGGGTTTTTTCGTTAGTCGAGAGTGACGATCGGGATGACCTTCGTCGGGATGAGCCCACGTTCTGATACGATGCGTGGGTGGTTCTTGAAGGTCCAACTATCAGGCGCTTTTGTGATCTTAAAGTTGATGGGCACAATGGATAGGATCGACGGCAATTGTCGTGGAGCCGGACTCCAGTTCTCGCACGTTCGAACGAAACTAATTTTTATTCGAATTAGGGATGACCGGTGATGACCTTGGGTAGCTTTGGGATTACCGGCTGCTATGGCCAAGGCCCTTCGAATTTGGAAACTTTTTCCAGCGCGTCGACGTCCCATTCATAAATAGGTCGTCGATACAATTATTATCGAAAAGTTTACACTCGTATGTATTCTAATACTCGGGGGCACGAAAGGACCCGAGGGCCTGAGAGCTCCACAGAGTAAGGAATAAAAAGGACAATGATTTATTCGAGAGCACGAAAGGACCCGAAGGCCTGAGAGCTCCACAGAATAAGGGAAATGCGGAAAAATACCCGAGAGCACGAAAGGACCCGAAGGCCTGAGAGCTCCACAGAGTATAAGCCTTAAATTCTATGACTTACTCGAAGAGATATGGGAATTACAATATGAGTGTAGAATAATCGACGTAAATTGTACATACAGGGTGAGGCATATAAAGTGTTACAGAGCAATAGCACCCAAACTACTGATTATATAGAAAAATGTTTCAGGCAAAAGTTTCAGTGTTCGAGAAGGCCGTCATACTGGACCACTCTATTTTTTTATCGGTGGAGGCGCTGAAGCTACGTCAAGGTCAACTCGATTTTTTTAAATGGAACTATGTATTTTTTTTCGACTACATTATTACCGACTCTAAGACGAATTCAGCGACCTACGACACAAGGTTGTAGGTCGCTGAATTCGCTCAAGGCACTCTAGTCACGCAAAGTATGAAAATAGTCGAAAATTCGAAACATCGGAATAATTACTTTCAAAGGATCCACTAACCTTGGGCTGAGGTACCTACAGAAGATGCTCGAAATGATGACCCTCGACTTGTAAGCACTTGTTAACTCGCTGATGAAATGACTGTCTAACTTCGGCCAACAGTTGTGGTGTAATTTCCGTACATATTCGGCGTATTCTACGTTTCATGTCCTCACGCGTGGTAGGTGCTACCGCCATTACACGTTCTTGGACAAATCCCCATAAAAAATAATCTCGTGATGTAAGATCTGGCGAACGCGGTGGCCAAGCTACAGGGCCGCCTCGTCCTATCCATTTTTCACCAAAAATCTCGTTCATCACTTGTCTTGAACACAAAGCATAATGGGGTGGTGCCCCGTCGTGTTGCATCCACATGTTCATGCGAACATGCAAAGGCACGTCTTCTAATAATTCAGGCAATTCGTTTTTCAAAAAGTTTGCGTAAATTTGCCCAGTCAAGTGACCTTCAAAAAAATATGGACCAATGACGCGGTCACCGACAATGCCGCACCAACAATTAACGGACCACGGATGTTGAAATGGCACAGTTCTCATCCACCGAGGATTCTCATTTGCCCAATAATGCATGTTATGCCTATTCACATTTCCCGTATTTGTGAAGTTAGATTCGTCAGAAAAAAGCACATGACTCAAAAATGAGCCATCCATTCGCATTTTTCTACGAATCCAACCACAGAAATTCACGCGAGTTAGGAAATCATTGCCGTACAATTCCTGATGTAAAGACATACGATACGGATGGAAATTGTGTTGATGTAGTATCCTTAACACAGATCGCTGACTAATTCCACTCTCTCTTCCCATTTGCCTGCTGCTCGCATGTGGATTTAGTGTAGTAAAAGCTACGATAGCAGCCGCATTATTTTGATTCACAATCGGTCGACGTCTCACTCGCGTTTGTTTCACTGTACCGAAGCGACAAAGACGGTCAGCTAATCGTTTGAAAGCCATGTGGGATTTTCTTTGCCTATCCGGATAACGAGCCGCATACAAGTCTCGGGCGTTTCGGTAATTTTTATGGCATTCCCCCAGCACCATCAACATGTCAAAAAATTCTTGAAAATCGTTCATTATCGCAATCCGATGTACTGACATTAGAAGGTAACGCGTGACTAACTGATATGTCAACAGAAAATGCGTACTTGTTGCCGATAAGAAACGTTGGTATCGCAAGAAATGAAAACAGAGAATTAACAAGTGTTTACAAATTAACGGTCATCATTGCGAACATCTTGTGTAGGTATACCGAGACCAATCCTTTGGAAGTGTTTATTCCGATATGTTTCGAATTTTCAACTATTTTCATACTTTGCGTACGTAGAATGACCTTGTGTCGTAGGTCGCTGAATTCGTCTTAAAGTCGGTAATAATGTAGTCGAAAAAAAAATACATAGTTCCATTTTAAAAAATCAAGTTGACCTTGACGTAGCTTCAGCGCCTCCACCGATAAAAAAATAGGGTGGTCCAGTATGACGGCCTTCTCGAACACTGAAACTTTTGCCTGAAACATTTTTCTATATAATCAGTAGTTTGGGTGCTATTGCTATGTAACACTTTATATGCCTCACCCTGTAGGGGAGAGGTGCCTCAATTGTAACAAGGGGCAATTGTAACACTGAACAAATAACTAACAATACGATTAAAAATCATTATTTTTTTTTCCCCAACTTATTCAAAACAGCAATTTATGAGGTGGACAAAAGTTTTAGCTAAAAATTTTGTTTTTATATTAAAATATTCAAAGTTGTTAAAAATAAGCGTGAAAACTTTTTTTTCACACTTCACAACTTTTTTAATAACTGTTTTGTTTTCTAATATTATGACATGAGACTTGTATCAATACTTCAAGAAACATATCGAGAATAATATTTAATACCATATTATGTGAATTTATCTATCGTTTTATTACAATTCAACTTTTATTATTGAATCAGCGTGAGCGTCAATTGTAACACCTGAAAAAGTTGCAATTGTAACATTCAGAGCCGTCAGTGGATCGGCGCGTACTAGATGCGCAATGGATCTAACCTGCGCTTATGTGTCATAATAGTAAACAATGTGATTTACTTGTGCAATTAAAAACTAAATTTAATTTGTTATTTCGGATGGTTATGATTTATTATAAACTTTTTAGTAAGTAAATAAAATCTATCATTATTATTCAGTAATAATAATTCTGATTAACTATTCAGATATACATGTGTTTATTATTTTCGACATTATAACCTCGCTTTCTTTTACAGAGTCAATATAAAATGGGTAAAGTGAGACAAAAAAAAACCAACAGAGGTGAAACTTCCAAAGAAGTATTTTTGGAAGCCTGTCGACAAATTGCGGAAACCAAAATAAGTGTAAGAAAGGTTGCTAAATCTTTGGGTATCTGTCACGTCACTCTTCGTCGATTTTACTTAAAATTTAAGAAAGGAGAAAATATTAATCCTGGTTACCATCCACATAATAAAGTTTTTACTGAGGAACAGGAACTTTTATTAGTGAAATATTGTGAAGATTCGGCCAAACTGTACTATGGACTGACAACTTTTGAGTTACGTAAGTTGGCCTATGAATTTGCTGAAGCAAATAGCTTAAAATACCCAAGCCGCTGGAAGGATAATAAAATGGCAGGGATAGATTGGCAAAAAGGGTTTATGAAGAAACATCCTGAACTGTCCGTTCGAACTCCAGAAGCAACTAGTCTGTCGAGAGCGATGAATTTTAATCGTCCCAATGTTGATAAATTTTTTAAAAATTTAGAAAGTGTAAATAAACGTCATCATTTCGAAGCTCAAAATATTTGGAATTTGGATGAAACACCAGTGACAACTACTCAAAAGCCAACCAAGATAATAGCATCAAAAGGCATCAAGCAAATTGGATCTATAACATCTCAAGAACGTGGCACATTAGTGACTATGTGTTTGGCTATCAATGCAATTGGAAATTCTATTCCACCATTTTTTGTGTTTCCTCGAGTGAATTTCCAACAGCATTTTGTCGAAAGTGGACCTCCTGGTTCCAGTGGTTCAGCTAATAAATCTGGCTGGATGCAAGAAAATGATTTTTTGCTTTACATGAAACACTTTGTTAAGCACGTGAAGCCTAGTGAAAATAATAGAGTGCTCTTAGTTTTGGACAATCACAGTTCACATATCTCTCTTCCAGTCATTGACTATTGCCGAGCAAACTTTATAACACTCCTGACTTTTCCACCGCACACATCACACAAACTTCAACCTCTTGACAGGAGCATATTTGGTCCTTTCAAACATCGTTACAATGTTGAAGCTGACAATTGGTGTAAAAATCACCCTGGTCAACGAATAACAATTTACAATATTCCGGGCTTAGTGGCAAAAGCTTTACCACTTGCTGTAACACCTGCAAATGTCAAAGCTGGCTTTGAATGTACAGGAATTTTTCCTTACAATCCAAATATATTTTCTGATCATGAATTTGCTCCATCTATTGTTACTGACATGCCACAGAATTCTACCTCCATAAAGTCACCACCTGATCAAGCAAACAGTATACATGGTCCTGATCAAGTAGACCAACAAGTAAACGATCAGCTACTTTCAATTATGCCATTAGGCAACAATTCACCAGCTACGGATGTAAGTAAGGATAAAACTCTTCGTACACCTGCACTTTTACGTCCATTACCAAAGGCAGTGTTGAATAATTTTAATAAAAAGTCACGATCAAGAGGAAAGACAGCCATCTACACTGACTCCCCTGAGAAATCAGCTTTAGAAGAAGCGCAAGAAAAAAAAAAGAAACTAAAGCGCTTGAACTTAGATGACACGTCGAAGAAGAATAAAACTTCTAAAAATAAAAATATTTGTGCTAAAATAAAGAAGCGTAAAGTTTCAAAAAATAAGAGTTCTACTAAAGAAAATACAGATTATAAGTTGAAGGTTCCAGAGACCAAAGATAATATTCCAAAAAAACGTAGATCTGTAAGAAAAAATGAATAATATTAAAAAAATTCATAGTTATTTAACTTTAATATTTGTTTAAAATGAATATTTAAATATTTATGTCGTTAAAAATTAAATTATACGTTATGTATGTGATACTATGTGTTAAATAAGTGTAATAGTACATATCAAGTCAAAATAATAAAAGTAATTTAATAAAAAATAACATTTCTGTTGTGTGTTACAATTGCACCTGTACTTTGTTACAATTGCAGCCCACGCGCGCCGCCATCTTGATCCCTGGCTTTGGTTAAATAAATTCATTTTTAAATTAGTTAATATTAATTTTTTATTATTCAACCAAGTCGATTACATAGAGAACACTACAGGTTAACTCTTTAACAGTTTTAAAGTCCAATATTATAGAAAACAAAAAATAGATAGAGAAAATAAAAATTTTTGTTACAATTGAGGCACCTCTCCCCTATATATGACTTTCAGCTTACGGATTTTACCCAAGGTCTCACCAATGAATAGAAACACACTCGAAGTTTTTAGTTTCAACGAAAATCGATAAGTTTATTAAATTAATACTGGTACACTATCTGCGTAGATTATTAAGTAATTTTTACCGTAAAAGTAAAACGAATCGTATGATTAATTATAAAAGATATTTAAGATGATTAACCACGACACGATGTTACCCGTAACGATTTTTATACCGGTTTCAATCAATACCACCTGTTCACTGACAGGTATCGCTACGTTTTTAATCGCCCGTGATTTAATCAGAATACAATTGCATATGCATATGTGTTCACATATATATGGATACACATAGCATAAAATAACTATATCGTGAATTAATATAACACGTTATTTAATAATCGCGTCCCGAAAAAGCTGAACTGTACTGACTGAGCTCTTCAAGAAACTACTACTAACTATTTATATGCGAAGCAGCGCTAATCGAGGTGGGGCCCGCAATGATTTACAATGGTGGGGACTACCGTGGCGCGAAAGTGGGGGAAGGCGCTCGGCGGTTAGTTGTTGGGCCTGATGCTGACCCAGCAATCCCACGGTTGGTCCAGAGTGTCAGCGTTTTCCTTATCGGCCGAGTCGCACGGTATATTCTTCTCCATGCTGACTCCGCGTCTAGGTTCCATCCGGTGCCACGCTCGATTTGTAATATGATATTGCACGTGCTCGCTTTGATTATTTTGTTCGCGCAATTATAATATATGTATATGTATATATATTGTAGATTTAAATAAACAATATTCATGCGTTGTTTACCATTGTAATTGTTCAATTAGTTATACTGTATAATTGTTTATATTTTAGGCACATAATAAGAATATATTACGTAGATGGACAATGATTTGTTATTGTTTATTGAAAGTATTGTTTATGGGTTTTCTCCATTTTAGCCAAAACGGTTTAGTATGATCCTATTATATGCAAAATGTAGTTACTTTTGACCTGTCAACTACAGAATATCTGTAAGTCGGAAGTCCGGCTTCACAGATCGCATTTTTCTAGAAAAACACGATTATCTCGTGAACGGGACCACCTAGAGCATTTTTATGTCTAGCACTTTATAAGTTCTAAACCTTTCTCCGCTTTTAAAGGTGCTATTAGTTTTTCGATATCGCAAGCGGTTGTTTATTTATAAGCTGTTGGACTTTCGTATTGTATACAAATGTGTTTTCAAATGAGATTTCGTCCCATAATTTGTCATGAATATTTATACGATCGAGTAGTGTATTGTTGTTGACGGTTGTTAATTATATTCTTATTACGAATTTTATAATGATATTATTATTTATTTATAAAAATGAATGTAACGTTAATTGAACGTATAAAGAATAGATTTAACCAATATAGTGATTAAAATACGTATTGGTGTATGTATATATGTATATATATATATATATATATATAAAATGCTAAATGACCCAGGACGTAACACAATACGATAAAACGGGTATCGTGGTGCTGCGGCGTTTGATACGTCGATGCTTAGCGACATCGAGAGATCGAGGATTCCCGGCGTTTCTGAGAGTTTGGCTGGGCGTACGGGTGTCAAAATTCTTTATTTCATGCAACTACACACTCTCAGGACGATAAAACTGGTATCGTGGTGCTGCAGCGATTGATATGCCGATGCTTAGCGACATCGAGAGATCGAGGATTCCCGGCGTTTCTTAGTTATTGGCTGGGTGTACGCATGTCAAAATTCTTTATTTCATGCAACTACACACTCTCAATACGATAAAACTGGTATCGTGTTGCTGCAGCGATTGATACGTCGATGCTTAGCGACATCGAGAGATCGATGATTCCCGGCGTTTCTGAGAGTTTGGCTGGGCGTACGGGTGTCAAAATTCTATATTTCATGCAACTACACACTCTCAATACGATAAAACTGGTATCGTGGTGCTGCAGCGATTGATAGGTCGATGCCTAGCGACATCGAGAGATCGAGGATTCCCGGCATTTCTGAGAGATTGGCTGGGCGTACGGGTGTCGAAATTCTTTATTTCATGCAACTACACACTCTCAATACGATAAAACTGGTATCGTGGTGCTGCAGCGATTGATACGTCGATGCTTAGCGACATCGAGAGATCGATGATTCCCGGCGTTTCTGAGAGTTTGGCTGGGCGTACGGGTGTCAAAATTCTTTATTTCATGCAACTACACACTCTCAATACGATAAAACTGGTATCGCAGTTCTGCAGCGATTGATACGTCGAAGCTTAGCGGAATCGAAAGATCGAGGATTCTCGACGGTTCTGAGACTTTGGCTGGCTGTACGGGTGTCAAAATCCTTCATTCTATGTAACTACACATTTTCAATATGATAAAACTGGTATCGCAGTTCCGCAGCGATTGATAGGTCGATGCCTAGCGACATCGAGAGATCGAAGATTCCCGGCATTTCTGAGAGTTTGGCTGGGCGTACGGGTGTCGAAATTCTTTATTTCATGCAACTACACACTCTCAATACGATAAAACTGGTATCGTGGTG
This sequence comes from Clistopyga incitator, assembly GCA_947507545.1. Taxonomy (NCBI): domain Eukaryota; kingdom Metazoa; phylum Arthropoda; class Insecta; order Hymenoptera; family Ichneumonidae; genus Clistopyga; species Clistopyga incitator. The sequence continues at coordinate 7,223,368 of OX382179.1, read as the reverse complement.
CTGCAGGGATTGATACGTCGATGCTTAGCGACATCGAGAGATCGAGGATTCCCGGCGTTTCTTATTGTTTGGCTGGGTGTACGCATGTCAAAATTCTTTATTTCATGCAACTACACACTCTCAATACGATAAAACTGGTATCGTGGTGCTGCAGCGATTGATACGTCGATGCTTAGCGACATAGAGAGATCGATGATTCCCGGCGTTTCTGAGAGTTTGGCTGGGCGTACGGGTGTCAAAATTCTATATTTCATGCAACTACAAACTCTCAATACCATAAAACTGGTATCGTGGTGCTGCGGCGATTGATACGTCGATGCTTAGCGACATCGAGGGATCGAGAATTCCCGAAGTTTCTTAGTGTTTGGCTGGGTGCACGCATGTCAAAATTCTTTATTTCATGCAACTACACACTTACAATACGATAAACCGGGAATCGTGGTGCTGCAGCGATTGATACATCGATGCTTAGCGAAATCGAGAGATCGAGGATTCCCGGCGTTTCGGAGAGTTTGGCTGGGTGTACGGGTGTGAAAATTCTTTATTTTATGCAACTACACACTCTCAATACGATAAAGCTGGTATCGCAGTTCTGCAGCGATTGATACGTCGAAGCATAGCGTAATCGAAAGATCGAGGATTCTCGGCGTTTCTGAGAGTTTGGCTGGGTGTCCGCATGTCAAAATTCTTTATTTCATGCAACTACACACTCTCAATACGATAAAACTGGTATCGCAGTTCCGCAGCGATTCATAGGTCGATGCCTAGCGACATCGAGAGATCGAGGATTCCCGGCATTTCTGAGAGTTTGGCTGGGCGTACAGGTGTCAAAATTCTTTATTTCATGCAACTACACACTCTCAATACGATAAAACTGGTATCGTGGTGCTGCAGCGATTGATACGTCGATGCTTAGCGACATCGAGAGATCGAGGATTCCCGGCGTTTCATAGTGTTTGGCTGGGTGTACGCATGTCAAAATTCTTTATTTCATGCAACTACACACTCTCAATACGATAAAACTGGTATCGTGGTGCTGCAGCGATTGATACGTCGATGCTTAGCGACATCGAGAGATCGATGATTCCCGGCGTTTCTGAAAGTTTGGCTGGGGGTACGGGTGTGAAAATTCTTTATTTCATGCAACTACACACTCTCAATACCATTAAACTGGTATCATGGTGCTGCAGCGATCGATACGTCGATGCTTAGCGACATCGAGAGATCGAGGATGCCCGGCGTTTCTTAGTTTTTGGCTGGGTGTACGCATGTCAAAATTCTTTATTTCATGCACCTACACACTTACAATACGATAAAACTGGTATCGTGGTGCTGCAGCGATTGATACGTCGATGCTTAGCGACATCGAGAGATCGATGATTCCCGGCGTTTCTGAGAGTTTGGCTGGGTGTACGAATGTCAAAATTCTTTATTTTATGCAACTACACACTTACAATACGATAAAAAGGGTATCGTGGTGCTGCAGCGATTGATACATCGATGCTTAGCGAAATCGAGAGATCGAGGATTCCCGGCGTTTCTGAGAGTTTGGCTGGGTGTACGCATGTCAAAATTCTTTATTTCATGCAACTACACACTCTCAATACGATAAAACTGGTATCGTGGTGCTGCAGCGATTGATACGTCGATGCTTAGCGACATCGAGAGATCGATGATTCCCGGCGTTTCTGACAGTTTGGCTGGGCGTACGGGTGTCAAAATTCTTTATTTCATGCAACTACACACTCTCAATACCATTAAACTGGTATCGTGGTGCTGCAGCGATTGATAAGTCGATGCTTAGCGACATCAAGAGATCGATGATTCCCGGCGTTTCTGACAGTTTGGCTGGGCGTACGGGTGTCAAAATTCTCTATTTCATGCAACTACACACTCTCAATACCATTAAACTGGTATCGTGGTGCTGCAGCGATTGATACATCGATGCTTAGCGAAATCGAGAGATCGAGGATTCCCGGCGTTTCTGAGAGTTTGGCTGGGTGTACATGTGTGAAAATTCTTTATTTCATGCAACTACATACTCGCAATACGATAAAACGGGTATCGTGGTGCTGCAGCGTTTGATACGTCGATGCTTAGCGACATCGAGAGATCGAGGATTCCCGGCGTTTCTGAGAGTTTGGCTGGGCGTACGGGTGTCAAAATTCTTCATTTCATGCAACTACACACTCTCAATACGATAAAACTGGTATCGCAGTTCTGCAGCGATTGATACGTCGAAGCTTAGCGGAATCGAAAGATCGAGGATTCTCGGCGTTTCTGAGACTTTGGCTGGCTGTACGGGTGTCAAAATCCTTCATTTTATGTAACTACACACTCTCAATACCATAAAACTGGTATCGCAGTTCCGCAGCGATTGATAGGTCGATGCCTAGCGACATCGAGAGATCGAGGATTCCCGGCATTTCTGAGAGTTTGGCTGGGCGTACGGGTGTCAAAATTCTTTATTTCATGCAACTACACACTCTCAATACGATAAAACTGGTATCGTGGTGCTGCAGCGATTGATACGTCGATGCTTAGCGACATCGAGAGATCGATGATTCCCGGCGTTTCTGAAAGTTTGGCTGGGCGTACGGGTGTGAAAATTCTTTATTTCATGCAACTACACACTCTCAATACCATTAAACTGGTATCGTGGTGCTGCAGCGATCGATACGTCGATGCTTAGCGACATCGAGAGATCGAGGATGCCCGGCGTTTCTTAGTGTTTGGCTGGGTGTACGCATGTCAAAATTCTTTATTTCATGCACCTACACACTTACAATACGATAAAACTGGTATCGTGGTGCTGCAGCGATTGATACGTCGATGCTTAGCGACATCGAGAGATCGATGATTCCCGGCGTTTCTGAGAGTTTGGCTGGGTGTACGAATGTCAAAATTCTTTATTTTATGCAACTACACACTTACAATACGATAAAAAGGGTATCGTGGTGCTGCAGCGATTGATACATCGATGCTTAGCGAAATCGAGAGATCGAGGATTCCCGGCGTTTCTGAGAGTTTGGCTGGGTGTACGCATGTCAAAATTCTTTATTTCATGCAACTACACATTCTCAATACGATAAAACTGGTATCGTGGTGCTGCAGCGATTGATACGTCGATGCTTAGCGACATCGAGAGATCGATGATTCCCGGCGTTTCTGAAAGTTTGGCTGGGCGTACGGGTGTGAAAATTCTTTATTTCATGCAACTACACACTCTCAATACCATTAAACTGGTATCGTGGTGCTGCAGCGATCGATACGTCGATGCTTAGCGACATCGAGAGATCGAGGATGCCCGGCGTTCCTTAGTTATTGGCTGGGTGTACGCATGTCAAAATTCTTTATTTCATGCAACTACACACTCTCAATACGATAAAACTGGTATCGTGTTGCTGCAGCGATTGATACGTCGATGCTTAGCGACATCGAGAGATCGATGATTCCCGGCGTTTCTGAGAGTTTGGCTGGGCGTACGGGTGTCAAATTTCTATATTTCATGCAACTACACACTCTCAATACGATAAAACTGGTATCGTGGTGCTGCAGCGATTGATAGGTCGATGCCTAGCGACATCGAGAGATCGAGGATTCCCGGCATTTCTGAGAGATTGGCTGGGCGTACGGGTGTCGAAATTCTTTATTTCATGCAACTACACACTCTCAATACCATAAAACTGGTATCGTGGTGCTGCAGCGATTGATACGTCGATGCTTAGCGACATCGAGAGATCGAGGATGCCCGGCGTTTCTTAGTGTTTGGCTGGGTGTACGCATGTCAAAATTCTTTATTTCATGCAACTACAGACTTACAATACGATAAAACTGGTATCGTGGTGCTGCAGCGATTGATACGTCGATGCATAGCGACATCGAGAGATCGATGATTCCCGGCGTTTCTGAGAGTTTGGCTGGGTGTACGAATGTCAAAATTCTTAATTTTAGGCAACTACACACTTACAAGACGATAAAACGGGTATCGTGGTGCTGCAGCGATTGATACATCGATGCTTAGCGAAATCGAGAGATCGAGGATTCCCGGCGTTTCTGAGAGTTTGGCTGGGCGTACGGGTGTCAAAATTCTTTATTTCATGCAACTACACACTCTCAATACGATAAAACTGGTATCGCAGTTCTGCAGCGATTGATACGTCGAAGCTTAGCGGAATCGAAAGATCGAGGATTCTCGACGGTTCTGAGACTTTGGCTGGCGGTACGGGTGTCAAAATCCTTCATTCTATGTAACTACACATTTTCAATATGATAAAACTGGTATCGCAGTTCCGCAGCGATTGATAGGTCGATGCCTAGCGACATCGAGAGATCGAAGATTCCCGGCATTTCTGAGAGTTTGGCTGGGCGTACGGGTGTCGAAATTCTTTATTTCATGCAACTACACACTCTCAATACGATAAAACTGGTATCGTGGTGCTGCAGCGATTGATACGTCGATGCTTAGCGACATCGAGAGATCGAGGATTCCCGGCGTTTCTTATTGTTTGGCTGGGTGTACGCATGTCAAAATTCTTTATTTCATGCAACTACACACTCTCAATACGATAAAACTGGTATCGTGGTGCTGCAGCGATTGATACGTCGATGCTTAGCGACATAGAGAGATCGATGATTCCCGGCGTTTCTGAGAGTTTGGCTGGGCGTACGGGTGTCAAAATTCTATATTTCATGCAACTACAAACTCTCAATACCATAAAACTGGTATCGTGGTGCTGCGGCGATTGATACGTCGATGCTTAGCGACATCGAGGGATCGAGAATTCCCGAAGTTTCTTAGTGTTTGGCTGGGTGCACGCATGTCAAAATTCTTTATTTCATGCAACTACACACTTACAATACGATAAACCGGGAATCGTGGTGCTGCAGCGATTGATACATCGATGCTTAGCGAAATCGAGAGATCGAGGATTCCCGGCGTTTCGGAGAGTTTGGCTGGGTGTACGGGTGTGAAAATTCTTTATTTTATGCAACTACACACTCTCAATACGATAAAGCTGGTATCGCAGTTCTGCAGCGATTGATACGTCGAAGCATAGCGTAATCGAAAGATCGAGGATTCTCGGCGTTTCTGAGAGTTTGGCTGGGTGTCCGCATGTCAAAATTCTTTATTTCATGCAACTACACACTCTCAATACGATAAAACTGGTATCGCAGTTCCGCAGCGATTCATAGGTCGATGCCTAGCGACATCGAGAGATCGAGGATTCCCGGCATTTCTGAGAGTTTGGCTGGGCGTACAGGTGTCAAAATTCTTTATTTCATGCAACTACACACTCTCAATACGATAAAACTGGTATCGTGGTGCTGCAGCGATTGATACGTCGATGCTTAGCGACATCGAGAGATCGATGATTCCCGGCGTTTCTGAAAGTTTGGCTGGGGGTACGGGTGTGAAAATTCTTTATTTCATGCAACTACACACTCTCAATACCATTAAACTGGTATCATGGTGCTGCAGCGATCGATACGTCGATGCTTAGCGACATCGAGAGATCGAGGATGCCCGGCGTTTCTTAGTTTTTGGCTGGGTGTACGCATGTCAAAATTCTTTATTTCATGCACCTACACACTTACAATACGATAAAACTGGTATCGTGGTGCTGCAGCGATTGATACGTCGATGCTTAGCGACATCGAGAGATCGATGATTCCCGGCGTTTCTGAGAGTTTGGCTGGGTGTACGAATGTCAAAATTCTTTATTTTATGCAACTACACACTTACAATACGATAAAAAGGGTATCGTGGTGCTGCAGCGATTGATACATCGATGCTTAGCGAAATCGAGAGATCGAGGATTCCCGGCGTTTCTGAGAGTTTGGCTGGGTGTACGCATGTCAAAATTCTTTATTTCATGCAACTACACACTCTCAATACGATAAAACTGGTATCGTGGTGCTGCAGCGATTGATACGTCGATGCTTAGCGACATCGAGAGATCGATGATTCCCGGCGTTTCTGACAGTTTGGCTGGGCGTACGGGTGTCAAAATTCTTTATTTCATGCAACTACACACTCTCAATACCATTAAACTGGTATCGTGGTGCTGCAGCGATTGATAAGTCGATGCTTAGCGACATCAAGAGATCGATGATTCCCGGCGTTTCTGACAGTTTGGCTGGGTGTACGGGTGTCAAAATTCTCTATTTCATGCAACTACACACTCTCAATACCATTAAACTGGTATCGTGGTGCTGCAGCGATTGATACATCGATGCTTGGCGAAATCGAGAGATCGAGGATTCCCGGCGTTTCTGAGAGTTTGGCTGGGTGTACGTGTGTGAAAATTCTTTATTTCATGCAACTACATACTCGCAATACGATAAAACGGGTATCGTGGTGCTGCAGCGTTTGATACGTCGATGCTTAGCGACATCGAGAGATCGAGGATTCCCGGCGTTTCTGAGAGTTTGGCTGGGCGTACGGGTGTCAAAATTCTTCATTTCATGCAACTACACACTCTCAATACGATAAAACTGGTATCGCAGTTCTGCAGCGATTGATACGTCGAAGCTTAGCGGAATCGAAAGATCGAGGATTCTCGGCGTTTCTGAGACTTTGGCTGGCTGTACGGGTGTCAAAATCCTTCATTTTATGTAACTACACACTCTCAATACCATAAAACTGGTATCGCAGTTCCGCAGCGATTGATAGGTCGATGCCTAGCGACATCGAGAGATCGAGGATTCCCGGCATTTCTGAGAGTTTGGCTGGGCGTACGGGTGTCAAAATTCTTTATTTCATGCAACTACACACTCTCAATACGATAAAACTGGTATCGTGGTGCTGCAGCGATTGATACGTCGATGCTTAGCGACATCGAGAGATCGATGATTCCCGGCGTTTCTGAAAGTTTGGCTGGGCGTACGGGTGTGAAAATTCTTTATTTCATGCAACTACACACTCTCAATACCATTAAACTGGTATCGTGGTGCTGCAGCGATCGATACGTCGATGCTTAGCGACATCGAGAGATCGAGGATGCCCGGCGTTTCTTAGTGTTTGGCTGGGTGTACGCATGTCAAAATTCTTTATTTCATGCACCTACACACTTACAATACGATAAAACTGGTATCGTGGTGCTGCAGCGATTGATACGTCGATGCTTAGCGACATCGAGAGATCGATGATTCCCGGCGTTTCTGAGAGCTTGGCTGGGTGTACGAATGTCAAAATTCTTTATTTTATGCAACTACACACTTACAATACGATAAAAAGGGTATCGTGGTACTGCAGCGATTGATACATCGATGCTTAGCGAAATCGAGAGATCGAGGAATCCCGGCGTTTCTGAGAGTTTGGCTGGGTGTACGCATGTCAAAATTCTTTATTTCATGCAACTACACATTCTCAATACGATAAAACTGGTATCGTGGTGCTGCAGCGATTGATACGTCGATGCTTAGCGACATCGAGAGATCGATGATTCCCGGCGTTTCTGAAAGTTTGGCTGGGCGTACGGGTGTGAAAATTCTTTATTTCATGCAACTACACACTCTCAATACCATTAAACTGGTATCGTGGTGCTGCAGCGATCGATACGTCGATGCTTAGCGACATCGAGAGATCGAGGATGCCCGGCGTTTCTTAGTGTTTGGCTGGGTGTACGCATGTCAAAATTCTTTATTTCATGCACCTACACACTTACAATACGATAAAACTGGTATCGCAGTTCTGCACCGATTGATACGTCGAAGCTTAGCGGAATCGAAAGATCGAGGATTCTCGGCGTTTCTGAGACTTTGGCTGGCTGTACGGGTGTCAAAATCCTTCATTTTATGTAACTACACACTCTCAATACGATAAAACTGGTATAGCAGTTTCGCAGCGATTGATAGGTCGATGCCTGGGGACATCGAGAGATCGAGGATTCCCGGCATTTCTGAGAGTTTGGCTGGGCGTACGGGTGTCAAAATTCTTTATTTCATGCAACTACACACTCTCAATACGATAAAACGGGTATCGTGGTGCTGCAGCGATTGATACGTCGATGCTTAGCGACATCAAGAGATCGATGATTCCCGGCGTTTCTGACAGTTTGGCTGGGCGGACGAGTGTCAAAATTCTCTATTTCATGCAACTACACACTCTCAATACCATTAAACTGGTATCGTGGTGCTGCAGCGATTGATACATCGATGCTTAGCGAAATCGAGAGATCGAGGATTCCCGGCGTTTCTGAGAGTTTGGCTGGGTGTACGTGTGTGAAAATTCTTTATTTCATGCAACTACATACTTGCAATACGATAAAACGGGTATCGTGGTGCTGCAGCGTTTGATACGTCGATGCATAGCGACATCGAGAGATCGGGGATTCCCGGCGTTTCTGAGAGTTTGGCTGGGCGTACGGGTGTCAAAATTCTTCATTTCATGCAACTACACACTCTCAATACGATAAAACTGGTATCGCAGTTCTGCAGCGATTGATACGTCGAAGCTTAGCGGAATCGAGAGATCGATGATTCCCGGCGTTTCTGAGAGTTTGGATGGGCGTACGGGTGTCAAAATTCTTTATTTCATGCAACTCACACACTCTCAATACCATAAAACTGGTATCGCAGTTCCGCAGCGATTGATAAGTCGATGCCTAGCGACATCGAGAGATCGAGGATTCCCGGCATTTCTGAGAGTTTGGCTGGGCGTACGGGTGTCAAAATTCTTTATTTCAAGCAAATACACACTCTCAATACGATAAAACTGGTATCGTGGTGCTGCAGCGATTGATACGTCGATGCTTAGCGACATCGAGAGATCGATGATTCCCGGCGTTTCTGAAAGTTTGGCTGGGCGTACGGGTGTGAAAATTCTTTATTTCATGCAACTACACACTCTCAATACCATTAAACTGGTATCGTGGTGCTGCAGCGATCGATACGTCGATGCTTAGCGACATCGAGAGATCGAGGATGCCCGGCGTTTTTGAAAGTTTGGCTGGGGGTACGCATGTCAAAATTCTTTATTTCATGCACCTACACACTTACAATATGATAAAACTGGTATCGTGGTGCTGCATCGATTGATACGTCGATGCTTAGCGACATCGAGAGATCGATGATTCCCGGCGTTTCTGAGAGTTTGGCTGGGTGTACGAATGTCAAAATTCTTTATTTTATGCAACTACACACTTACAATACGATAAAAAGGGTATCGTGGTGCTGCAGCGATTGATACATCGATGCTTAGCGAAATCGAGAGATCGAGGATTCCCGGCGTTTCTGAGAGTTTGGCTGGGTGTACGCATGTCAAAATTCTTTATTTCATGCAACTACACACTCTCAATACGATAAAACTGGTATCGTGGTGCTGCAGCGATTGATACGTCGATGCTTAGCGACATAGAGAGATCGATGATTCCCGGCGTTTCTGAGAGTTTGGCTGGGCGTACGGGTCTCAAAATTCTATATTTCATGCAACTACAAACTCTCAATACCATAAAACTGGTATCGTGGTGCTGCGGCGATTGATACGTCGATGCCTAGCGACATCGAGAGATCGAGAATTCCCGAAGTTTCTTAGTGTTTGGCTGGGTGCACGCATGTCAAAATTCTTTATTTCATGCAACTACACACTTACAATACGATAAACCGGGAATCGTGGTGCTGCAGCGATTGATACATCGATGCTTAGCGAAATCGAGAGATCGAGGATTCCCGGCGTTTCGGAGAGTTTGGCTGGGTGTACGGGTGTGAAAATTCTTTATTTTATGCAACTACACACTCTCAATACGATAAAGCTGGTATCGCAGTTCTGCAGCGATTGATACGTCGAAGCATAGCGTAATCGAAAGATCGAGGATTCTCGTCGTTTCTGAGAGTTTGGCTGGGTGTCCGCATGTCAAAATTCTTTATTTCATGCAACTACACACTCTCAATACGATAAAACTGGTATCGCAGTTCCGCAGCGATTCATAGGTCGATGCCTAGCGACATCGAGAGATCGAGGATTCCCGGCATTTCTGAGAGTTTGGCTGGGCGTACAGGTGTCAAAATTCTTTATTTCATGCAACTACACACTCTCAATACGATAAAACTGGTATCGTGGTGCTGCAGCGATTGATACGTCGATGCTTAGCGACATCGAGAGATCGATGATTCCCGGCGTTTCTGAAAGTTTGGCTGGGGGTACGGGTGTGAAAATTCTTTATTTCATGCAACTACACACTCTCAATACCATTAAACTGGTATCATGGTGCTGCAGCGATCGATACGTCGATGCTTAGCGACATCGAGAGATCGAGGATGCCCGGCGTTTCTTAGTTTTTGGCTGGGTGTACGCATGTCAAAATTCTTTATTTCATGCACCTACACACTTACAATACGATAAAACTGGTATCGTGGTGCTGCAGCGATTGATACGTCAATGCTTAGCGACATCGAGAGATCGATGATTCCCGGCGTTTCTGAGAGTTTGGCTGGGTGTACGAATGTCAAAATTCTTTATTTTATGCAACTACACACTTACAATACGATAAAAAGGGTATCGTGGTGCTGCAGCGATTGATACATCGATGCTTAGCGAAATCGAGAGATCGAGGATTCCCGGCGTTTCTGAGAGTTTGGCTGGGTGTACGCATGTCAAAATTCTTTATTTCATGCAACTACACACTCTCAATACGATAAAACTGGTATCGTGGTGCTGCAGCGATTGATACGTCGATGCTTAGCGACATCGAGAGATCGATGATTCCCGGCGTTTCTGACAGTTTGGCTGGGCGTACGGGTGTCAAAATTCTTTATTTCATGCAACTACACACTCTCAATACCATTAAACTGGTATCGTGGTGCTGCAGCGATTGATAAGTCGATGCTTAGCGACATCAAGAGATCGATGATTCCCGGCGTTTCTGACAGTTTGGCTGGGTGTACGGGTGTCAAAATTCTCTATTTCATGCAACTACACACTCTCAATACCATTAAACTGGTATCGTGGTGCTGCAGCGATTGATACATCGATGCTTGGCGAAATCGAGAGATCGAGGATTCCCGGCGTTTCTGAGAGTTTGGCTGGGTGTACGTGTGTGAAAATTCTTTATTTCATGCAACTACATACTCGCAATACGATAAAACGGGTATCGTGGTGCTGCAGCGTTTGATACGTCGATGCTTAGCGACATCGAGAGATCGAGGATTCCCGGCGTTTCTGAGAGTTTGGCTGGGCGTACGGGTGTCAAAATTCTTCATTTCATGCAACTACACACTCTCAATACGATAAAACTGGTATCGCAGTTCTGCAGCGATTGATACGTCGAAGCTTAGCGGAATCGAAAGATCGAGGATTCTCGGCGTTTCTGAGACTTTGGCTGGCTGTACGGGTGTCAAAATCCTTCATTTTATGTAACTACACACTCTCAATACCATAAAACTGGTATCGCAGTTCCGCAGCGATTGATAGGTCGATGCCTAGCGACATCGAGAGATCGAGGATTCCCGGCATTTCTGAGAGTTTGGCTGGGCGTACGGGTGTCAAAATTCTTTATTTCATGCAACTACACACTCTCAATACGATAAAACTGGTATCGTGGTGCTGCAGCGATTGATACGTCGATGCTTAGCGACATCGAGAGATCGATGATTCCCGGCGTTTCTGAAAGTTTGGCTGGGCGTACGGGTGTGAAAATTCTTTATTTCATGCAACTACACACTCTCAATACCATTAAACTGGTATCGTGGTGCTGCAGCGATCGATACGTCGATGCTTAGCGACATCGAGAGATCGAGGATGCCCGGCGTTTCTTAGTGTTTGGCTGGGTGTACGCATGTCAAAATTCTTTATTTCATGCACCTACACACTTACAATACGATAAAACTGGTATCGTGGTGCTGCAGCGATTGATACGTCGATGCTTAGCGACATCGAGAGATCGATGATTCCCGGCGTTTCTGAGAGTTTGGCTGGGTGTACGAATGTCAAAATTCTTTATTTTATGCAACTACACACTTACAATACGATAAAAAGGGTATCGTGGTGCTGCAGCGATTGATACATCGATGCTTAGCGAAATCGAGAGATCGAGGAATCCCGGCGTTTCTGAGAGTTTGGCTGGGTGTACGCATGTCAAAATTCTTTATTTCATGCAACTACACATTCTCAATACGATAAAACTGGTATCGTGGTGCTGCAGCGATTGATACGTCGATGCTTAGCGACATCGAGAGATCGATGATTCCCGGCGTTTCTGAAAGTTTGGCTGGGCGTACGGGTGTGAAAATTCTTTATTTCATGCAACTACACACTCTCAATACCATTAAACTGGTATCGTGGTGCTGCAGCGATCGATACGTCGATGCTTAGCGACATCGAGAGATCGAGGATGCCCGGCGTTTCTTAGTGTTTGGCTGGGTGTACGCATGTCAAAATTCTTTATTTCATGCACCTACACACTTACAATACGATAAAACTGGTATCGCAGTTCTGCACCGATTGATACGTCGAAGCTTAGCGGAATCGAAAGATCGAGGATTCTCGGCGTTTCTGAGACTTTGGCTGGCTGTACGGGTGTCAAAATCCTTCATTTTATGTAACTACACACTCTCAATACGATAAAACTGGTATAGCAGTTTCGCAGCGATTGATAGGTCGATGCCTGGGGACATCGAGAGATCGAGGATTCCCGGCATTTCTGAGAGTTTGGCTGGGCGTACGGGTGTCAAAATTCTTTATTTCATGCAACTACACACTCTCAATACGATAAAACGGGTATCGTGGTGCTGCAGCGATTGATACGTCGATGCTTAGCGACATCAAGAGATCGATGATTCCCGGCGTTTCTGACAGTTTGGCTGGGCGGACGAGTGTCAAAATTCTCTATTTCATGCAACTACACACTCTCAATACCATTAAACTGGTATCGTGGTGCTGCAGCGATTGATACATCGATGCTTAGCGAAATCGAGAGATCGAGGATTCCCGGCGTTTCTGAGAGTTTGGCTGGGTGTACGTGTGTGAAAATTCTTTATTTCATGCAACTACATACTTGCAATACGATAAAACGGGTATCGTGGTGCTGCAGCGTTTGATACGTCGATGCATAGCGACATCGAGAGATCGAGGATTCCCGGCGTTTCTGAGAGTTTGGCTGGGCGTACGGGTGTCAAAATTCTTCATTTCATGCAACTACACACTCTCAATACGATAAAACTGGTATCGCAGTTCTGCAGCGATTGATACGTCGAAGCTTAGCGGAATCGAGAGATCGATGATTCCCGGCGTTTCTGAGAGTTTGGATGGGCGTACGGGTGTCAAAATTCTTTATTTCATGCAACTCACACACTCTCAATACCATAAAACTGGTATCGCAGTTCCGCAGCGATTGATAAGTCGATGCCTAGCGACATCGAGAGATCGAGGATTCCCGGCATTTCTGAGAGTTTGGCTGGGCGTACGGGTGTCAAAATTCTTTATTTCAAGCAAATACACACTCTCAATACGATAAAACTGGTATCGTGGTGCTGCAGCGATTGATACGTCGATGCTTAGCGACATCGAGAGATCGATGATTCCCGGCGTTTCTGAAAGTTTGGCTGGGCGTACGGGTGTGAAAATTCTTTATTTCATGCAACTACACACTCTCAATACCATTAAACTGGTATCGTGGTGCTGCAGCGATCGATACGTCGATGCTTAGCGACATCGAGAGATCGAGGATGCCCGGCGTTTCTGAAAGTTTGGCTGGGGGTACGCATGTCAAAATTCTTTATTTCATGCACCTACACACTTACAATATGATAAAACTGGTATCGTGGTGCTGCATCGATTGATACGTCGATGCTTAGCGACATCGAGAGATCGATGATTCCCGGCGTTTCTGAGAGTTTGGCTGGGTGTACGAATGTCAAAATTCTTTATTTTATGCAACTACACACTTACAATACGATAAAAAGGGTATCGTGGTGCTGCAGCGATTGATACATCGATGCTTAGCGAAATCGAGAGATCGAGGATTCCCGGCGTTTCTGAGAGTTTGGCTGGGTGTACGCATGTCAAAATTCTTTATTTCATGCAACTACACACTCTCAATACGATAAAACTGGTATCGTGGTGCTGCAGCGATTGATACGTCGATGCTTAGCGACATAGAGAGATCGATGATTCCCGGCGTTTCTGAGAGTTTGGCTGGGCGTACGGGTCTCAAAATTCTATATTTCATGCAACTACAAACTCTCAATACCATAAAACTGGTATCGTGGTGCTGCGGCGATTGATACGTCGATGCCTAGCGACATCGAGAGATCGAGAATTCCCGAAGTTTCTTAGTGTTTGGCTGGGTGCACGCATGTCAAAATTCTTTATTTCATGCAACTACACACTTACAATACGATAAACCGGGAATCGTGGTGCTGCAGCGATTGATACATCGATGTTTAGCGAAATCGAGAGATCGAGGATTCCCGGCGTTTCGGAGAGTTTGGCTGGGTGTACGGGTGTGAAAATTCTTTATTTTGAGCAACTACACACTCTCAATACGATAAAGCTGGTATCGCAGTTCTGCAGCGATTGATACGTCGAAGCATAGCGTAATCGAAAGATCGAGGATTCTCGGCGTTTCTGAGAGTTTGGCTGGGTGTCCGCATGTCAAAATTCTTTATTTCATGCAACTACACACTCTCAATACGATAAAACTGGTATCGCAGTTCCGCAGCGATCCATAGGTCGATGCCTAGCGACATCGAGAGATCGAGGATTCCCGGCATTTCTGAGAGTTTGGCTGGGCGTACGGGTGTCAAAATTCTTTATTTCATGCAACTACACACTCTCAATACGATAAAACTGGTATCGTGGTGCTGCAGCGATTGATACGTCGATGCTTAGCGACATCGAGAGATCGAGGATTCCCGGCGTTTCATAGTGTTTGGCTGGGTGTACGCATGTCAAAATTCTTTATTTCATGCAACTACACACTCTCAATACGATAAAACTGGTATCGTGGTGCTGCAGCGATTGATACGTCGATGCTTATCGACATCGAGAGATCGATGATTCCCGGCGTTTCTGAAAGTTTGGCTGGGCGTACGGGTGTCAAAATTCTTTATTTCATGCAACTACACACTCTCAATACCATTAAACTGGTATCGTGGTGCTGCAGCGATTGATACGTCGATGCTTAGCGACATCAAGAGATCGATGATTCCCGGCGTTTCTGACAGTTTGGCTGGGCGTACGGGTGTCAAAATTCTTTATTTCATGCACCTACACACTTCCAATACGATAAAACTGGTATCGTGGTGCTGCAGCGATTGATACGTCGATGCTTAGCGACATCGAGAGATCGATGATTCCCGGCGTTTCTGAGAGTTTGGCTGGGTGTACGAATGTCAAAATTCTTTATTTTATGCAACTACACACTTACAATACGATAAAAAGGGTATCGTGGTGCTGCAGCGATTGATACATCGATGCTTAGCGAAATCGAGAGATCGAGGATTCCCGGCGTTTCTGAGAGTTTGGCTGGGTGTACGCATGTCAAAATTCTTTATTTCATGCAACTACACACTCTCAATACGATAAAACTGGTATCGTGGTGCTGCAGCGATTGATACGTCGATGCGTAGCGACATCGAGAGATCGAGGATTCCCGGCGTTTCTGACAGTTTGGCTGGGCGTACGGGTGTCAAAATTCTTTATTTCATGCAACTACACACTCTCAATACCATTAAACTGGTATCGTGGTGCTGCAGCGATTGATACGTCGATGCTTAGCGACATCGAGAGATCGATGATTCCCGGCGTTTCTGAGAGTTTGGCTGGGTGTACGAATGTCTAAATTCTTTATTTTATGCAACTACACACTTACAATACGATAAAAAAGGTATCGTGGTGCTGTAGCGATTGATACATCGATGCTTAGCGAAATCGAGAGATCGAGGATTCCCGGCGTTTCTGAGAGTTTGGCTGGGTGTACGCATGTCAAAATTCTTTATTTCATGAAACTACACACGCTCAATACGATAAAACTGGTATCGTGGTGCTGCAGCGATTGATACGTCGATGCGTAGCGACATCGAGAGATCGAGGATTCCCGGCGTTTCTGACAGTTTGGCTGGGCGTACGGGTGTCAAAATTCTTTATTTCATGCAACTACACACTCTCAATACCATTAAACTGGTATCGTGGTGCTGCAGCGATTGATACGTCGATGCTTAGCGACATCAAGAGATCGATGATTCCCCGCGTTTCTGACAGTTTGGCTGGGCGTACGGGTGTCAAAATTCTCTATTTCATGCAACTACATACTCTCAATACCATTAAACTGGTATCGTGGTGCTGCAGCGATTGATACATCGATGCTTAGCGAAATCGAGAGATGGAGGATTCCCGGCGTTTCTGAGAGTTTGGCTGGGTGTACGTGTGTGAAAATTCTTTATTTCATGCAACTACATACTTGCAATACGATAAAACGGGTATCGTGGTGCTGCAGCGTTTGATACGTGGATGCATAGCGACATCGAGAGATCGAGGATTCCCGGCGTTTCTGAGAGTTTGGCTGGGCGTACGGGTGTCAAAATTCTTCATTTCATGCAACTACACACTCTCAATACGATAAAACTGGTATCGCAGTTCTGCAGCGATTGATACGTCGAAGCTTAGCGGAATCGAAAGATCGAGGATTCTCGGCGTTTCTGAGACTTTGGCTGGCTGTACGGGTGTCAAAATCCTTCATTTTATGTAACTACACACTCTCAATACGATAAAACTGGTATAGCAGTTTCGCAGCGATTGATAGGTCGATGCCTAGCGGCATCGAGAGATCGAGGATTCCCGGCATTTCTGAGAGTTTGGCTGGGCGTACGGGTGTCAAAATTCTTTATTTCATGCAACTACACACTCTCAATACCATTAAACTGGTATCGTGGTGCTGCAGCGATCGATACGTCGATGCTTAGCGACATCGAGAGATCGAGGATGCCCGGCGTTTCTGAAAGTTTGGCTGGGGGTACGCATGTCAAAATTCTTTATTTCATGCACCTACACACTTACAATATGATAAAACTGGTATCGTGGTGCTGCAGCGATTGATACGTCGATGCTTAGCGACATCGAGAGATCGATGATTCCCGGCGTTTCTGAGAGTTTGGCTGGGTGTACGAATGTCAAAATTCTTTATTTTATGCAACTACACACTTACAATACGATAAAAAGGGTATCGTGGTGCTGCAGCGATTGATACATCGATGCTTAGCGAAATCGAGAGATCGAGGATTCCCGGCGTTTCTGAGAGTTTGGCTGGGTGTACGCATGTCAAAATTCTTTATTTCATGCAACTACACACTCTCAATACGATAAAACTGGTATCGTGGTGCTGCAGCGATTGATACGTCGATGCTTAGCGACATAGAGAGATCGATGATTCCCGGCGTTTCTGAGAGTTTGGCTGGGCGTACGGGTCTCAAAATTCTATATTTCATGCAACTACAAACTCTCAATACCATAAAACTGGTATCGTGGTGCTGCGGCGATTGATACGTCGATGCCTAGCGACATCGAGAGATCGAGAATTCCCGAAGTTTCTT
This sequence comes from Clistopyga incitator, assembly GCA_947507545.1. Taxonomy (NCBI): domain Eukaryota; kingdom Metazoa; phylum Arthropoda; class Insecta; order Hymenoptera; family Ichneumonidae; genus Clistopyga; species Clistopyga incitator. The sequence goes on along the minus strand of OX382179.1, from coordinate 7,205,839 downwards.
AGTGTTTGGCTGGGTGCACGCATGTCAAAATTCTTTATTTCATGCAACTACACACTTACAATACGATAAACCGGGAATCGTGGTGCTGCAGCGATTGATACATCGATGTTTAGCGAAATCGAGAGATCGAGGATTCCCGGCGTTTCGGAGAGTTTGGCTGGGTGTACGGGTGTGAAAATTCTTTATTTTGAGCAACTACACACTCTCAATACGATAAAACTGGTATCGCAGTTCCGCAGCGATCCATAGGTCGATGCCTAGCGACATCGAGAGATCGAGGATTCCCGGCATTTCTGAGAGTTTGGCTGGGCGTACGGGTGTCAAAATTCTTTATTTCATGCAACTACACACTCTCAATACGATAAAACTGGTATCGTGGTGCTGCAGCGATTGATACGTCGATGCTTAGCGACATCGAGAGATCGAGGATTCCCGGCGTTTCATAGTGTTTGGCTGGGTGTACGCATGTCAAAATTCTTTATTTCATGCAACTACACACTCTCAATACGATAAAACTGGTATCGTGGTGCTGCAGCGATTGATACGTCGATGCTTATCGACATCGAGAGATCGATGATTCCCGGCGTTTCTGAAAGTTTGGCTGGGCGTACGGGTGTCAAAATTCTTTATTTCATGCAACTACACACTCTCAATACCATTAAACTGGTATCGTGGTGCTGCAGCGATTGATACGTCGATGCTTAGCGACATCAAGAGATCGATGATTCCCGGCGTTTCTGACAGTTTGGCTGGGCGTACGGGTGTCAAAATTCTTTACTTCATGCACCTACACACTTCCAATACGATAAAACTGGTATCGTGGTGCTGCAGCGATTGATACGTCGATGCTTAGCGACATCGAGAGATCGATGATTCCCGGCGTTTCTGAGAGTTTGGCTGGGTGTACGAATGTCAAAATTCTTTATTTTATGCAACTACACACTTACAATACGATAAAAAGGGTATCGTGGTGCTGCAGCGATTGATACATCGATGCTTAGCGAAATCGAGAGATCAAGGATTCCCGGCGTTTCTGAGAGTTTGGCTGGGTGTACGCATGTCAAAATTCTTTATTTCATGCAACTACACACTCTCAATACGATAAAACTGGTATCGTGGTGCTGCAGCGATTGATACGTCGATGCGTAGCGACATCGAGAGATCGAGGATTCCCGGCGTTTCTGACAGTTTGGCTGGGCGTACGGGTGTCAAAATTCTTTATTTCATGCAACTACACACTCTCAATACCATTAAACTGGTATCGTGGTGCTGCAGCGATTGATACGTCGATGCTTAGCGACATCGAGAGATCGATGATTCCCGGCGTTTCTGAGAGTTTGGCTGGGTGTACGAATGTCTAAATTCTTTATTTTATGCAACTACACACTTACAATACGATAAAAAAGGTATCGTGGTGCTGTAGCGATTGATACATCGATGCTTAGCGAAATCGAGAGATCGAGGATTCCCGGCGTTTCTGAAAGTTTGGCTGGGTGTACGCATGTCAAAATTCTTTATTTCATGCAACTACACACGCTCAATACGATAAAACTGGTATCGTGGTGCTGCAGCGATTGATACGTCGATGCGTAGCGACATCGAGAGATCGAGGATTCCCGGCGTTTCTGACAGTTTGGCTGGGCGTACGGGTGTCAAAATTCTTTATTTCATGCAACTACACACTCTCAATACCATTAAACTGGTATCGTGGTGCTGCAGCGATTGATACGTCGATGCTTAGCGACATCAAGAGATCGATGATTCCCCGCGTTTCTGACAGTTTGGCTGGGCGTACGGGTGTCAAAATTCTCTATTTCATGCAACTACATACTCTCAATACCATTAAACTGGTATCGTGGTGCTGCAGCGATTGATACATCGATGCTTAGCGAAATCGAGAGATGGAGGATTCCCGGCGTTTCTGAGAGTTTGGCTGGGTGTACGTGTGTGAAAATTCTTTATTTCATGCAACTACATACTTGCAATACGATAAAACGGGTATCGTGGTGCTGCAGCGTTTGATACGTGGATGCATAGCGACATCGAGAGATCGAGGATTCCCGGCGTTTCTGAGAGTTTGGCTGGGCGTACGGGTGTCAAAATTCTTCATTTCATGCAACTACACACTCTCAATACGATAAAACTGGTATCGCAGTTCTGCAGCGATTGATACGTCGAAGCTTAGCGGAATCGAAAGATCGAGGATTCTCGGCGTTTCTGAGACTTTGGCTGGCTGTACGGGTGTCAAAATCCTTCATTTTATGTAACTACACACTCTCAATACGATAAAACTGGTATAGCAGTTTCGCAGCGATTGATAGGTCGATGCCTAGCGGCATCGAGAGATCGAGGATTCCCGGCATTTCTGAGAGTTTGGCTGGGCGTACGGGTGTCAAAATTCTTTATTTCATGCAACTACACACTCTCAATACCATTAAACTGGTATCGTGGTGCTGCAGCGATCGATACGTCGATGCTTAGCGACATCGAGAGATCGAGGATGCCCGGCGTTTCTGAAAGTTTGGCTGGGGGTACGCATGTCAAAATTCTTTATTTCATGCACCTACACACTTACAATATGATAAAACTGGTATCGTGGTGCTGCAGCGATTGATACGTCGATGCTTAGCGACATCGAGAGATCGATGATTCCCGGCGTTTCTGAGAGTTTGGCTGGGTGTACGAATGTCAAAATTCTTTATTTTATGCAACTACACACTTACAATACGATAAAAAGGGTATCGTGGTGCTGCAGCGATTGATACATCGATGCTTAGCGAAATCGAGAGATCGAGGATTCCCGGCGTTTCTGAGAGTTTGGCTGGGTGTACGCATGTCAAAATTCTTTATTTCATGCAACTACACACTCTCAATACGATAAAACTGGTATCGTGGTGCTGCAGCGATTGATACGTCGATGCTTAGCGACATAGAGAGATCGATGATTCCCGGCGTTTCTGAGAGTTTGGCTGGGCGTACGGGTCTCAAAATTCTATATTTCATGCAACTACAAACTCTCAATACCATAAAACTGGTATCGTGGTGCTGCGGCGATTGATACGTCGATGCCTAGCGACATCGAGAGATCGAGAATTCCCGAAGTTTCTTAGTGTTTGGCTGGGTGCACGCATGTCAAAATTCTTTATTTCATGCAACTACACACTTACAATACGATAAACCGGGAATCGTGGTGCTGCAGCGATTGATACATCGATGTTTAGCGAAATCGAGAGATCGAGGATTCCCGGCGTTTCGGAGAGTTTGGCTGGGTGTACGGGTGTGAAAATTCTTTATTTTGAGCAACTACACACTCTCAATACGATAAAACTGGTATCGCAGTTCCGCAGCGATCCATAGGTCGATGCCTAGCGACATCGAGAGATCGAGGATTCCCGGCATTTCTGAGAGTTTGGCTGGGCGTACGGGTGTCAAAATTCTTTATTTCATGCAACTACACACTCTCAATACGATAAAACTGGTATCGTGGTGCTGCAGCGATTGATACGTCGATGCTTAGCGACATCGAGAGATCGAGGATTCCCGGCGTTTCATAGTGTTTGGCTGGGTGTACGCATGTCAAAATTCTTTATTTCATGCAACTACACACTCTCAATACGATAAAACTGGTATCGTGGTGCTGCAGCGATTGATACGTCGATGCTTATCGACATCGAGAGATCGATGATTCCCGGCGTTTCTGAAAGTTTGGCTGGGCGTACGGGTGTCAAAATTCTTTATTTCATGCAACTACACACTCTCAATACCATTAAACTGGTATCGTGGTGCTGCAGCGATTGATACGTCGATGCTTAGCGACATCAAGAGATCGATGATTCCCGGCGTTTCTGACAGTTTGGCTGGGCGTACGGGTGTCAAAATTCTTTACTTCATGCACCTACACACTTCCAATACGATAAAACTGGTATCGTGGTGCTGCAGCGATTGATACGTCGATGCTTAGCGACATCGAGAGATCGATGATTCCCGGCGTTTCTGAGAGTTTGGCTGGGTGTACGAATGTCAAAATTCTTTATTTTATGCAACTACACACTTACAATACGATAAAAAGGGTATCGTGGTGCTGCAGCGATTGATACATCGATGCTTAGCGAAATCGAGAGATCAAGGATTCCCGGCGTTTCTGAGAGTTTGGCTGGGTGTACGCATGTCAAAATTCTTTATTTCATGCAACTACACACTCTCAATACGATAAAACTGGTATCGTGGTGCTGCAGCGATTGATACGTCGATGCGTAGCGACATCGAGAGATCGAGGATTCCCGGCGTTTCTGACAGTTTGGCTGGGCGTACGGGTGTCAAAATTCTTTATTTCATGCAACTACACACTCTCAATACCATTAAACTGGTATCGTGGTGCTGCAGCGATTGATACGTCGATGCTTAGCGACATCGAGAGATCGATGATTCCCGGCGTTTCTGAGAGTTTGGCTGGGTGTACGAATGTCTAAATTCTTTATTTTATGCAACTACACACTTACAATACGATAAAAAAGGTATCGTGGTGCTGTAGCGATTGATACATCGATGCTTAGCGAAATCGAGAGATCGAGGATTCCCGGCGTTTCTGAAAGTTTGGCTGGGTGTACGCATGTCAAAATTCTTTATTTCATGCAACTACACACGCTCAATACGATAAAACTGGTATCGTGGTGCTGCAGCGATTGATACGTCGATGCGTAGCGACATCGAGAGATCGAGGATTCCCGGCGTTTCTGACAGTTTGGCTGGGCGTACGGGTGTCAAAATTCTTTATTTTATGCAACTACACACTCTCAATACCATTAAACTGGTATCGTGGTGCTGCAGCGATTGATACGTCGATGCTTAGCGACATCAAGAGATCGATGATTCCCCGCGTTTCTGACAGTTTGGCTGGGCGTACGGGTGTCAAAATTCTCTATTTCATGCAACTACATACTCTCAATACCATTAAACTGGTATCGTGGTGCTGCAGCGATTGATACATCGATGCTTAGCGAAATCGAGAGATCGAGGATTCCCGGCGTTTCTGAGAGTTTGGCTGGGTGTACGTGTGTGAAAATTCTTTATTTCATGCAACTACATACTTGCAATACGATAAAACGGGTATCGTGGTGCTGCAGCGTTTGATACGTGGATGCATAGCGACATCGAGAGATCGAGGATTCCCGGCGTTTCTGAAAGTTTGGCTGGGCGTACGGGTGTCAAAATTCTTCATTTCATGCAACTACACACTCTCAATACGATAAAACTGGTATCGCAGTTCTGCAGCGATTGATACGTCGAAGCTTAGCGGAATCGAAACATCGAGGATTCTCGGCGTTTCTGAGACTTTGGCTGGCTGTACGGGTGTCAAAATCCTTCATTTTATGTAACTACACACTCTCAATACGATAAAACTTGTATAGCAGTTTCGCAGCGATTGATAGGTCGATGCCTAGCGGCATCGAGAGATCGAGGATTCCCGGCATTTCTGAGAGTTTGGCTGGGCGTACGGGTGTCAAAATTCTTTATTTCATGCAACTACACACTCTCAATACGATAAAACGGGTATCGTGGTGCTGCAGCGATTCATATGTGGATGCTTAGCGAAATCGAGAGATCGAGTATTCCCGGCGTTTCTTAGTGTTTTGCTGGTTGTACGCATGTCAAAATTCTTTATTTCATGCACCTACACACTTACAATACGATAAAACTGGTATCGTGGTGCTGCAGCGATTGATACGTCGATGCTTAGCGACATCGAGAGATCGATGATTCCCGGCGTTTCTGAGAGTTTGGCTGGGTGTACGAATGTCAAAATTCTTTATTTTATGCAACTACACACTTACAATACGATAAAACGGGTATCGTGGTGCTGCAGCGATTGATACATCGATGCTTAGCGAAATCGAGAGATCGAGGATTCCCGGCGTTTCTGAGAGTTTGGCTGGGTGTACGCATGTCAAAATTCTTTATTTCATGCAACTACACACTCTCAATACGATAAAACTGGTATCGTGGTGCTGCAGCGATTGATACGTCGATGCTTAGCGACATCAAGAGATCGATGATTCCCGGCGTTTCTGACAGTTTGGCTGGGCGGACGGGTGTCAAAATTCTCTATTTCATGCAACTACACACTCTCAATACCATTAAACTGGTATCGTGGTGCTGCAGCGATTGATACATCGATGCTTAGCGAAATCGAGAGATCGAGGATTCCCGGCGTTTCTGAGAGTTTGGCTGGGTGTACGTGTGTGAAAATTCTTTATTTCATGCAACTACATACTTGCAATACGATAAAACGGGTATCGTGGTGCTGCAGCGTTTGATACGTCGATGCATAGCGACATCGAGAGATCGAGGATTCCCGGCGTTTCTGAGAGTTTGGCTGGGCGTACGGGTGTCAAAATTCTTCATTTCATGCAACTACACACTCTCAATACGATAAAACTGGTATCGCAGTTCTGCAGCGATTGATACGTCGAAGCTTAGCGGAATCGAAAGATCGAGGATTCTCGGCGTTTCTGAGACTTTGGCTGGCTGTACGGGTGTCAAAATCCTTCATTTTATGTAACTACACACTCTCAATACGATAAAACTGGTATAGCAGTTTCGCAGCGATTGATAGGTCGATGCCTGGGGACATCGAGATATCGAGGATTCCCGGCATTTCTGAGAGTTTGGCTGGGCGTACGGGTGTCAAAATTCTTTATTTCATGCAACTACACACTCTCAATACGATAAAACGGGTATCGTGGTGCTGCAGCGATTGATACGTGGATGCTTAGCGAAATCGAGAGATCGAGTATTCCCGGCGTTTCTGAGAGTTTGGCTGGGTGTACGAATGTCAAAATTCTTTATTTTATGCAACTACACACTTACAATACGATAAAACGGGTATCGTGGTGCTGCAGCGATTGATACGTCGATGCTTAGCGACATCGAAAGATCGATGATTCCCGGCGTTTCTGAGAGTTTGGCTGGGCGTACGGGTGTCAAAATTCTATATTTCATGCAACTTCACACTCTCAATACGATAAAACTGGTATCGTGGTGCTGCAGCGATTGATACGTGGATGCTTAGCGAAATCGAGAGATCTAGTATTCCCGGCGTTTCTGAGAGTTTGGCTGGGTGTACGAATGTCAAAATTCTTTATTTTATGCAACTACACACTTACAATACGATAAAACGGGTATCGTGGTGCTGCAGCGATTGATAAGTCGATGCTTAGCGACATCGAGAGATCGATGATTCCCGGCGTTTCTGAGAGTTTTGCTGGGTGTACGTGTGTGAAAATTCTTTTTTCATGCAACTATACACTTACAATCCGATAAAACGGGTATCGTGGTGCTGCAGCGATTGATACCCGGATGCTTAGCGAAATCGAGAGATCGAGGATTCCCGGCGTTTCGGAGAGTTTGGCTGGGTGTACGGGTGTGAAAATTCTTTATTTCATGCAACTACATACTTTCAATACGATAAAACGGGTATCGTGGTGCTGCAGCGATTGATACGTCGATGCTTAGCGACATCGAGAGATCGATGATTCCCGGCGTTTCTGAGAGTTTGGATGGGCGTACGGGTGTCAAAATTCTTTATTTCATGCAACTCACACACTCTCAATACCATAAAACTGGTATCGCAGTTCCGCAGCGATTGATAGGTCGATGCCTAGCGACATCGAGAGATCGAGGATTCCCGGCATTTCTGAGAGTTTGGCTGGGCGTACGGGTGTCAAAATTCTTTATTTCATGCAACTACACACTCTCAATACGATAAAACTGGTATCGTGGTGCTGCAGCGATTGATACGTCGATGCTTAGCGACATCGAGAGATCGATGATTCCCGGCGTTTCTGAAAGTTTGGCTGGGCGTACGGGTGTGAAAATTCTTTATTTCATGCAACTACACACTCTCAATACCATTAAACTGGTATCGTGGTGCTGCAGCGATCGATACGTCGATGCTTAGCGACATCGAGAGATCGAGGATGCCCGGCGTTTCTGAAAGTTTGGCTGGGGGTACGCATGTCAAAATTCTTTATTTCATGCACCTACACACTTACAATATGATAAAACTGGTATCGTGGTGCTGCAGCGATTGATACGTCGATGCTTAGCGACATCGAGAGATCGATGATTCCCGGCGTTTCTGAGAGTTTGGCTGGGTGTACGCATGTCAAAATTCTTTATTTCATGCAACTACACACTCTCAATACGATAAAACTGGTATCGTGGTGCTGCAGCGATTGATACGTCGATGCTTAGCGACATAGAGAGATCGATGATTCCCGGCGTTTCTGAGTGTTTGGCTGGGCGTACGGGTCTCAAAATTCTATATTTCATGCAACTACAAACTCTCAATACCATAACACTGGTATCGTGGTGCTGCGGCGATTGATACGTCGATGCTTAGCGACATCGAGAGATCGAGAATTCCCGAAGTTTCTTAGTGTTTGGCTGGGTGCACGCATGTCAAAATTCTTTATTTCATGCAACTACACACTTACAATACGATAAACCGGGAATCGTGGTGCTGCAGCGATTGATACATCGATGTTTAGCGAAATCGAGAGATCGAGGATTCCCGGCGTTTCGGAGAGTTTGGCTGGGTGTACGGGTGTGAAAATTCTTTATTTTATGCAACTACACACTCTCAATACGATAAAGCTGGTATCGCAGTTCTGCAGCGATTGATACGTCGAAGCATAGCGTAATCGAAAGATCGAGGATTCTCGGCGTTTCTGAGAGTTTGGCTGGGTGTCCGCATGTCAAAATTCTTTATTTCATGCAACTACACACTCTCAATACGATAAAACTGGTATCGCAGTTCCGCAGCGATTCATAGGTCGATGCCTAGCGACATCGAGAGATCGAGGATTCCCGGCATTTCTGAGAGTTTGGCTGGGCGTACGGGTGTCAAAATTCTTTATTTCATGCAACTACACACTCTCAATACGATAAAACTGGTATCGTGGTGCTGCAGCGATTGATACGTCGATGCTTAGCGACATCGAGAGATCGAGGATTCCCGGCATTTCATAGTGTTTGGCTGGGTGTACGCATGTCAAAATTCTTTATTTCATGCAACTACACACTCTCAATACGATAAAACTGGTATCGTGGTGCTGCAGCGATTGATACGTCGATGCTTAGCGACATCGAGAGATCGATGATTACCGGCGTTTCTGAAAGTTTGGCTGGGGGTACGGGTGTGAAAATTCTTTATTTCATGCAACTACACACTCCCAATACCATTAAACTGGTATCATGGTGCTGCAGCGATCGATACGTCGATGCTTAGCGACATCGAGAGATCGAGGATGCCCGGCGTTTCTTAGTTTTTGGCTGGGTGTACGCATATCAAAATTCTTTATTTCATGCACCTACACACTTACAATACGATAAAACTGGTATCGTGGTGCTGCAGCGATTGATACGTCGATGCTTAGCGACATCGAGAGATCGATGATTCCCGGCGTTTCTGAGAGTTTGGCTGGGTGTACGAATGTCAAAATTCTTTATTTTATGCAACTACACACTTACAATACGATAAAACGGGTATCGTGGTGCTGCAGCGATTGATACATCGATGCTTAGCGAAATCGAGAGATCGAGGATTCCCGGCGTTTCTGAGAGTTTGGCTGGGTGTACGCATGTCAAAATTCTTTATTTCATGCAACTACACACTCTCAATACGATAAAACTGGTATCGTGGTGCTGCAGCGATTGATACGTCGATGCTTAGCGACATCGAGAGATCGATGATTCCCGGCGTTTCTGACAGTTTGGCTGGGCGTACGGGTGTCAAAATTCTTTATTTCATGCAACTACACACTCTCAATACCATTAAACTGGTATCGTGGTGCTGCAGCGATTGATACGTCGATGCTTAGCGACATCAAGAGATCGACGATTCCCGGCGTTTCTGACAGTTTGGCTGGGCGTACGGGTGTCAAAATTCTTTATTTCATGCACCTACACACTTCCAATACGATAAAACTGGTATCATGGTGCTGCAGCGATTGATACGTCGATGCTTAGCGACATCGAGAGATCGATGATTCCCGGCGTTTCTGAGAGTTTGGCCGGGTGTACGAATGTCAAAATTCTTTATTTTATGCAACTACACACTTACAATACGATAAAAAGGGTATCGTGGTGCTGCAGCGATTGATACATCGATGCTTAGCGAAATCGAGAGATCGAGGATTCCCGGCGTTTCTGAGAGTTTGGCTGGGTGTACGCATGTCAAAATTCTTTATTTCATGCAACTACACACTCTCAATACGATAAAACTGGTATCGTGGTGCTGCAGCGATTGATACGTCGATGCTTAGCGACATCAAGAGATCGATGATTCCCGGCGTTTCTGACAGTTTGGCTGGGCGAACGGGTGTCAAAATTCTCTATTTCATGCAACTACACACTCTCAATACCATTAAACTGGTATCGTGGTGCTGCAGCGATTGATACATCGATGCTTAGCGAAATCGAGAGATCGAGGATTCCCGGCGTTTCTGAGAGTTTGGCTGGGTGTACGTGTGTGAAAATTCTTTATTTCATGCAACTACATACTTGCAATACGATAAAACGGGTATCGTGGTGCTGCAGCGTTTGATACGTCGATGCATAGCGACATCGAGAGATCGAGGATTCCCGGCGTTTCTGAGAGTTTGGCTGGGCGTACGGGTGTCAAAATTCTTCATTTCATGCAACTACACACTCTCAATACGATAAAACTGGTATCGCAGTTCTGCAGCGATTGATACGTCGAAGCTTAGCGGAATCGAAAGATCGAGGATTCTCGGCGTTCCTGAGACTTTGGCTGGCTGTACGGGTGTCAAAATCCTTCATTTTATGTAACTACACACTCTCAATACGATAAAACTGGTATAGCAGTTTCGCAGCGATTGATAGGTCGATGCCTGGGGACATCGAGATATCGAGGATTCCCGGCATTTCTGAGAGTTTGGCTGGGCGTACGGGTGTCAAAATTCTTTATTTCATGCAACTACACACTCTCAATACGATAAAACGGGTATCGTGGTGCTGCAGCGATTGATACGTGGATGCTTAGCGAAATCGAGAGATCGAGTATTCCCGGCGTTTCTGAGAGTTTGGCTGGGTGTACGAATGTCAAAATTCTTTATATTATGCAACTACACACTCTCAATACCATTAAACTGGTATCATGGTGCTGCAGCGATCGATACGTCGATGCTTAGCGACATAGAGAGATCGATGATTCCCGGCGTTTCTGAGTGTTTGGCTGGGCGTACGGGTCTCAAAATTCTATATTTCATGCAACTACAAACTCTCAATACCATAAAACTGGTATCGTGGTGCTGCGGCGATTGATACGTCGATGCTTAGCGACATCGAGAGATCGAGAATTCCCGAAGTTTCTTAGTGTTTGGCTGGGTGCACGCATGTCAAAATTCTTTATTTCATGCAACTACACACTTACAATACGATAAACCGGGAATCGTGGTGCTGCAGCGATTGATACATCGATGTTTAGCGAAATCGAGAGATCGAGGATTCCCGGCGTTTCGGAGAGTTTGGCTGGGTGTACGGGTGTGAAAATTCTTTATTTTATGCAACTACACACTCTCAATACGATAAAGCTGGTATCGCAGTTCTGCAGCGATTGATACGTCGAAGCATAGCGTAATCGAAAGATCGAGGATTCTCGGCGTTTCTGAGAGTTTGGCTGGGTGTCCGCATGTCAAAATTCTTTATTTCATGCAACTACACACTCTCAATACGATAAAACTGGTATCGCAGTTCCGCAGCGATTCATAGGTCGATGCCTAGCGACATCGAGAGATCGAGGATTCCCGGCATTTCTGAGAGTTTGGCTGGGCGTACGGGTGTCAAAATTCTTTATTTCATGCAACTACACACTCTCAATACGATAAAACTGGTATCGTGGTGCTGCAGCGATTGATACGTCGATGCTTAGCGACATCGAGAGATCGAGGATTCCCGGCGTTTCATAGTGTTTGGCTGGGTGTACGCATGTCAAAATTCTTTATTTCATGCAACTACACACTCTCAATACGATAAAACTGGTATCGTGGTGCTGCAGCGATTGATACGTCGATGCTTAGCGACATCGAGAGATCGATGATTACCGGCGTTTCTGAAAGTTTGGCTGGGGGTACGGGTGTGAAAATTCTTTATTTCATGCAACTACACACTCCCAATACCATTAAACTGGTATCATGGTGCTGCAGCGATCGATACGTCGATGCTTAGCGACATCGAGAGATCGAGGATGCCCGGCGTTTCTGAGAGTTTGGCTGGGTGTACGAATGTCAAAATTCTTTATTTTATGCAACTACACACTTACAATACGATAAAACGGGTATCGTGGTGCTGCAGCGATTGATACGTCGATGCTTAGCGACATCGAGAGATCGATGATTCCCGGCGTTTCTGAGAGTTTTGCTGGGTGTACGGGTGTGAAAATTCTTTTTTCATGCAACTATACACTTACAATCCGATAAAACGGGTATCGTGGTGCTGCAGCGATTGATACCCGGATGCTTAGCGAAATCGAGAGATCGAGGATTCCCGGCGTTTCGGAGAGTTTGGCTGGGTGTACGGGTGTGAAAATTCTTTATTTCATGCAACTACATACTTTCAATACGATAAAACGGGTATCGTGGTGCTGCAGCGATTGATACGTCGATGCTTAGCGACATCGAGAGATCGATGATTCCCGGCGTTTCTGAGAGTTTGGATGGGCGTACGGGTGTCAAAATTCTTTATTTCATGCAACTCACACACTCTCAATACCATAAAACTGGTATCGCAGTTCCGCAGCGATTGATAGGTCGATGCCTAGCGACATCGAGAGATCGAGGATTCCCGGCATTTCTGAGAGTTTGGCTGGGCGTACGGGTGTCAAAATTCTTTATTTCATGCAACTACACACTCTCAATACGATAAAACTGGTATCGTGGTGCTGCAGCGATTGATACGTCGATGCTTAGCGACATCGAGAGATCGATGATTCCCGGCGTTTCTGAAAGTTTGGCTGGGCGTACGGGTGTGAAAATTCTTTATTTCATGCAACTACACACTCTCAATACCATTAAACTGGTATCGTGGTGCTGCAGCGATCGATACGTCGATGCTTAGCGACATCGAGAGATCGAGGATGCCCGGCGTTTCTGAAAGTTTGGCTGGGGGTACGCATGTCAAAATTCTTTATTTCATGCACCTACACACTTATAATATGATAAAACTGGTATCGTGGTGCTGCAGCGATTGATACGTCGATGCTTAGCGACATCGAGAGATCGATGATTCCCGGCGTTTCTGAGAGTTTGGCTGGGTGTACGCATGTCAAAATTCTTTATTTCATGCAACTACACACTCTCAATACGATAAAACTGGTATCGTGGTGCTGCAGCGATTGATACGTCGATGCTTAGCGACATAGAGAGATCGATGATTCCCGGCGTTTCTGAGTGTTTGGCTGGGCGTACGGGTCTCAAAATTCTATATTTCATGCAACTACAAACTCTCAATACCATAAAACTGGTATCGTGGTGCTGCGGCGATTGATACGTCGATGCTTAGCGACATCGAGAGATCGAGAATTCCCGAAGTTTCTTAGTGTTTGGCTGGGTGCACGCATGTCAAAATTCTTTATTTCATGCAACTACACACTTACAATACGATAAACCGGGAATCGTGGTGCTGCAGCGATTGATACATCGATGTTTAGCGAAATCGAGAGATCGAGGATTCCCGGCGTTTCGGAGAGTTTGGCTGGGTGTACGGGTGTGAAAATTCTTTATTTTATGCAACTACACACTCTCAATACGATAAAGCTGGTATCGCAGTTCTGCAGCGATTGATACGTCGAAGCATAGCGTAATCGAAAGATCGAGGATTCTCGGCGTTTCTGAGAGTTTGGCTGGGTGTCCGCATGTCAAAATTCTTTATTTCATGCAACTACACACTCTCAATACGATAAAACTGGTATCGCAGTTCCGCAGCGATTCATAGGTCGATGCCTAGCGACATCGAGAGATCGAGGATTCCCGGCATTTCTGAGAGTTTGGCTGGGCGTACGGGTGTCAAAATTCTTTATTTCATGCAACTACACACTCTCAATACGATAAAACTGGTATCGTGGTGCTGCAGCGATTGATACGTCGATGCTTAGCGACATCGAGAGATCGAGGATTCCCGGCGTTTCATAGTGTTTGGCTGGGTGTACGCATGTCAAAATTCTTTATTTCATGCAACTACACACTCTCAATACGATAAAACTGGTATCGTGGTGCTGCAGCGATTGATACGTCGATGCTTAGCGACATCGAGAGATCGATGATTACCGGCGTTTCTGAAAGTTTGGCTGGGGGTACGGGTGTGAAAATTCTTTATTTCATGCAACTACACACTCCCAATACCATTAAACTGGTATCATGGTGCTGCAGCGATCGATACGTCGATGCTTAGCGACATCGAGAGATCGAGGATGCCCGGCGTTTCTTAGTTTTTGGCTGGGTGTACGCATGTCAAAATTCTTTATTTCATGCACCTACACACTTACAATACGATAAAACTGGTATCGTGGTGCTGCAGCGATTGATACGTCGATGCTTAGCGACATCGAGAGATCGATGATTCCCGGCGTTTCTGAGAGTTTGGCTGGGTGTACGAATGTCAAAATTCTTTATTTTATGCAACTACACACTTACAATACGATAAAACGGGTATCGTGGTGCTGCAGCGATTGATACATCGATGCTTAGCGAAATCGAGAGATCGAGGATTCCCGGCGTTTATGAGAGTTTGGCTGGGTGTACGCATGTCAAAATTCTTTATTTCATGCAACTACACACTCTCAATACGATAAAACTGGTATCGTGGTGCTGCAGCGATTGATACGTCGATGCTTAGCGACATCGAGAGATCGATGATTCCCGGCGTTTCTGACAGTTTGGCTGGGCGTACGGGTGTCAAAATTCTTTATTTCATGCAACTACACACTCTCAATACCATTAAACTGGTATCGTGGTGCTGCAGCGATTGATACGTCGATGCTTAGCGACATCAAGAGATCGATGATTCCCGGCGTTTCTGACAGTTTGGCTGGGCGTACGGGTGTCAAAATTCTTTATTTCATGCACCTACACACTTCCAATACGATAAAACTGGTATCGTGGTGCTGCAGCGATTGATACGTCGATGCTTAGCGACATCGAGAGATCGATGATTCCCGGCGTTTCTGAGAGTTTGGAAGGGTGTACGAATGTCAAAATTCTTTATTTTATGCAACTACACACTTACAATACGATAAAAAGGGTATCGTGGTGCTGCAGCGATTGATACATCGATGCTTAGCGAAATCGAGAGATCGAGGATTCCCGGCGTTTCTGAGAGTTTGGCTGGGTGTACGCATGTCAAAATTCTTTATTTCATGCAACTACACACTCTCGATACGATAAAACTGGTATCGTGGTGCTGCAGCGATTGATACGTCGATGCGTAGCGACATCGAGAGATCGAGGATTCCCGGCGTTTCTGACAGTTTGGCTGGGCGTACGGGTGTCAAAATTCTTTATTTCATGCAACTACACACTCTCAATACCATTAAACTGGTATCGTGGTGCTGCAGCGATTGATACGTCGATGCTTAGCGACATCAAGAGATCGATGATTCCCGGCGTTTCTGACAGTTTGGCTGGGCGTACGGGTGTCAAAATTCTCTATTTCATGCAACTACATACTCTCAATACCATTAAACTGGTATCGTGGTGCTTCAGCGATTGATACATCGATGCTTAGCGAAATCGAGAGATCGAGGATTCCCGGCGTTTCTGAGAGTTTGGCTGGGCGTACGGGTGTCAAAATTCTTCATTTCATGCAACTACACACTCTCAATACGATAAAACTGGTATCGCAGTTCTGCAGCGATTGATACGTCGAAGCTTAGCGGAATCGAAAGATCGAGGATTCTCGGCGTTTCTGAGACTTTGGCTGGCTGTACGGGTGTCAAAATCCTTCATTTTATGTAACTACACACTCTCAATACGATAAAACTGGTATAGCAGTTTCGCAGCGATTGATAGGTCGATGCCTAGCGACATCGAGAGATCGAGGATTCCCGGCATTTCTGAGAGTTTGGCTGGGCGTACGGGTGTCAAAATTCTTTATTTCATGCAACTACACACTCTCAATACGATAAAACGGGTATCGTGGTGCTGCAGAGATTGATACGTGGATGCTTAGCGAAATCGAGAGATCGAGTATTCCCGGCGTTTCTGAGAGTTTGGCTGGGTGTACGAATGTCAAAATTCTTTATTTTATGCAACTACACACTCTCAATACCATTAAACTGGTATCATGGTGCTGCAGCGATCGATACGTCGATGCTTAGCGAAATCGAGAGATCGAGGATTCCCGGCGTTTCTGAGAGTTTGGCTGGGTGTACGCATGTCAAAATTCTTTATTTTATGCAACTACACACTCTCAATACGATAAAACTGGTATCGTGGTGCTGCAGCGATTGATACGTCGATGCTTAGCGACATCGAGAGATCGAGGATGCCCGGCGTTTCTTAGTGTTTGGCTGGGTGTACGCATGTCAAAATTCTTTATTTCATGCACCTACACACTTACAATACGATAAAACTGGTATCGTGGTGCTGCAGCGATTGATACGTCGATGCTTAGCGACATCGAGAGATCGATGATTCCCGGCGTTTCTGAGAGTTTGGCTGGGTGTACGAATGTCAAAATTCTTTATTTTATGCAACTACACACTTACAATACGATAAAAACGGTATCGTGGTGCTGTAGCGATTGATACATCGATGCTTAGCGAAATCGAGAGATCGAGGATTCCCGGCGTTTCTGAGAGTTTGGCTGGGTGTACGCATGTCAAAATTCTTTATTTTATGCAACTACACACTCTCAATACGATAAAACTGGTATCGTGGTGCTGCAGCGATTGATACGTCGATGCTTAGCGACATCGAGAGATCGATGATTCCCGGCGTTTCTGACAGTTTAGCTGGGCGTACGGGTGTCAAAATTCTTTATTTCATGCAACTACACACTCTCAATACCATTAAACTGGTATCGTGGTGCTGCAGCGATTGAGACGTCGATGCTTAGCGACATCAAGAGATCGATGATTCCCCGCGTTTCTGACAGTTTGGCTGGGCGTACGGGTGTCAAAATTCTTTATTTCATGCACCTACACACTTACAATACGATAAAACTGGTATCGTGGTGCTGCAGCGATTGATACGTCGATGCTTAGCGACATCGAGAGATCGATGATTCCCGGCGTTTCTGAGAGTTTGGCTGGGTGTACGAATGTCAAAATTCTTTATTTTATGCAACTACACACTTACAATACGATAAAAAGGGTATCGTGGTGCTGTAGCGATTGATACATCGATGCTTAGCGAAATCGAGAGATCGAGGATTCCCGGCGTTTCTGAGAGTTTGGCTGGGTGTACGCATGTCAAAATTCTTTATTTCATGCAACTACACACGCTCAATACGATAAAACTGGTATCGTGGTGCTGCAGCGATTGATACGTCGATGCGTAGCGACATCGAGAGATCGAGGATTCCCGGCGTTTCTGACAGTTTGGCTGGGCGTACGGGTGTCAAAATTCTTTATTTCATGCAACTACACACTCTCAATACCATTAAACTGGTATCGTGGTGCTGCAGCGATTGATACGTCGATGCTTAGCGACATCAAGAGATCGATGATTCCCCGCGTTTCTGACAGTTTGGCTGGGCGTACGGGTGTCAAAATTCTCTATTTCATGCAACTACATACTCTCAATACCATTAAACTGGTATCGTGGTGCTGCAGCGATTGATACATCGATGCTTAGCGAAATCGAGAGATCGAGGATTCCCGGCGTTTCTGAGAGTTTGGCTGGGTGTACGTGTGTGAAAATTCTTTATTTCATCCAACTACATACTTGCAATACGATAAAACGGGTATCGTGGTGCTGCAGCGTTTGATACGTCGATGCATAGCGACATCGAGAGATCGAGGATTCCCGGCGTTTCTGAGAGTTTGGCTGGGCGTACGGGTGTCAAAATTCTTCATTTCATGCAACTACACACTCTCAATACGATAAAACTGGTATCGCAGTTCTGCAGCGATTGATACGTCGAAGCTTAGCGGAATCGAAAGATCGAGGATTCTCGGCGTTTCTGAGACTTTGGCTGGCTGTACGGGTGTCAAAATCCTTCATATTATGTAACTACACACTCTCAATACGATAAAACTGGTATAGCAGTTCCGCAGCGATTGATAGGTCGATGCCTAGCGACATCGAGAGATCGAGAATTCCCGGCATTTCTGAGAGTTCGGCTGGGCGTACGGGTGTCAAAATTCTTTATTTCATGCAACTACACACTCTCAATACGATAAAACGGGTATCGTGGTGCTGCAGCGATTGATACGTGGATGCTTAGCGAAATCGAGAGATCGAGTATTCCCGGCGTTTCTGAGAGTTTGGCTGGGTGTACGAATGTCAAAATTCTTTATATTATGCAACTACACACTCTCAATACCATTAAACTGGTATCATGGTGCTGCAGCGATCGATACGTCGATGCTTAGCGACATAGAGAGATCGATGATTCCCGGCGTTTCTGAGTGTTTGGCTGGGCGTACGGGTCTCAAAATTCTATATTTCATGCAACTACAAACTCTCAATACCATAAAACTGGTATCGTGGTGCTGCGGCGATTGATACGTCGATGCTTAGCGACATCGAGAGATCGAGAATTCCCGAAGTTTCTTAGTGTTTGGCTGGGTGCACGCATGTCAAAATTCTTTATTTCATGCAACTACACACTTACAATACGATAAACCGGGAATCGTGGTGCTGCAGCGATTGATACATCGATGTTTAGCGAAATCGAGAGATCGAGGATTCCCGGCGTTTCGGAGAGTTTGGCTGGGTGTACGGGTGTGAAAATTCTTTATTTTATGCAACTACACACTCTCAATACGATAAAGCTGGTATCGCAGTTCTGCAGCGATTGATACGTCGAAGCATAGCGTAATCGAAAGATCGAGGATTCTCGGCGTTTCTGAGAGTTTGGCTGGGTGTCCGCATGTCAAAATTCTTTATTTCATGCAACTACACACTCTCAATACGATAAAACTGGTATCGCAGTTCCGCAGCGATTCATAGGTCGATGCCTAGCGACATCGAGAGATCGAGGATTCCCGGCATTTCTGAGAGTTTGGCTGGGCGTACGGGTGTCAAAATTCTTTATTTCATGCAACTACACACTCTCAATACGATAAAACTGGTATCGTGGTGCTGCAGCGATTGATACGTCGATGCTTAGCGACATCGAGAGATCGAGGATTCCCGGCGTTTCATAGTGTTTGGCTGGGTGTACGCATGTCAAAATTCTTTATTTCATGCAACTACACACTCTCAATACGATAAAACTGGTATCGTGGTGCTGCAGCGATTGATACGTCGATGCTTAGCGACATCGAGAGATCGATGATTACCGGCGTTTCTGAAAGTTTGGCTGGGGGTACGGGTGTGAAAATTCTTTATTTCATGCAACTACACACTCCCAATACCATTAAACTGGTATCATGGTGCTGCAGCGATCGATACGTCGATGCTTAGCGACATCGAGAGATCGAGGATGCCCGGCGTTTCTGAGAGTTTGGCTGGGTGTACGAATGTCAAAATTCTTTATTTTATGCAACTACACACTTACAATACGATAAAACGGGTATCGTGGTGCTGCAGCGATTGATACGTCGATGCTTAGCGACATCGAGAGATCGATGATTCCCGGCGTTTCTGAGAGTTTTGCTGGGTGTACGGGTGTGAAAATTCTTTTTTCATGCAACTATACACTTACAATCCGATAAAACGGGTATCGTGGTGCTGCAGCGATTGATACCCGGATGCTTAGCGAAATCGAGAGATCGAGGATTCCCGGCGTTTCGGAGAGTTTGGCTGGGTGTACGGGTGTGAAAATTCTTTATTTCATGCAACTACATACTTTCAATACGATAAAACGGGTATCGTGGTGCTGCAGCGATTGATACGTCGATGCTTAGCGACATCGAGAGATCGATGATTCCCGGCGTTTCTGAGAGTTTGGATGGGCGTACGGGTGTCAAAATTCTTTATTTCATGCAACTCACACACTCTCAATACCATAAAACTGGTATCGCAGTTCCGCAGCGATTGATAGGTCGATGCCTAGCGACATCGAGAGATCGAGGATTCCCGGCATTTCTGAGAGTTTGGCTGGGCGTACGGGTGTCAAAATTCTTTATTTCATGCAACTACACACTCTCAATACGATAAAACTGGTATCGTGGTGCTGCAGCGATTGATAGGTCGATGCTTAGCGACATCGAGAGATCGATGATTCCCGGCGTTTCTGAAAGTTTGGCTGGGCGTACGGGTGTGAAAATTCTTTATTTCATGCAACTACACACTCTCAATACCATTAAACTGGTATCGTGGTGCTGCAGCGATCGATACGTCGATGCTTAGCGACATCGAGAGATCGAGGATGCCCGGCGTTTCTGAAAGTTTGGCTGGGGGTACGCATGTCAAAATTCTTTATTTCATGCACCTACACACTTACAATATGATAAAACTGGTATCGTGGTGCTGCAGCGATTGATACGTCGATGCTTAGCGACATCGAGAGATCGATGATTCCCGGCGTTTCTGAGAGTTTGGCTGGGTGTACGCATGTCAAAATTCTTTATTTCATGCAACTACACACTCTCAATACGATAAAACTGGTATCGTGGTGCTGCAGCGATTGATACGTCGATGCTTAGCGACATAGAGAGATCGATGATTCCCGGCGTTTCTGAGTGTTTGGCTGGGCGTACGGGTCTCAAAATTCTATATTTCATGCAACTACAAACTCTCAATACCATAAAACTGGTATCGTGGTGCTGCGGCGATTGATACGTCGATGCTTAGCGACATCGAGAGATCGAGAATTCCCGAAGTTTCTTAGTGTTTGGCTGGGTGCACGCATGTCAAAATTCTTTATTTCATGCAACTACACACTTACAATACGATAAACCGGGAATCGTGGTGCTGCAGCGATTGATACATCGATGTTTAGCGAAATCGAGAGATCGAGGATTCCCGGCGTTTCGGAGAGTTTGGCTGGGTGTACGGGTGTGAAAATTCTTTATTTTATGCAACTACACACTCTCAATACGATAAAGCTGGTATCGCAGTTCTGCAGCGATTGATACGTCGAAGCATAGCGTAATCGAAAGATCGAGGATTCTCGGCGTTTCTGAGAGTTTGGCTGGGTGTCCGCATGTCAAAATTCTTTATTTCATGCAACTACACACTCTCAATACGATAAAACTGGTATCGCAGTTCCGCAGCGATTCATAGGTCGATGCCTAGCGACATCGAGAGATCGAGGATTCCCGGCATTTCTGAGAGTTTGGCTGGGCGTACGGGTGTCAAAATTCTTTATTTCATGCAACTACACACTCTCAATACGATAAAACTGGTATCGTGGTGCTGCAGCGATTGATACGTCGATGCTTAGCGACATCGAGAGATCGAGGATTCCCGGCGTTTCATAGTGTTTGGCTGGGTGTACGCATGTCAAAATTCTTTATTTCATGCAACTACACACTCTCAATACGATAAAACTGGTATCGTGGTGCTGCAGCGATTGATACGTCGATGCTTAGCGACATCGAGAGATCGATGATTACCGGCGTTTCTGAAAGTTTGGCTGGGGGTACGGGTGTGAAAATTCTTTATTTCATGCAACTACACACTCCCAATACCATTAAACTGGTATCATGGTGCTGCAGCGATCGATACGTCGATGCTTAGCGACATCGAGAGATCGAGGATGCCCGGCGTTTCTTAGTTTTTGGCTGGGTGTACGCATGTCAAAATTCTTTATTTCATGCACCTACACACTTACAATACGATAAAACTGGTATCGTGGTGCTGCAGCGATTGATACGTCGATGCTTAGCGACATCGAGAGATCGATGATTCCCGGCGTTTCTGAGAGTTTGGCTGGGTGTACGAATGTCAAAATTCTTTATTTTATGCAACTACACACTTACAATACGATAAAACGGGTATCGTGGTGCTGCAGCGATTGATACATCGATGCTTAGCGAAATCGAGAGATCGAGGATTCCCGGCGTTTATGAGAGTTTGGCTGGGTGTACGCATGTCAAAATTCTTTATTTCATGCAACTACACACTCTCAATACGATAAAACTGGTATCGTGGTGCTGCAGCGATTGATACGTCGATGCTTAGCGACATCGAGAGATCGATGATTCCCGGCGTTTCTGACAGTTTGGCTGGGCGTACGGGTGTCAAAATTCTTTATTTCATGCAACTACACACTCTCAATACCATTAAACTGGTATCGTGGTGCTGCAGCGATTGATACGTCGATGCTTAGCGACATCAAGAGATCGATGATTCCCGGCGTTTCTGACAGTTTGGCTGGGCGTACGGGTGTCAAAATTCTTTATTTCATGCACCTACACACTTCCAATACGATAAAACTGGTATCGTGGTGCTGCAGCGATTGATACGTCGATGCTTAGCGACATCGAGAGATCGATGATTCCCGGCGTTTCTGAGAGTTTGGAAGGGTGTACGAATGTCAAAATTCTTTATTTTATGCAACTACACACTTACAATACGATAAAAAGGGTATCGTGGTGCTGCAGCGATTGATACATCGATGCTTAGCGAAATCGAGAGATCGAGGATTCCCGGCGTTTCTGAGAGTTTGGCTGGGTGTACGCATGTCAAAATTCTTTATTTCATGCAACTACACACTCTCGATACGATAAAACTGGTATCGTGGTGCTGCAGCGATTGATACGTCGATGCGTAGCGACATCGAGAGATCGAGGATTCCCGGCGTTTCTGACAGTTTGGCTGGGCGTACGGGTGTCAAAATTCTTTATTTCATGCAACTACACACTCTCAATACCATTAAACTGGTATCGTGGTGCTGCAGCGATTGATACGTCGATGCTTAGCGACATCAAGAGATCGATGATTCCCGGCGTTTCTGACAGTTTGGCTGGGCGTACGGGTGTCAAAATTCTCTATTTCATGCAACTACATACTCTCAATACCATTAAACTGGTATCGTGGTGCTTCAGCGATTGATACATCGATGCTTAGCGAAATCGAGAGATCGAGGATTCCCGGCGTTTCTGAGAGTTTGGCTGGGCGTACGGGTGTCAAAATTCTTCATTTCATGCAACTACACACTCTCAATACGATAAAACTGGTATCGCAGTTCTGCAGCGATTGATACGTCGAAGCTTAGCGGAATCGAAAGATCGAGGATTCTCGGCGTTTCTGAGACTTTGGCTGGCTGTACGGGTGTCAAAATCCTTCATTTTATGTAACTACACACTCTCAATACGATAAAACTGGTATAGCAGTTTCGCAGCGATTGATAGGTCGATGCCTAGCGACATCGAGAGATCGAGGATTCCCGGCATTTCTGAGAGTTTGGCTGGGCGTACGGGTGTCAAAATTCTTTATTTCATGCAACTACACACTCTCAATACGATAAAACGGGTATCGTGGTGCTGCAGAGATTGATACGTGGATGCTTAGCGAAATCGAGAGATCGAGTATTCCCGGCGTTTCTGAGAGTTTGGCTGGGTGTACGAATGTCAAAATTCTTTATTTTATGCAACTACACACTCTCAATACCATTAAACTGGTATCATGGTGCTGCAGCGATCGATACGTCGATGCTTAGCGACATCGAGAGATCGAGTATTCCCGGCGTTTCTGAGAGATTGGCTGGGTGTACGAATGTCAAATATCTTTATTTTATGCAACTACACACTTTCAATACCATTAAACTGGTATCATGGTGCTGCAGCGATCGATACGTCGATGCTTAGCGACATCGAGAGATCGAGGATGCCCGGCGTTTCTTAGTGTTTGGCTGGGTGTACGCATGTCAAAATTCTTTATTTCATGCACCTACACACTTACAATACGATAAAACTGGTATCGTGGTGCTGCAGCGATTGATACGTCGATGCTTAGCGACATCGAGAGATCGATGATTCCCGGCGTTTCTGAGAGTTTGGCTGGGTGTACGAATGTCAAAATTCTTTATTTTATGCAACTACACACTTACAATACGATAAAAACGGTATCGTGGTGCTGTAGCGATTGATACATCGATGCTTAGCGAAATCGAGAGATCGAGGATTCCCGGCGTTTCTGAGAGTTTGGCTGGGTGTACGCATGTCAAAATTCTTTATTTTATGCAACTACACACTCTCAATACGATAAAACTGGTATCGTGGTGCTGCAGCGATTGATACGTCGATGCTTAGCGACATCGAGAGATCGATGATTCCCGGCGTTTCTGACAGTTTAGCTGGGCGTACGGGTGTCAAAATTCTTTATTTCATGCAACTACACACTCTCAATACCATTAAACTGGTATCGTGGTGCTGCAGCGATTGAGACGTCGATGCTTAGCGACATCAAGAGATCGATGATTCCCCGCGTTTCTGACAGTTTGGCTGGGCGTACGGGTGTCAAAATTCTTTATTTCATGCACCTACACACTTACAATACGATAAAACTGGTATCGTGGTGCTGCAGCGATTGATACGTCGATGCTTAGCGACATAGAGAGATCGATGATTCCCGGCGTTTCTGAGAGTTTGGCTGGGTGTACGAATGTCAAAATTCTTTATTTTATGCAACTACACACTTACAATACGATAAAAAGGGTATCGTGGTGCTGTAGCGATTGATACATCGATGCTTAGCGAAATCGAGAGATCGAGGATTCCCGGCGTTTCTGAGAGTTTGGCTGGGTGTACGCATGTCAAAATTCTTTATTTCATGCAACTACACACGCTCAATACGATAAAACTGGTATCGTGGTGCTGCAGCGATTGATACGTTGATGCGTAGCGACATCGAGAGATCGAGGATTCCCGGCGTTTCTGACAGTTTGGCTGGGCGTACGGGTGTCAAAATTCTTTATTTCATGCAACTACACACTCTCAATACCATTAAACTGGTATCGTGGTGCTGCAGCGATTGATACGTCGATGCTTAGCGACATCAAGAGATCGATGATTCCCCGCGTTTCTGACAGTTTGGCTGGGCGTACGGGTGTCAAAATTCTCTATTTCATGCAACTACATACTCTCAATACCATTAAACTGGTATCGTGGTGCTGCAGCGATTGATACATCGATGCTTAGCGAAATCGAGAGATCGAGGATTCCCGGCGTTTCTGAGAGTTTGGCTGGGTGTACGTGTGTGAAAATTCTTTATTTCATCCAACTACATACTTGCAATACGATAAAACGGGTATCGTGGTGCTGCAGCGTTTGATACGTCGATGCATAGCGACATCGAGAGATCGAGGATTCCCGGCGTTTCTGAGAGTTTGGCTGGGCGTACGGGTGTCAAAATTCTTCATTTCATGCAACTACACACTCTCAATACGATAAAACTGGTATCGCAGTTCTGCAGCGATTGATACGTCGAAGCTTAGCGGAATCGAAAGATCGAGGATTCTCGGCGTTTCTGAGACTTTGGCTGGCTGTACGGGTGTCAAAATCCTTCATATTATGTAACTACACACTCTCAATACGATAAAACTGGTATAGCAGTTCCGCAGCGATTGATAGGTCGATGCCTAGCGACATCGAGAGATCGAGAATTCCCGGCATTTCTGAGAGTTTGGCTGGGCGTACGGGTGTCAAAATTCTTTATTTCATGCAACTACACACTCTCAATACGATAAAACGGGTATCGTGGTGCTGCAGAGATTGATACGTGGATGCTTAGCGAAATCGAGAGATCGAGTATTCCCGGCGTTTCTGAGAGTTTGGCTGAGTGTACGAATGTCAAAATTCTTTATTTTATGCAACTACACACTTACAATACGATAAAACGGGTATCGTGGTGCTGCAGCGATTGATAAGTCGATGCTTAGCGACATCGAGGAATCGATGATTCCCGGCGTTTCTGAGAGTTTGGCTGGGCGTACGGGTGTCAAAATTCTATATTTCATGCAACTACACACTCTCAATACGATAAAACTGGTATCGTGGTGCTGCAGCGATTGATAGGTCGATGCCTAGCGATATCGAGAGATCGAGGATTCCCGGCATTTCTGAGAGTTTGGCTGGGCGTACGGGTGTCGAAATTCTTTATTTCATGCAACTACACACTTTCAATACGATAAAACTGGTATCGTGGTGCTGTAGCAATTGATACATCGATGCTTAGCGAAATCGAGAGATCGAGGATTCCCGGCGTTTCTGAGAGTTTGGCTGGGTGTACGGGTGTGAAAATTTCTTATTTCATGCAACTACACACTTACAATCCGATAAAACGGGTATCGTGGTGCTGCAGCGATTGATACCCGGATGCTTAGCGAAATCGAGAGATCGAGGATTCCCGGCGTTTCGGAGAGTTTGGCTGGGTGTACGGGTGTGAAAATTCTTTATTTCACGCAACTACATACTTGCAATACGATAAAACGGGTATCGTGGTGCTGCAGCGATTGATACGTCGATGCTTAGCGACATCGAGAGATCGATGATTCCCGGCGTTTCTGAGAGTTTGGATGGGCGTACGGGTGTCAAAATTCTGTATTTCATGCAACTACACACTCTCAATACCATAAAACTGGTATCGCAGTTCCGCAGCGATTGATAGGTCGATGCCTAGCGACATCGAGAGATCGAGGATTCCCGGCATTTCTGAGAGTTTGGCTGGGCGTACGGGTGTCAAAATTCTTCATTTCATGCAACTACACACTCTCAATACGATAAAACTGGTATCGTGGTGCTGCAGCGATTGATACGTCGATGCTTAGCGACATCGAGAGATCGATGATTCCCGGCGTTTCTGAAAGTTTGGCTGGGCGTACGGGTGTGAAAATTCTTTATTTCATGCAACTACACACTCTCAATACCATTAAACTGGTATCGTGGTGCTGCAGCGATCGATACGTCGATGCTTAGCGACATCGAGAGATCGAGGATGCCCGGCGTTTCTTAGTGTTTGGCTGGGTGTACGCATGTCAAAATTCTTTATTTCATGCACCTACACACTTACAATACGATAAAACTGGTATCGTGGCGCTGCAGCGATTGATACGTCGATGCTTAGCGACATCGAGAGATCGATGATTCCTGGCGTTTCTGAGAGTTTGGCTGGGTGTACGAATGTCAAAATTCTTTATTTTATGCAACTACACACTTACAATACGATAAAAACGGTATCGTGGTGCTGCAGCGATTGATACATCGATGCTTAGCGAAATCGAGAGATCGAGGATTCCCGGCGTTTCTGAGAGTTTGGCTGGGTGTACGCATGTCAAAATTCTTTATTTCATGCAACTACACACTCTCAATACGATAAAACTGGTATCGTGGTGCTGCAGCGATTGATACGTCGATGCTTAGCGACATCGAGAGATCGATGATTCCCGGCGTTTCTGACAGTTTGGCTGGGCGTACGGGTGTCAAAATTCTTTATTTCATGCAACTACACACTCTCAATACCATTAAACTGGTATCGTGGTGCTGCAGCGATTGATACGTCGATGCTTAGCGACATCAAGAGATCGATGATTCCCGGCGTTTCTGACAGTTTGGCTGGGCGTACGGGTGTCAAATTTCTCTATTTCATGGAACTACACACTCTCAATACCATTAAACTGGTATCGTGGTGATGCAGCGATTGATACATCGATGCTTAGCGAAATCGAGAGATCGAGGATTCCCGGCGTTTCTGAGAGTTTGGCTGGGTGTACGTGTGTGAAAATTCTTTATTTCATGCAACTACATACTCGCAATACGATAAAACGGGTATCGTGGTGCTGCAGCGTTTGATACGTCGATGCTTAGCGACATCGAGAGATCGAGGATTCCCGGCGTTTCTGAGAGTTTGGCTGGGCGTACGGGTGTCAAAATTCTTCATTTCATGCAACTACACACTCTCAATACGATAAAACTGGTATCGCAGTTCTGCAGCGATTGATACGTCGAAGCTTAGCGGAATCGAAAGATCGAGGATTCTCGGCGTTTCTGAGACTTTGGCTGGCTGTACGGGTGTCAAAATCCTTCATTTTATGTAACTACACACTCTCAATACCATAAAACTGGTATCGCAGTTCCGCAGCGATTGATAGGTCGATGCCTAGCGACATCGAGAGATCGAGGATTCCCGGCATTTCTGAGAGTTTGGCTGGGCGTACGGGTGTCAAAATTCTTTATTTCATGCAACTACACACTCTCAATACGATAAAACTGGTATCGTGGTGCTGCAGCGATTGATACGTCGATGCTTAGCGACATCGAGAGATCGATGATTCCCGGCGTTTCTGAAAGTTTGGCTGAGCGTACGGGTGTGAAAATTCTTTATTTCATGCAACTACACACTCTCAATACCATTAAACTGGTATCGTGGTGCTGCAGCGATCGATACGTCGATGCTTAGCGACATCGAGAGATCGAGGATGCCCGGCGTTTCTTAGTGTTTTGCTGGGTGTACGCATGTCAAAATTCTTTATTTCATGCACCTACACACTTACAATACGATAAAACTGGTATCGTGGTGCTGCAGCGATTGATACGTCGATGCTTAGCGACATCGAGAGATCGATGATTCCCGGCGTTTCTGAGAGTTTGGCTGGGTGTACGAATGTCAAAATTCTTTATTTTATGCAACTACACACTTACAATACGATAAAAAGGGTATCGTGGTGCTGCAGCGATTGATACATCGATGCTTAGCGAAATCGAGAGATCGAGGATTCCCGGCGTTTCTGAGAGTTTGGCTGGGTGTACGCATGTCAAAATTCTTTATTTCATGCAACTACACATTCTCAATACGATAAAACTGGTATCGTGGTGCTGCAGCGATTGATACGTCGATGCTTAGCGACATCGAGAGATCGATGATTGCCGGCGTTTCTGACAGTTTGGCTGGGCGTACGGGTGTCAAAATTCTTTATTTCATGCAACTACACACTCTCAATACCAATAAACTGGTATCGTGGTGCTGCAGCGATTGATACGTCGATGCTTAGCGACATCAAGAGATCGATGATTCCCGGCGTTTCTGACAGTTTGGCTGGGCGTACGGGTGTCAAAATTCTCTATTTCATGCAACTACACACTCTCAATACCATTAAACTGGTATCGTGGTGCTGCAGCGATTGATACATCGATGCTTAGCGAAATCGAGAGATCGAGGATTCCCGGCGTTTCTGAGAGTTTGGCTGGGTGTACGTGTGTGAAAATTCTTTATTTCATGCAACTACATACTCGCAATACGATAAAACGGGTATCGTGGTGCTGCAGCGTTTGATACGTCGATGCTTAGCGACATCGAGAGATCGAGGATTCCCGGCGTTTCTGAGAGTTTGGCTGGGCGTACGAATGTCAAAATTCTTTATTTTATGCAACTACACACTTTCAATACCATTAAACTGGTATCATGGTGCTGCAGCGATCGATACGTCGATGCTTAGCGACATCGAGAGATCGAGGATGCCCGGCGTTTCTTAGTGTTTGGCTGGGTGTACGCATGTCAAAATTCTTTATTTCATGCACCTACACACTTACAATACGATAAAACTGGTATCGTGGTGCTGCAGCGATTGATACGTCGATGCTTAGCGACATCGAGAGATCGATGATTCCCGGCGTTTCTGAGAGTTTGGCTGGGTGTACGAATGTCAAAATTCTTTATTTTAGGCAACTACACACTTACAATACGATAAAACGGGTATCGTGGTGCTGCCGCGATTGATACATCGATGCTTAGCGAAATCGAGAGATCGAGGATTCCCGGCGTTTCTGAGAGTTTGGCTGGGCGTACGGGTGTCAAAATTCTTTATTTCATGCAACTACACACTCTCAATACGATAAAACTGGTATCGCAGTTCTGCAGCGATTGATACGTCGAAGCTTAGCGGAATCGAAAGATCGAGGATTCTCGACGTTTCTGAGACTTTGGCTGGCTGTACGGGTGTCAAATCCTTCATTCTATGTAACTACACACTTTCAATATGATAAAACTGGTATCGCAGTTCCGCAGCGATTGATAGGTCGATGCCTAGCGACATCGAGAGATCGAAGATTCCCGGCATTTCTGAGAGTTTGGCTGGGCGTACGGGTGTCGAAATTCTTTATTTCATGCAACTACACACTCTCAATACGATAAAACTGGTATCGTGGTGCTGCAGCGATTGATACGTCGATGCTTAGCGACATAGAGAGATCGATGATTCCCGGCGTTTCTGAGAGTTTGGCTGGGCGTACGAGTCTCAAAATTCTATATTTCATGCAAGTACAAACTCTCAATACCATAAAACTGGTATCGTGGTGCTGCGGCGATTGATACGTCGATGCTTAGCGACATCGAGAGATCGAGAATTCCCGAAGTTTCTTAGTGTTTGGCTGGGTGCACGCATGTCAAAATTCTTTATTTCATGCAACTACACACTTACAATACGATAAACCGGGAATCGTGGTGCTGCAGCGATCGATACGTCGATGCTTAGCGAAATCGAGAGATCGAGGATTCCCGGCGTTTCTGAGAGTTTGGCTGGGTGTACGTGTGTGAAAATTCTTTATTTCATGCAACTTCATACTCGCAATACGATAAAACGGGTATCGTGGTGCTGCAGCGTTTGATACGTCGATGCTTAGCGACATCGAGAGATCGAGGATTCCCGGCGTTTCTGAGAGTTTGGCTGGGCGTACGGGTGTCAAAATTCTTCATTTCATGCAACTACACACTCTCAATACGATAAAACTGGTATCGCAGTTCTGCAGCGATTGATACGTCGAAGCTTAGCGGAATCGAAAGATCGAGGATTCTCGGCGTTTCTGAGACTTTGGCTGGCTGTACGGGTGTCAAAATCCTTCATTTTATGTAACTACACACTCTCAATACCATAAAACTGGTATCGCAGTTCCGCAGCGATTGATAGGTCGATGCCTAGCGACATCGAGAGATCGAGGATTCCCGGCATTTCTGAGAGTTTGGCTGGGCGTACGGGTGTCAAAATTCTTTATTTCATGCAACTACACACTCTCAATACGATAAAACTGGTATCGTGGTGCTGCAGCGATTGATACGTCGATGCTTAGCGACATCGAGAGATCGATGATTCCCGGCGTTTCTGAAAGTTTGGCTGGGCGTACGGGTGTTAAAATTCTTTATTTCATGCAACTACACACTCTCAATACCATTAAACTGGTATCGTGGTGCTGCAGCGATCGATACGTCGATGCTTAGCGACATCGAGAGATCGAGGATGCCCGGCGTTTCTTAGTGTTTGGCTGGGTGTACGCATGTCAAAATTCTTTATTTCATGCACCTACACACTTACAATACGATAAAACTGGTATCGTGGTGCTGCAGCGATTGATACGTCGATGCTTAGCGACATCGAGAGATCGATGATTCCCGGCGTTTCTGAGAGTTTGGCTGGGTGTACGAATGTCAAAATTCTTTATTTTATGCAACTACACACTTACAATACGATAAAAAGGGTATCGTGGTGCTGCAGCGATTGATACATCGATGCTTAGCGAAATCGAGAGATCGAGGATTCCCGGCGTTTCTGAGAGTTTGGCTGGGTGTACGCATGTCAAAATTCTTTATTTCATGCAACTACACATTCTCAATACGATAAAACTGGTATCGTGGTGCTGCAGCGATTGATACGTCGATGCTTAGCGACATCGAGAGATCGATGATTCCCGGCGTTTCTGACAGTTTGGCTGGGCGTACGGGTGTCAAAATTCTTTATTTCATGCAACTACACACTCTCAATACCAATAAACTGGTATCGTGGTGCTGCAGCGATTGATACGTCGATGCTTAGCGACATCAAGAGATCGATGATTCCCGGCGTTTCTGACAGTTTGGCTGGGCGTACGGGTGTCAAAATTCTCTATTTCATGCAACTACACACTCTCAATACCATTAAACTGGTATCGTGGTGCTGCAGCGATTGATACATCGATGCTTAGCGAAATCGAGAGATCGAGGATTCCCGGCGTTTCTGAGAGTTTGGCTGGGTGTACGTGTGTGAAAATTCTTTATTTCATGCAACTACATACTCGCAATACGATAAAACGGGTATCGTGGTGCTGCAGCGTTTGATACGTCGATGCTTAGCGACATCGAGAGATCGAGGATTCCCGGCGTTTCTGAGAGTTTGGCTGGGCGTACGGGTGTCAAAATTCTTCATTTCATGCAACTACACACTCTCAATACGATAAAACTGGTATCGCAGTTCTGCAGCGATTGATACGTCGAAGCTTAGCGGAATCGAAAGATCGAGGATTCTCGGCGTTTCTGAGACTTTGGCTGGCTGTACGGGTGTCAAAATCCTTCATTTTATGTAACTACACACTCTCAATACGATAAAACTGGTATAGCAGTTTCGCAGCGATTGATAGGTCGATGCCTAGCGGCATCGAGAGATCGAGGATTCCCGGCATTTCTGAGAGTTTGGCTGGGCGTACGGGTGTCAAAATTCTTTATTTCATGCAACTACACACTCTCAATACGATAAAACGGGTATCGTGGTGCTGCAGCGATTGATACGTGGATGCTTAGCGAAATCGAGAGATCGAGTATTCCCGGCGTTTCTGAGAGTTTGGCTGGGTGTACGAATGTCAAAATTCTTTATTTTATGCAACTACACACTCTCAATACCATTAAACTGGTATCATGGTGCTGCAGCGATCGATACGTCGATGCTTAGCGACATCGAGAGATCGAGTATTCCCGGCGTTTCTGAGAGTTTGGCTGGGTGTACGAATGTCAAAATTCTTTATTTTATGCAACTACACACTCTCAATACCATTAAACTGGTATCATGGTGCTGCAGCGATCGATACGTCGATGCTTAGCGACATCGAGAGATCGAGGATGCCCGGCGTTTCTTAGTGTTTGGCTGGTTGTACGCATGTCAAAATTCTTTATTTCATGCACCTACACACTTACAATACGATAAAACTGGTATCGTGGTGCTGCAGCGATTTACACGTCGATGCTTAGCGACATCGAGAGATCGATGATTCCCGGCGTTTCTGAGAGTTTGGCTGGGTGTACGAATAACAAAATTCTTTATTTTATGCAACTACACACTTACAATACGATAAAAAGGGTATCGTGGTGCTGCAGCGATTGATACATCGATGCTTAGCGAAATCGAGAGATCGATGATTCCCGGCGTTTCTGAGAGTTTGGCTGGGTGTACGAATGTCAAAATTCTTTATTTTATGCAACTACACACTTACAATACGATAAAAAGGGTATCGTGGTGCTGTAGCGATTGATACATCGATGCTTAGCGAAATCGAGAGATCGAGGATTCCCGGCGTTTCTGAGAGTTTGGCTGGGTGTACGCATGTCAAAATTCTTTATTTCATGCAACTACACACGCTCAATACGATAAAACTGGTATCGTGGTGCTGCAGCGATTGATACGTCGATGCGTAGCGACATCGAGAGATCGAGGATTCCCGGCGTTTCTGACAGTTTGGCTGGGCGTACGGGTGTCAAAATTCTTTATTTCATGCAACTACACACTCTCAATACCATTAAACTGGTATCGTGGTGCTGCAGCGATTGATACGTCGATGCTTAGCGACATCAAGAGATCGATGATTCCCCGCGTTTCTGACAGTTTGGCTGGGCGTACGGGTGTCAAAATTCTCTATTTCATGCAACTACATACTCTCAATACCATTAAACTGATATCGTGGTGCTGCAGCGATTGATACATCGATGCTTAGCGAAATCGAGAGATCGAGGATTCCCGGCGTTTCTGAGAGTTTGGCTGGGTGTACGTGTGTGAAAATTCTTTATTTCATGCAACTACATACTTGCAATACGATAAAACGGGTATCGTGGTGCTGCAGCGTTTGATACGTCGATGCATAGCGACATCGAGAGATCGAGGATTCCCGGCGTTTCTGAGAGTTTGGCTGGGCGTATGGGTGTCAAAATTCTTCATTTCATGCAACTACACACTCTCAATACGATAAAAATGGTATCGCAGTTCTGCAGCGATTGATACGTCGAAGCTTAGCGGAATCGAAAGATCGAGGATTCTCGGCGTTTCTGAGACTTTGGCTGGCTGTACGGGTGTCAAAATCCTTCATATTATGTAACTACACACTCTCAATACGATAAAACTGGTATAGCAGTTTCGCAGCGATTGATAGGTCGATGCCTAGCGACATCGAGAGATCGAGGATTCCCGGCATTTCTGAGAGTTTGGCTGGGCGTACGGGTGTCAAAATTCTTTATTTCATGCAACTACACACTCTCAATACGATAAAACGGGTATCGTGATGCTGCAGAGATTGATACGTGGATGCTTAGCGAAATCGAGAGATCGAGTATTCCCGGCGTTTCTGAGAGTTTGGCTGGGTGTACGAATGTCAAAATTCTTTATTTTATGCAACTACACACTTACAATACGATAAAACGGGTATCGTGGTGCTGCAGCGATTGATAAGTCGATGCTTAGCGACATCGAGAGATCGATGATTCCCGGCGTTTCTGAGAGTTTGGCTGGGCGTACGGGTGTCAAAATTCTATATTTCATGCAACTACACACTCTCAATACGATAAAACTGGTATCGTGGTGCTGCAGCGTTTGATACGTCGATGCATAGCGACATCGAGAGATCGAGGATTCCCGGCGTTTCTGAGAGTTTGGCTGGGCGTATGGGTGTCAAAATTCTTCATTTCATGCAACTACACACTCTCAATACGATAAAAATGGTATCGCAGTTCTGCAGCGATTGATACGTCGAAGCTTAGCGGAATCGAAAGATCGAGGATTCTCGGCGTTTCTGAGACTTTGGCTGGCTGTACGGGTGTCAAAATCCTTCATATTATGTAACTACACACTCTCAATACGATAAAACTGGTATAGCAGTTTCGCAGCGATTGATAGGTCGATGCCTAGCGACATCGAGAGATCGAGGATTCCCGGCATTTCTGAGAGTTTGGCTGGGCGTACGGGTGTCAAAATTCTTTATTTCATGCAACTACACACTCTCAATACGATAAAACGGGTATCGTGATGCTGCAGAGATTGATACGTGGATGCTTAGCGAAATCGAGAGATCGAGTATTCCCGGCGTTTCTGAGAGTTTGGCTGGGTGTACGAATGTCAAAATTCTTTATTTTATGCAACTACACACTTACAATACGATAAAACGGGTATCGTGGTGCTGCAGCGATTGATAAGTCGATGCTTAGCGACATCGAGAGATCGATGATTCCCGGCGTTTCTGAGAGTTTGGCTGGGCGTACGGGTGTCAAAATTCTATATTTCATGCAACTACACACTCTCAATACGATAAAACTGGTATCGTGGTGCTGCAGCGATTGATAGGTCGATGCCTAGCGATATCGAGAGATCGAGGATTCCCGGCATTTCTGAGAGTTTGGCTGGGCGTACGGGTGTCGAAATTCTTTATTTCATGCAACTACACACTCTCAATACGATAAAACTGGTATCGTGGTGCTGTAGCAATTGATACATCGATGCTTAGCGAAATCGAGAGATCGAGAATTCCCGGCGTTTCTGAGAGTTTGGCTGGGTGTACGGGTGTGAAAATTCTTTATTTCATGCAACTACACACTTACAATCCGATAAAACGGGTATCGTGGTGCTGCAGCGATTGATACCCGGATGCTTAGCGAAATCGAGAGATCGAGGATTCCCGGCATTTCGGAGAGTTTGGCTGGGTGTACGGGTGTGAAAATTCTTTATTTCACGCAACTACATACTTGCAATACGATAAAACGGGTATCGTGGTGCTGCAGCGATTGATACGTCGATGCTTAGCGACATCGAGAGATCGATGATTCCCGGCGTTTCTGAGAGTTTGGATGGGCGTACGGGTGTCAAAATTCTTTATTTCATGCAACTACACACTCTCAATACCATAAAACTGGTATCGCAGTTCCGCAGCGATTGATAGGTCGATGCCTAGCGACATCGAGAGATCGAGGATTCCCGGCATTTCTGAGAGTTTGGCTGGGCGTACGGGTGTCAAAATTCTTTATTTCATGCACCTACACACTTCCAATACGATAAAACTGGTATCGTGGTGCTGCAGCGATTGATACGTCGATGCTTAGCGACATCGAGAGATCGATGATTACCGGCGTTTCTGAAAGTTTGGCTGGGGGTACGGGTGTGAAAATTCTTTATTTCATGCAACTACACACTCCCAATACCATTAAACTGGTATCATGGTGCTGCAGCGATCGATACGTCGATGCTTAGCGACATCGAGAGATCGAGGATGCCCGGCGTTTCTTAGTTTTTGGCTGGGTGTACGCATGTCAAAATTCTTTATTTCATGCACCTACACACTTACAATACGATAAAACTGGTATCGTGGTGCTGCAGCGATTGATACGTCGATGCTTAGCGACATCGAGAGATCGATGATTCCCGGCGTTTCTGAGAGTTTGGCTGGGTGTACGAATGTCAAAATTCTTTATTTTATGCAACTACACACTTACAATACGATAAAACGGGTATCGTGGTGCTGCAGCGATTGATACATCGATGCTTAGCGAAATCGAGAGATCGAGGATTCCCGGCGTTTATGAGAGTTTGGCTGGGTGTACGCATGTCAAAATTCTTTATTTCATGCAACTACACACTCTCAATACGATAAAACTGGTATCGTGGTGCTGCAGCGATTGATACGTCGATGCTTAGCGACATCGAGAGATCGATGATTCCCGGCGTTTCTGACAGTTTGGCTGGGCGTACGGGTGTCAAAATTCTTTATTTCATGCAACTACACACTCTCAATACCATTAAACTGGTATCGTGGTGCTGCAGCGATTGATACGTCGATGCTTAGCGACATCAAGAGATCGATGATTCCCGGCGTTTCTGACAGTTTGGCTGGGCGTACGGGTGTCAAAATTCTTTATTTCATGCACCTACACACTTCCAATACGATAAAACTGGTATCGTGGTGCTGCAGCGATTGATACGTCGATGCTTAGCGACATCGAGAGATCGATGATTCCCGGCGTTTCTGAGAGTTTGGAAGGGTGTACGAATGTCAAAATTCTTTATTTTATGCAACTACACACTTACAATACGATAAAAAGGGTATCGTGGTGCTGCAGCGATTGATACATCGATGCTTAGCGAAATCGAGAGATCGAGGATTCCCGGCGTTTCTGAGAGTTTGGCTGGGTGTACGCATGTCAAAATTCTTTATTTCATGCAACTACACACTCTCGATACGATAAAACTGGTATCGTGGTGCTGCAGCGATTGATACGTCGATGCGTAGCGACATCGAGAGATCGAGGATTCCCGGCGTTTCTGACAGTTTGGCTGGGCGTACGGGTGTCAAAATTCTTTATTTCATGCAACTACACACTCTCAATACCATTAAACTGGTATCGTGGTGCTGCAGCGATTGATACGTCGATGCTTAGCGACATCAAGAGATCGATGATTCCCGGCGTTTCTGACAGTTTGGCTGGGCGTACGGGTGTCAAAATTCTCTATTTCATGCAACTACATACTCTCAATACCATTAAACTGGTATCGTGGTGCTTCAGCGATTGATACATCGATGCTTAGCGAAATCGAGAGATCGAGGATTCCCGGCGTTTCTGAGAGTTTGGCTGGGCGTACGGGTGTCAAAATTCTTCATTTCATGCAACTACACACTCTCAATACGATAAAACTGGTATCGCAGTTCTGCAGCGATTGATACGTCGAAGCTTAGCGGAATCGAAAGATCGAGGATTCTCGGCGTTTCTGAGACTTTGGCTGGCTGTACGGGTGTCAAAATCCTTCATTTTATGTAACTACACACTCTCAATACGATAAAACTGGTATAGCAGTTTCGCAGCGATTGATAGGTCGATGCCTAGCGACATCGAGAGATCGAGGATTCCCGGCATTTCTGAGAGTTTGGCTGGGCGTACGGGTGTCAAAATTCTTTATTTCATGCAACTACACACTCTCAATACGATAAAACGGGTATCGTGGTGCTGCAGAGATTGATACGTGGATGCTTAGCGAAATCGAGAGATCGAGTATTCCCGGCGTTTCTGAGAGTTTGGCTGGGTGTACGAATGTCAAAATTCTTTATTTTATGCAACTACACACTCTCAATACCATTAAACTGGTATCATGGTGCTGCAGCGATCGATACGTCGATGCTTAGCGACATCGAGAGATCGAGTATTCCCGGCGTTTCTGAGAGATTGGCTGGGTGTACGAATGTCAAATATCTTTATTTTATGCAACTACACACTTTCAATACCATTAAACTGGTATCATGGTGCTGCAGCGATCGATACGTCGATGCTTAGCGACATCGAGAGATCGAGGATGCCCGGCGTTTCTTAGTGTTTGGCTGGGTGTACGCATGTCAAAATTCTTTATTTCATGCACCTACACACTTACAATACGATAAAACTGGTATCGTGGTGCTGCAGCGATTGATACGTCGATGCTTAGCGACATCGAGAGATCGATGATTCCCGGCGTTTCTGAGAGTTTGGCTGGGTGTACGAATGTCAAAATTCTTTATTTTATGCAACTACACACTTACAATACGATAAAAACGGTATCGTGGTGCTGTAGCGATTGATACATCGATGCTTAGCGAAATCGAGAGATCGAGGATTCCCGGCGTTTCTGAGAGTTTGGCTGGGTGTACGCATGTCAAAATTCTTTATTTTATGCAACTACACACTCTCAATACGATAAAACTGGTATCGTGGTGCTGCAGCGATTGATACGTCGATGCTTAGCGACATCGAGAGATCGATGATTCCCGGCGTTTCTGACAGTTTAGCTGGGCGTACGGGTGTCAAAATTCTTTATTTCATGCAACTACACACTCTCAATACCATTAAACTGGTATCGTGGTGCTGCAGCGATTGAGACGTCGATGCTTAGCGACATCAAGAGATCGATGATTCCCCGCGTTTCTGACAGTTTGGCTGGGCGTACGGGTGTCAAAATTCTTTATTTCATGCACCTACACACTTACAATACGATAAAACTGGTATCGTGGTGCTGCAGCGATTGATACGTCGATGCTTAGCGACATAGAGAGATCGATGATTCCCGGCGTTTCTGAGAGTTTGGCTGGGTGTACGAATGTCAAAATTCTTTATTTTATGCAACTACACACTTACAATACGATAAAAAGGGTATCGTGGTGCTGTAGCGATTGATACATCGATGCTTAGCGAAATCGAGAGATCGAGGATTCCCGGCGTTTCTGAGAGTTTGGCTGGGTGTACGCATGTCAAAATTCTTTATTTCATGCAACTACACACGCTCAATACGATAAAACTGGTATCGTGGTGCTGCAGCGATTGATACGTTGATGCGTAGCGACATCGAGAGATCGAGGATTCCCGGCGTTTCTGACAGTTTGGCTGGGCGTACGGGTGTCAAAATTCTTTATTTCATGCAACTACACACTCTCAATACCATTAAACTGGTATCGTGGTGCTGCAGCGATTGATACGTCGATGCTTAGCGACATCAAGAGATCGATGATTCCCCGCGTTTCTGACAGTTTGGCTGGGCGTACGGGTGTCAAAATTCTCTATTTCATGCAACTACATACTCTCAATACCATTAAACTGGTATCGTGGTGCTGCAGCGATTGATACATCGATGCTTAGCGAAATCGAGAGATCGAGGATTCCCGGCGTTTCTGAGAGTTTGGCTGGGTGTACGTGTGTGAAAATTCTTTATTTCATCCAACTACATACTTGCAATACGATAAAACGGGTATCGTGGTGCTGCAGCGTTTGATACGTCGATGCATAGCGACATCGAGAGATCGAGGATTCCCGGCGTTTCTGAGAGTTTGGCTGGGCGTACGGGTGTCAAAATTCTTCATTTCATGCAACTACACACTCTCAATACGATAAAACTGGTATCGCAGTTCTGCAGCGATTGATACGTCGAAGCTTAGCGGAATCGAAAGATCGAGGATTCTCGGCGTTTCTGAGACTTTGGCTGGCTGTACGGGTGTCAAAATCCTTCATATTATGTAACTACACACTCTCAATACGATAAAACTGGTATAGCAGTTCCGCAGCGATTGATAGGTCGATGCCTAGCGACATCGAGAGATCGAGAATTCCCGGCATTTCTGAGAGTTTGGCTGGGCGTACGGGTGTCAAAATTCTTTATTTCATGCAACTACACACTCTCAATACGATAAAACGGGTATCGTGGTGCTGCAGAGATTGATACGTGGATGCTTAGCGAAATCGAGAGATCGAGTATTCCCGGCGTTTCTGAGAGTTTGGCTGAGTGTACGAATGTCAAAATTCTTTATTTTATGCAACTACACACTTACAATACGATAAAACGGGTATCGTGGTGCTGCAGCGATTGATAAGTCGATGCTTAGCGACATCGAGGAATCGATGATTCCCGGCGTTTCTGAGAGTTTGGCTGGGCGTACGGGTGTCAAAATTCTATATTTCATGCAACTACACACTCTCAATACGATAAAACTGGTATCGTGGTGCTGCAGCGATTGATAGGTCGATGCCTAGCGATATCGAGAGATCGAGGATTCCCGGCATTTCTGAGAGTTTGGCTGGGCGTACGGGTGTCGAAATTCTTTATTTCATGCAACTACACACTTTCAATACGATAAAACTGGTATCGTGGTGCTGTAGCAATTGATACATCGATGCTTAGCGAAATCGAGAGATCGAGGATTCCCGGCGTTTCTGAGAGTTTGGCTGGGTGTACGGGTGTGAAAATTTCTTATTTCATGCAACTACACACTTACAATCCGATAAAACGGGTATCGTGGTGCTGCAGCGATTGATACCCGGATGCTTAGCGAAATCGAGAGATCGAGGATTCCCGGCGTTTCGGAGAGTTTGGCTGGGTGTACGGGTGTGAAAATTCTTTATTTCACGCAACTACATACTTGCAATACGATAAAACGGGTATCGTGGTGCTGCAGCGATTGATACGTCGATGCTTAGCGACATCGAGAGATCGATGATTCCCGGCGTTTCTGAGAGTTTGGATGGGCGTACGGGTGTCAAAATTCTGTATTTCATGCAACTACACACTCTCAATACCATAAAACTGGTATCGCAGTTCCGCAGCGATTGATAGGTCGATGCCTAGCGACATCGAGAGATCGAGGATTCCCGGCATTTCTGAGAGTTTGGCTGGGCGTACGGGTGTCAAAATTCTTCATTTCATGCAACTACACACTCTCAATACGATAAAACTGGTATCGTGGTGCTGCAGCGATTGATACGTCGATGCTTAGCGACATCGAGAGATCGATGATTCCCGGCGTTTCTGAAAGTTTGGCTGGGCGTACGGGTGTGAAAATTCTTTATTTCATGCAACTACACACTCTCAATACCATTAAACTGGTATCGTGGTGCTGCAGCGATCGATACGTCGATGCTTAGCGACATCGAGAGATCGAGGATGCCCGGCGTTTCTTAGTGTTTGGCTGGGTGTACGCATGTCAAAATTCTTTATTTCATGCACCTACACACTTACAATACGATAAAACTGGTATCGTGGCGCTGCAGCGATTGATACGTCGATGCTTAGCGACATCGAGAGATCGATGATTCCTGGCGTTTCTGAGAGTTTGGCTGGGTGTACGAATGTCAAAATTCTTTATTTTATGCAACTACACACTTACAATACGATAAAAACGGTATCGTGGTGCTGCAGCGATTGATACATCGATGCTTAGCGAAATCGAGAGATCGAGGATTCCCGGCGTTTCTGAGAGTTTGGCTGGGTGTACGCATGTCAAAATTCTTTATTTCATGCAACTACACACTCTCAATACGATAAAACTGGTATCGTGGTGCTGCAGCGATTGATACGTCGATGCTTAGCGACATCGAGAGATCGATGATTCCCGGCGTTTCTGACAGTTTGGCTGGGCGTACGGGTGTCAAAATTCTTTATTTCATGCAACTACACACTCTCAATACCATTAAACTGGTATCGTGGTGCTGCAGCGATTGATACGTCGATGCTTAGCGACATCAAGAGATCGATGATTCCCGGCGTTTCTGACAGTTTGGCTGGGCGTACGGGTGTCAAATTTCTCTATTTCATGGAACTACACACTCTCAATACCATTAAACTGGTATCGTGGTGATGCAGCGATTGATACATCGATGCTTAGCGAAATCGAGAGATCGAGGATTCCCGGCGTTTCTGAGAGTTTGGCTGGGTGTACGTGTGTGAAAATTCTTTATTTCATGCAACTACATACTCGCAATACGATAAAACGGGTATCGTGGTGCTGCAGCGTTTGATACGTCGATGCTTAGCGACATCGAGAGATCGAGGATTCCCGGCGTTTCTGAGAGTTTGGCTGGGCGTACGGGTGTCAAAATTCTTCATTTCATGCAACTACACACTCTCAATACGATAAAACTGGTATCGCAGTTCTGCAGCGATTGATACGTCGAAGCTTAGCGGAATCGAAAGATCGAGGATTCTCGGCGTTTCTGAGACTTTGGCTGGCTGTACGGGTGTCAAAATCCTTCATTTTATGTAACTACACACTCTCAATACCATAAAACTGGTATCGCAGTTCCGCAGCGATTGATAGGTCGATGCCTAGCGACATCGAGAGATCGAGGATTCCCGGCATTTCTGAGAGTTTGGCTGGGCGTACGGGTGTCAAAATTCTTTATTTCATGCAACTACACACTCTCAATACGATAAAACTGGTATCGTGGTGCTGCAGCGATTGATACGTCGATGCTTAGCGACATCGAGAGATCGATGATTCCCGGCGTTTCTGAAAGTTTGGCTGAGCGTACGGGTGTGAAAATTCTTTATTTCATGCAACTACACACTCTCAATACCATTAA
Source organism: Clistopyga incitator (assembly GCA_947507545.1). Lineage (NCBI taxonomy): Eukaryota > Metazoa > Arthropoda > Insecta > Hymenoptera > Ichneumonidae > Clistopyga > Clistopyga incitator. Next base: position 7,162,850 of record OX382179.1, on the reverse strand, counting down.
ACTGGTATCGTGGTGCTGCAGCGATCGATACGTCGATGCTTAGCGACATCGAGAGATCGAGGATGCCCGGCGTTTCTTAGTGTTTTGCTGGGTGTACGCATGTCAAAATTCTTTATTTCATGCACCTACACACTTACAATACGATAAAACTGGTATCGTGGTGCTGCAGCGATTGATACGTCGATGCTTAGCGACATCGAGAGATCGATGATTCCCGGCGTTTCTGAGAGTTTGGCTGGGTGTACGAATGTCAAAATTCTTTATTTTATGCAACTACACACTTACAATACGATAAAAAGGGTATCGTGGTGCTGCAGCGATTGATACATCGATGCTTAGCGAAATCGAGAGATCGAGGATTCCCGGCGTTTCTGAGAGTTTGGCTGGGTGTACGCATGTCAAAATTCTTTATTTCATGCAACTACACATTCTCAATACGATAAAACTGGTATCGTGGTGCTGCAGCGATTGATACGTCGATGCTTAGCGACATCGAGAGATCGATGATTGCCGGCGTTTCTGACAGTTTGGCTGGGCGTACGGGTGTCAAAATTCTTTATTTCATGCAACTACACACTCTCAATACCAATAAACTGGTATCGTGGTGCTGCAGCGATTGATACGTCGATGCTTAGCGACATCAAGAGATCGATGATTCCCGGCGTTTCTGACAGTTTGGCTGGGCGTACGGGTGTCAAAATTCTCTATTTCATGCAACTACACACTCTCAATACCATTAAACTGGTATCGTGGTGCTGCAGCGATTGATACATCGATGCTTAGCGAAATCGAGAGATCGAGGATTCCCGGCGTTTCTGAGAGTTTGGCTGGGTGTACGTGTGTGAAAATTCTTTATTTCATGCAACTACATACTCGCAATACGATAAAACGGGTATCGTGGTGCTGCAGCGTTTGATACGTCGATGCTTAGCGACATCGAGAGATCGAGGATTCCCGGCGTTTCTGAGAGTTTGGCTGGGCGTACGAATGTCAAAATTCTTTATTTTATGCAACTACACACTTTCAATACCATTAAACTGGTATCATGGTGCTGCAGCGATCGATACGTCGATGCTTAGCGACATCGAGAGATCGAGGATGCCCGGCGTTTCTTAGTGTTTGGCTGGGTGTACGCATGTCAAAATTCTTTATTTCATGCACCTACACACTTACAATACGATAAAACTGGTATCGTGGTGCTGCAGCGATTGATACGTCGATGCTTAGCGACATCGAGAGATCGATGATTCCCGGCGTTTCTGAGAGTTTGGCTGGGTGTACGAATGTCAAAATTCTTTATTTTAGGCAACTACACACTTACAATACGATAAAACGGGTATCGTGGTGCTGCAGCGATTGATACATCGATGCTTAGCGAAATCGAGAGATCGAGGATTCCCGGCGTTTCTGAGAGTTTGGCTGGGCGTACGGGTGTCAAAATTCTTTATTTCATGCAACTACACACTCTCAATACGATAAAACTGGTATCGCAGTTCTGCAGCGATTGATACGTCGAAGCTTAGCGGAATCGAAAGATCGAGGATTCTCGACGTTTCTGAGACTTTGGCTGGCTGTACGGGTGTCAAATCCTTCATTCTATGTAACTACACACTTTCAATATGATAAAACTGGTATCGCAGTTCCGCAGCGATTGATAGGTCGATGCCTAGCGACATCGAGAGATCGAAGATTCCCGGCATTTCTGAGAGTTTGGCTGGGCGTACGGGTGTCGAAATTCTTTATTTCATGCAACTACACACTCTCAATACGATAAAACTGGTATCGTGGTGCTGCAGCGATTGATACGTCGATGCTTAGCGACATAGAGAGATCGATGATTCCCGGCGTTTCTGAGAGTTTGGCTGGGCGTACGAGTCTCAAAATTCTATATTTCATGCAAGTACAAACTCTCAATACCATAAAACGGGTATCGTGGTGCTGCGGCGATTGATACGTCGATGCTTAGCGACATCGAGAGATCGAGAATTCCCGAAGTTTCTTAGTGTTTGGCTGGGTGCACGCATGTCAAAATTCTTTATTTCATGCAACTACACACTTACAATACGATAAACCGGGAATCGTGGTGCTGCAGCGATCGATACGTCGATGCTTAGCGAAATCGAGAGATCGAGGATTCCCGGCGTTTCTGAGAGTTTGGCTGGGTGTACGTGTGTGAAAATTCTTTATTTCATGCAACTTCATACTCGCAATACGATAAAACGGGTATCGTGGTGCTGCAGCGTTTGATACGTCGATGCTTAGCGACATCGAGAGATCGAGGATTCCCGGCGTTTCTGAGAGTTTGGCTGGGCGTACGGGTGTCAAAATTCTTCATTTCATGCAACTACACACTCTCAATACGATAAAACTGGTATCGCAGTTCTGCAGCGATTGATACGTCGAAGCTTAGCGGAATCGAAAGATCGAGGATTCTCGGCGTTTCTGAGACTTTGGCTGGCTGTACGGGTGTCAAAATCCTTCATTTTATGTAACTACACACTCTCAATACCATAAAACTGGTATCGCAGTTCCGCAGCGATTGATAGGTCGATGCCTAGCGACATCGAGAGATCGAGGATTCCCGGCATTTCTGAGAGTTTGGCTGGGCGTACGGGTGTCAAAATTCTTTATTTCATGCAACTACACACTCTCAATACGATAAAACTGGTATCGTGGTGCTGCAGCGATTGATACGTCGATGCTTAGCGACATCGAGAGATCGATGATTCCCGGCGTTTCTGAAAGTTTGGCTGGGCGTACGGGTGTTAAAATTCTTTATTTCATGCAACTACACACTCTCAATACCATTAAACTGGTATCGTGGTGCTGCAGCGATCGATACGTCGATGCTTAGCGACATCGAGAGATCGAGGATGCCCGGCGTTTCTTAGTGTTTGGCTGGGTGTACGCATGTCAAAATTCTTTATTTCATGCACCTACACACTTACAATACGATAAAACTGGTATCGTGGTGCTGCAGCGATTGATACGTCGATGCTTAGCGACATCGAGAGATCGATGATTCCCGGCGTTTCTGAGAGTTTGGCTGGGTGTACGAATGTCAAAATTCTTTATTTTATGCAACTACACACTTACAATACGATAAAAAGGGTATCGTGGTGCTGCAGCGATTGATACATCGATGCTTAGCGAAATCGAGAGATCGAGGATTCCCGGCGTTTCTGAGAGTTTGGCTGGGTGTACGCATGTCAAAATTCTTTATTTCATGCAACTACACATTCTCAATACGATAAAACTGGTATCGTGGTGCTGCAGCGATTGATACGTCGATGCTTAGCGACATCGAGAGATCGATGATTCCCGGCGTTTCTGACAGTTTGGCTGGGCGTACGGGTGTCAAAATTCTTTATTTCATGCAACTACACACTCTCAATACCAATAAACTGGTATCGTGGTGCTGCAGCGATTGATACGTCGATGCTTAGCGACATCAAGAGATCGATGATTCCCGGCGTTTCTGACAGTTTGGCTGGGCGTACGGGTGTCAAAATTCTCTATTTCATGCAACTACACACTCTCAATACCATTAAACTGGTATCGTGGTGCTGCAGCGATTGATACATCGATGCTTAGCGAAATCGAGAGATCGAGGATTCCCGGCGTTTCTGAGAGTTTGGCTGGGTGTACGTGTGTGAAAATTCTTTATTTCATGCAACTACATACTCGCAATACGATAAAACGGGTATCGTGGTGCTGCAGCGTTTGATACGTCGATGCTTAGCGACATCGAGAGATCGAGGATTCCCGGCGTTTCTGAGAGTTTGGCTGGGCGTACGGGTGTCAAAATTCTTCATTTCATGCAACTACACACTCTCAATACGATAAAACTGGTATCGCAGTTCTGCAGCGATTGATACGTCGAAGCTTAGCGGAATCGAAAGATCGAGGATTCTCGGCGTTTCTGAGACTTTGGCTGGCTGTACGGGTGTCAAAATCCTTCATTTTATGTAACTACACACTCTCAATACGATAAAACTGGTATAGCAGTTTCGCAGCGATTGATAGGTCGATGCCTAGCGGCATCGAGAGATCGAGGATTCCCGGCATTTCTGAGAGTTTGGCTGGGCGTACGGGTGTCAAAATTCTTTATTTCATGCAACTACACACTCTCAATACGATAAAACGGGTATCGTGGTGCTGCAGCGATTGATACGTGGATGCTTAGCGAAATCGAGAGATCGAGTATTCCCGGCGTTTCTGAGAGTTTGGCTGGGTGTACGAATGTCAAAATTCTTTATTTTATGCAACTACACACTCTCAATACCATTAAACTGGTATCATGGTGCTGCAGCGATCGATACGTCGATGCTTAGCGACATCGAGAGATCGAGTATTCCCGGCGTTTCTGAGAGTTTGGCTGGGTGTACGAATGTCAAAATTCTTTATTTTATGCAACTACACACTCTCAATACCATTAAACTGGTATCATGGTGCTGCAGCGATCGATACGTCGATGCTTAGCGACATCGAGAGATCGAGGATGCCCGGCGTTTCTTAGTGTTTGGCTGGTTGTACGCATGTCAAAATTCTTTATTTCATGCACCTACACACTTACAATACGATAAAACTGGTATCGTGGTGCTGCAGCGATTTACACGTCGATGCTTAGCGACATCGAGAGATCGATGATTCCCGGCGTTTCTGAGAGTTTGGCTGGGTGTACGAATAACAAAATTCTTTATTTTATGCAACTACACACTTACAATACGATAAAAAGGGTATCGTGGTGCTGCAGCGATTGATACATCGATGCTTAGCGAAATCGAGAGATCGATGATTCCCGGCGTTTCTGAGAGTTTGGCTGGGTGTACGAATGTCAAAATTCTTTATTTTATGCAACTACACACTTACAATACGATAAAAAGGGTATCGTGGTGCTGTAGCGATTGATACATCGATGCTTAGCGAAATCGAGAGATCGAGGATTCCCGGCGTTTCTGAGAGTTTGGCTGGGTGTACGCATGTCAAAATTCTTTATTTCATGCAACTACACACGCTCAATACGATAAAACTGGTATCGTGGTGCTGCAGCGATTGATACGTCGATGCGTAGCGACATCGAGAGATCGAGGATTCCCGGCGTTTCTGACAGTTTGGCTGGGCGTACGGGTGTCAAAATTCTTTATTTCATGCAACTACACACTCTCAATACCATTAAACTGGTATCGTGGTGCTGCAGCGATTGATACGTCGATGCTTAGCGACATCAAGAGATCGATGATTCCCCGCGTTTCTGACAGTTTGGCTGGGCGTACGGGTGTCAAAATTCTCTATTTCATGCAACTACATACTCTCAATACCATTAAACTGATATCGTGGTGCTGCAGCGATTGATACATCGATGCTTAGCGAAATCGAGAGATCGAGGATTCCCGGCGTTTCTGAGAGTTTGGCTGGGTGTACGTGTGTGAAAATTCTTTATTTCATGCAACTACATACTTGCAATACGATAAAACGGGTATCGTGGTGCTGCAGCGTTTGATACGTCGATGCATAGCGACATCGAGAGATCGAGGATTCCCGGCGTTTCTGAGAGTTTGGCTGGGCGTATGGGTGTCAAAATTCTTCATTTCATGCAACTACACACTCTCAATACGATAAAAATGGTATCGCAGTTCTGCAGCGATTGATACGTCGAAGCTTAGCGGAATCGAAAGATCGAGGATTCTCGGCGTTTCTGAGACTTTGGCTGGCTGTACGGGTGTCAAAATCCTTCATATTATGTAACTACACACTCTCAATACGATAAAACTGGTATAGCAGTTTCGCAGCGATTGATAGGTCGATGCCTAGCGACATCGAGAGATCGAGGATTCCCGGCATTTCTGAGAGTTTGGCTGGGCGTACGGGTGTCAAAATTCTTTATTTCATGCAACTACACACTCTCAATACGATAAAACGGGTATCGTGATGCTGCAGAGATTGATACGTGGATGCTTAGCGAAATCGAGAGATCGAGTATTCCCGGCGTTTCTGAGAGTTTGGCTGGGTGTACGAATGTCAAAATTCTTTATTTTATGCAACTACACACTTACAATACGATAAAACGGGTATCGTGGTGCTGCAGCGATTGATAAGTCGATGCTTAGCGACATCGAGAGATCGATGATTCCCGGCGTTTCTGAGAGTTTGGCTGGGCGTACGGGTGTCAAAATTCTATATTTCATGCAACTACACACTCTCAATACGATAAAACTGGTATCGTGGTGCTGCAGCGATTGATAGGTCGATGCCTAGCGATATCGAGAGATCGAGGATTCCCGGCATTTCTGAGAGTTTGGCTGGGCGTACGGGTGTCGAAATTCTTTATTTCATGCAACTACACACTCTCAATACGATAAAACTGGTATCGTGGTGCTGTAGCAATTGATACATCGATGCTTAGCGAAATCGAGAGATCGAGAATTCCCGGCGTTTCTGAGAGTTTGGCTGGGTGTACGGGTGTGAAAATTCTTTATTTCATGCAACTACACACTTACAATCCGATAAAACGGGTATCGTGGTGCTGCAGCGATTGATACCCGGATGCTTAGCGAAATCGAGAGATCGAGGATTCCCGGCATTTCGGAGAGTTTGGCTGGGTGTACGGGTGTGAAAATTCTTTATTTCACGCAACTACATACTTGCAATACGATAAAACGGGTATCGTGGTGCTGCAGCGATTGATACGTCGATGCTTAGCGACATCGAGAGATCGATGATTCCCGGCGTTTCTGAGAGTTTGGATGGGCGTACGGGTGTCAAAATTCTTTATTTCATGCAACTACACACTCTCAATACCATAAAACTGGTATCGCAGTTCCGCAGCGATTGATAGGTCGATGCCTAGCGACATCGAGAGATCGAGGATTCCCGGCATTTCTGAGAGTTTGGCTGGGCGTACGGGTGTCAAAATTCTTCATTTCATGCAACTACACACTCTCAATACGATAAAACTGGTATCGTGGTGCTGCAGCGATTGATACGTCGATGCTTAGCGACATCGAGAGATCGATGATTCCCGGCGTTTCTGAAAGTTTGGCTGGGCGTACGGGTGTGAAAATTCTTTATTTCATGCAACTACACACTCTCAATACCATTAAACTGGTATCGTGGTGCTGCAGCGATCGATACGTCGATGCTTAGCGACATCGAGAGATCGAGGATGCCCGGCGTTTCTTAGTGTTTGGCTGGGTGTACGCATGTCAAAATTCTTTATTTCATGCACCTACACACTTACAATACGATAAAACTGGTATCGTGGTGCTGCAGCGATTGATACGTCGATGCTTAGCGACATCGAGAGATCGATGATTCCCGGCGTTTCTGAGAGTTTGGCTGGGTGTACGAATGTCAAAATTCTTTATTTTATGCAACTACACACTTACAATACGATAAAAAGGGTATCGTGGTGCTGCAGCGATTGATACATCGATGCTTAGCGAAATCGAGAGATCGAGGATTCCCGGCGTTTCTGAGAGTTTGGCTGGGTGTACGCATGTCAAAATTCTTTATTTCATGCAACTACACACTCTCAATACGATAAAACTGGTATCGTGGTGCTGCAGCGATTGATACGTCGATGCTTAGCGACATCGAGAGATCGATGATTCCCGGCGTTTCTGACAGTTTGGCTGGGCGTACGGGTGTCAAAATTCTTTATTTCATGCAACTACACACTCTCAATACCATTAAACTGGTATCGTGGTGCTGCAGCGATTGATACGTCGATGCTTAGCGACATCAAGAGATCGATGATTCCCCGCGTTTCTGACAGTTTGGCTGGGCGTACGGGTGTCAAAATTCTCTATTTCATGCAACTACATACTCTCAATACCATTAAACTGGTATCGTGGTGCTGCAGCGATTGATACATCGATGCTTAGCGAAATCGAGAGATCGAGGATTCCCGGCGTTTCTGAGAGTTTGGCTGGGTGTACGTGTGTGAAAATTCTTTATTTCATGCAACTAGTTACATGCAATACGATAAAACGGGTATCGTGGTGCTGCAGCGTTTGATACGTCGATGCATAGCGACATCGAGAGATCGAGGATTCCCGGCGTTTCTGAGAGTTTGGCTGGGCGTACGGGTGTCAAAATTCTTCATTTCATGCAACTACACACTCTCAATACGATAAAAATGGTATCGCAGTTCTGCAGCGATTGATACGTCGAAGCTTAGCGGAATCGAAAGATCGAGGATTCTCGGCGTTTCTGAGACTTTGGCTGGCTGTACGGGTGTCAAAATCCTTCATATTATGTAACTACACACTCTCAATACGATAAAACTGGTATAGCAGTTTCGCAGCGATTGATAGGTCGATGCCTAGCGACATCGAGAGATCGAGGATTCCCGGCATTTCTGAGAGTTTGGCTGGGCGTACGGGTGTCAAAATTCTTTATTTCATGCAACTACACACTCTCAATACGATAAAACGGGTATCGTGATGCTGCAGAGATTGATACGTGGATGCTTAGCGAAATCGAGAGATCGAGTATTCCCGGCGTTTCTGAGAGTTTGGCTGGGTGTACGAATGTCAAAATTCTTTATTTTATGCAACTACACACTTACAATACGATAAAACGGGTATCGTGGTGCTGCAGCGATTGATAAGTCGATGCTTAGCGACATCGAGAGATCGATGATTCCCGGCGTTTCTGAGAGTTTGGCTGGGCGTACGGGTGTCAAAATTCTATATTTCATGCAACTACACACTCTCAATACGATAAAACTGGTATCGTGGTGCTGCAGCGATTGATAGGTCGATGCCTAGCGATATCGAGAGATCGAGGATTCCCGGCATTTCTGAGAGTTTGGCTGGGCGTACGGGTGTTGAAATTCTTTATTTCATGCAACTACACACTCTCAATACGATAAAACTGGTATCGTGGTGCTGTAGCAATTGATACATCGATGCTTAGCGAAATCGAGAGATCGAGGATTCCCGGCGTTTCTGAGAGTTTGGCTTGGTGTACGGGTGTGAAAATTCTTTATTTCATGCAACTACACACTTACAATCCGATAAAACGGGTATCGTGGTGCTGCAGCGATTGATACCCGGATGCTTAGCGAAATCGAGAGATCGAGGATTCCCGGCATTTCGGAGAGTTTGGCTGGGTGTACGGGTGTGAAAATTCTTTATTTCACGCAACTACATACTTGCAATACGATAAAACGGGTATCGTGGTGCTGCAGCGATTGATACGTCGATGCTTAGCGACATCGAGAGATCGATGATTCCCGGCGTTTCTGAGAGTTTGGATGGCCGTACGGGTGTCAAAATTCTTTATTTCATGCAACTACACACTCTCAATACCATAAAACTGGTATCGCAGTTCCGCAGCGATTGATAGGTCGATGCCTAGCGACATCGAGAGATCGAGGATTCCCGGCATTTCTGAGAGTTTGGCTGGGCGTACGGGTGTCAAAATTCTTTATTTCATGCAACTACACACTCTCAATACGATAAAACTGGTATCGTGGTGCTGCAGCGATTGATACGTCGATGCTTAGCGACATCGAGAGATCGATGATTCCCGGCGTTTCTGAAAGTTTGGCTGGGCGTACGGGTGTGAAAATTCTTTATTTCATGCAACTACACACTCTCAATACCATTAAACTGGTATCGTGGTGCTGCAGCGATCGATACGTCGATGCTTAGCGACATCGAGAGATCGAGGATGCCCGGCGTTTCTTAGTGTTTGGCTGGGTGTACGCATGTCAAAATTCTTTATTTCATGCACCTACACACTTACAATACGATAAAACTGGTATCGTGGTGCTGCAGCGATTGATACGTCGATGCTTAGCGACATCGAGAGATCGATGATTCCCGGCGTTTCTGAGAGTTTGGCTGGGTGTACGAATGTCAAAATTCTTTATTTTATGCAACTACACACTTACAATACGATAAAAAGGGTATCGTGGTGCTGCAGCGATTGATACATCGATGCTTAGCGAAATCGAGAGATCGAGGATTCCCGGCGTTTCTGAGAGTTTGGCTGGGTGTACGCATGTCAAAATTCTTTATTTCATGCAACTACACACTCTCAATACGATAAAACTGGTATCGTGGTGCTGCAGCGATTGATACGTCGATGCTTAGCGACATCGAGAGATCGATGATTCCCGGCGTTTCTGACAGTTTGGCTGGGCGTACGGGTGTCAAAATTCTTTATTTCATGCAACTACACACTCTCAATACCATTAAACTGGTATCGTGGTGCTGCAGCGATTGATACGTCGATGCTCAGCGACATCAAGAGATCGATGATTCCCCGCGTTTCTGACAGTTTGGCTGGGCGTACGGGTGTCAAAATTCTCTATTTCATGCAACTACATACTCTCAATACCATTAAACTGGTATCGTGGTGCTCCAGCGATTGATACATCGATGCTTAGCGAAATCGAGAGATCGAGGATTCCCGGCGTTTCTGAGAGTTTGGCTGGGTGTACGTGTGTGAAAATTCTTTATTTCATGCAACTACATACTTGCAATACGATAAAACGGGTATCGTGGTGCTGCAGCATTTGATACGTCGATGCATAGCGACATCGAGAGATCGAGGATTCCCGGCGTTTCTGAGAGTTTGGCTGGGCGTACGGGTGTCAAAATTCTTCATTTCATGCAACTACACACTCTCAATACGATAAAAACGGTATCGCAGTTCTGCAGCGATTGATACGTCGAAGCTTAGCGGAACCGAAAGATCGAGGATTCTCGGCGTTTCTGAGACTTTGGCTGGCTGTACGGGTGTCAAAATCCTTCATATTATGTAACTACACACTCTCAATACGATAAAACTGGTATAGCAGTTTCGCAGCGATTGATAGGTCGATGCCTAGCGACATCGAGAGATCGAGGATTCCCGGCATTTCTGAGAGTTTGGCTGGGCGTACGGGTGTCAAAATTCTTTATTTCATGCAACTACACACTCTCAATACGATAAAACGGGTATCGTGATGCTGCAGAGATTGATACGTGGATGCTTAGCGAAATCGAGAGATCAAGTATTCCCGGCGTTTCTGAGAGTTTGGCTGGGTGTACGAATGTCAAAATTCTTTATTTTATGCAACTACACACTTACAATACGATAAAACGGGTATCGTGGTGCTGCAGCGATTGATAAGTCGATGCTTAGCGACATAGAGAGATCGATGATTCCCGGCGTTTCTGAGAGTTTGGCTGGGCGTACGGGTCTCAAAATTCTATATTTCATGCAAGTACAAACTCTCAATACCATAAAACTGGTATCGTGGTGCTGCGGCGATTGATACGTCGATGCCTAGCGATATCGAGAGATCGAGGATTCCCGGCATTTCTGAGAGTTTGGCTGGGCGTACGGGTGTCGAAATTCTTTATTTCATGCAACTACACACTCTCAATACGATAAAACTGGTATCGTGGTGCTGCAGCGATTGATACGTCGATGCTTAGCGACATCGAGAGATCGAGGATTCCCGGCGTTTCATAGTGTTTGGCTGGGTGTACGCATGTCAAAATTCTTTATTTCATGCAACTACACACTCTCAATACGATAAAACTGGTTTCGTGGTGCTGCAGCGATTGATACGTCGATGCTTAGCGACATCGAGAGATCGATGATTCCCGGCGTTTCTGAAAGTTTGGCTGGGGGTACGGGTGTGAAAATTCTTTATTTCATGCAACTACACACTCCCAATACCATTAAACTGGTATCATGGTGCTGCAGCGATCGATACGTCGATGCTTAGCGACATCGAGAGATCGAGGATGCCCGGCGTTTCTTAGTTTTTGGCTGGGTGTACGCATGTCAAAATTCTTTATTTCATGCACCTACACACTTACAATACGATAAAACTGGTATCGTGGTGCTGCAGCGATTGATACGTCGATGCTTAGCGACATCGAGAGATCGATGATTCCCGGCGTTTCTGAGAGTTTGGCTGGGTGTACGAATGTCAAAATTCTTTATTTTATGCAACTACACACTTACAATACGATAAAACGGGTATCGTGGTGCTGCAGCGATTGATACATCGATGCTTAGCGAAATCGAGAGATCGAGGATTCCCGGCGTTTCTGAGAGTTTGGCTGGGTGTACGCATGTCAAAATTCTTTATTTTATGCAACTACACACTCTCAATACGATAAAACTGGTATCGTGGTGCTGCAGCGATTGATGCGTCGATGCTTAGCGACATCGAGAGATCGATGATTCCCGGCGTTTCTGACAGTTTTGCTGGGCGTACGGGTGTCAAAATTCTTTATTTCATGCAACTACACACTCTCAATACCATTAAACTGGTATCGTGGTGCTGCAGCGATTGATACGTCGATGCTTAGCGACATCAAGAGATCGATGATTCCCGGCGTTTCTGACAGTTTGGCTGGGCGTACGGGTGTCAATATTCTTTATTTCATGCACCTACACACTTACAATACGATAAAACTGGTATCGTGGTGCTGCAGCGATTGATACGTCGATGCTTAGCGACATCGAGAGATCGATGATTCCCGGCGTTTCTGAGAGTTTGGCTGGGTGTACGAATGTCAAAATTCTTTATTTTATGCAACTACACACTTACAATACGATAAAAAGGGTATCGTGGTGCTGTAGCGATTGATACAACGATGCTTAGCGAAATCGAGAGATCGAGGATTCCCGGCGTTTCTGAGAGTTTGGCTGGGTGTACGCATGTCAAAATTCTTTATTTCATGCAACTACACACGCTCAATACGATAAAACTGGTATCGTGGTGCTGCAGCGATTGATACGTCGATGCGTAGCGACATCGAGAGATCGAGGATTCCCGGCGTTTCTGACAGTTTGGCTGGGCGTACGGGTGTCAAAATTCTTTATTTCATGCAACTACACACTCTCAATACCATTAAACTGGTATCGTGGTGCTGCAGCGATTGATACGTCGATCCTTAGCGACATCAAGAGATCGATGATTCCCGGCGTTTCTGACAGTTTGGCTGGGCGTACGGGTGTCAAAATTCTCTATTTCATGCAACTACATACTCTCAATACCATTAAACTGGTATCGTGGTGCTGCAGCGATTGATACATCGATGCTTAGCGAAATCGAGAGATCGAGGATTCCCGGCGTTTCTGAGAGTTTGGCTGGGTGTACGTGTGTGAAAATTCTTTATTTCATGCAACGACATACTTGCAATACGATAAAACGGGTATCGTGGTGCTGCAGCGTTTGATACGTCGATGCATAGCGACATCGAAAGATCGAGGATTCCCGGCGTTTCTGAGAGTTTGGCTGGGCGTACGGGTGTCAAAATTCTTCATTTCATGCAACTACACACTCACAATACGATAAAACTGGTATCGCAGTTCTGCAGCGATTGATACGTCGAAGCTTAGCGGAATCGAAAGATCGAGGATTCTCGGCGTTTCTGAGACTTTGGCTGGCTGTACGGGTGTCAAAATCCTTCATTTTATGTAACTACACACTCTCAATACCATAAAACTGGTATCGCAGTTCCGCAGCGATTGATAGGTCGATGCCTAGCGACATCGAGAGATCGAGGATTCCCGGCATTTCTGAGAGTTTGGCTGGGCGTACGGGTGTCAAAATTCTTTATTTCATGCAACTACACACTCTCAATACGATCAAACTGGTATCGTGGTGCTGCAGCGATTGATACGTCGATGCTTAGCGACATCGAGAGATCGATGATTCCCGGCGTTTCTGAAAGTTTGGCTGGGCGTACGGGTGTGAAAATTCTTTATTTCATGCAACTACACACTCTCAATACCATTAAACTGGTATCGTGGTGCTGCAGCGATCGATACGTCGATGCTTAGCGACATCGAGAGATCGAGGATGCCCGGCGTTTCTTAGTGTTTGGCTGGGTGTACGCATGTCAAAATTCTTTATTTCATGCACCTACACACTTACAATACGATAAAACTGGTATCGTGGTGCTGCAGCGATTGATACGTCGATGCTTAGCGACATCGAGAGATCGATGATTCCCGGCGTTTCTGAGAGTTTGGCTGGGTGTACGAATGTCAAAATTCTTTATTTTATGCAACTACACACTTACAATACGATAAAAAGGGTATCGTGGTGCTGCAGCGATTGATACATCGATGCTTAGCGAAATCGAGAGATCGAGGATTCCCGGCGTTTCTGAGAGTTTGGCTGGGTGTACGCATGTCAAAATTCTTTATTTCATGCAACTACACATTCTCAATACGATAAAACTGGTATCGTGGTGCTGCAGCGATTGATACGTCGATGCTTAGCGACATCGAGAGATCGATGATTCCCGGCGTTTCTGACAGTTTGGCTGGGCGTACGGGTGTCAAAATTCTTTATTTCATGCAACTACACACTCTCAATACCAATAAACTGGTATCGTGGTGGTGCAGCGATTGATACGTCGATGCTTAGCGACATCAAGAGATCGATGATTCCCGGCGTTTCTGACAGTTTGGCTGGGCGTACGGGTGTCAAAATTCTCTATTTCATGCAACTACACACTCTCAATACCATTAAACTGGTATCGTGGTGCTGCAGCGATTGATACATCGATGCTTAGCGAAATCGAGAGATCGAGGATTCCCGGCGTTTCTGAGAGTTTGGCTGGGTGTACGTGTGTGAAAATTTTTTATTTCATGCAACTACATACTCGCAATACGATAAAACGGGTATCGTGGTGCTGCAGCGTTTGATACGTCGATGCTTAGCGACATCGAGAGATCGAGGATTCCCGGCGTTTCTGAGAGTTTGGCTGGGCGTACGGGTGTCAAAATTCTTCATTTCATGCAACTACACACTCTCAATACGATAAAACTGGTATCGCAGTTCTGCAGCGATTGATACGTCGAAGCTTAGCGGAATCGAAAGATCGAGGATTCTCGGCGTTTCTGAGACTTTGGCTGGCTGTACGGGTGTCAAAATCCTTCATTTTATGTAACTACCCGCGCAAAAAAAAAAGTATTAAAAGAGTATTAAAAAAGTATTAAAAAAGTATTAAAAAAAAAGTATTAAAAGTCTGTCATTTCGGACTGTTTAATACTCAGTTTAATACTTTTTTTCGAGACTTGAGTATTAAAAATGGTATTAAGTATCAAAAAGAGTATTAACTCGCCTTATTTTGAGACGATTTTAATACTTGATTTAATACTTTTTTTTCCGCGATTTTCGGGTATTAAAAAAGTATCACATGGGTATTAAATGCAGTATTAAATCGCCTTATTTTGAGACGATTTTAATACTTGATTTAATACTTTTTTTTCCGCGATTTTCGGGTATTAAAAAAGTATCACATGGGTATTAAATGCAGTATTAAATCGCCTTATTTTGAGACGATTTTAATACTTGATTTAATACTTTTTTTTCCGCGATTTTCGGGTATTAAAAAAGTATCACATGGGTATTAAATGCAGTATTAAATCGCCTTATTTTGAGACGATTTTAATACTTGATTTAATACTTTTTTTCCGCGATTTTCGGGTATTAAAAAAGTATCACATGGGTATTAAATGCAGTATTAAATCGCCTTATTTTGAGACGATTTTAATATTTGATTTAATACTTTTTTTTCCGCGATTTTCGGGTATTAAAAAAGTATCACATGGGTATTAAATGCAGTATTAAATCGCCTTATTTTGAGACGATTTTCATACTTGATTTAATACTTTTTTTTCCGCGATTTTCGGGTATTAAAAAAGTATCACATGGGTATTAAATGCAGTATTAAATCGCCTTATTTTGAGACGATTTTCATACTTGATTTAATACTTTTTTTTCCGCGATTTTCGGGTATTAAAAAAGTATCACATGGGTATTAAATGCAGTATTAAATCGCCTTATTTTGAGACGATTTTAATACTTGATTTAATACTTTTTTTTCCGCGATTTTCGGGTATTAAAAAAGTATCACATGGGTATTAAATGCAGTATTAAATCGCCTTATTTTGAGACGATTTTGATACTTGATTTAATACTTTTTTTTCCGCGATTTTCGGGTATTAAAAAAGTATCACATGGGTATTAAATGCAGTATTAAATCGCCTTATTTTGAGACGATTTTGATACTTGATTTAATACTTTTTTTTCCGCGATTTTCGGGTATTAAAAAAGTATCACATGGGTATTAAATGCAGTATTAAATCGCCTTATTTTGAGACGATTTTGATACTTGATTTAATACTTTTTTTTCCGCGATTTTCGGGTATTAAAAAAGTATCACATGGGTATTAAATGCAGTATTAAATCGCCTTATTTTGAGACGATTTTGATACTTGATTTAATACTTTTTTTCCGCGATTTTCGGGTATTAAAAAAGTATCACATGGGTATTAAATGCAGTATTAAATCGCCTTATTTTGAGACGATTTTGATACTTGATTTAATACTTTTTTTCCGCGATTTTCGGGTATTAAAAAAGTATCACATGGGTATTAAATGCAGTATTAAATCGCCTTATTTTGAGACGATTTTGATACTTGATTTAATACTTTTTTTCCGCGATTTTCGGGTATTAAAAAAGTATCACATGGGTATTAAATGCAGTATTAAATCGCCTTATTTTGAGACGATTTTGATACTTGATTTAATACTTTTTTTCCGCGATTTTCGGGTATTAAAAAAGTATCACATGGGTATTAAATGCAGTATTAAATCGCCTTATTTTGAGACGATTTTAATACTTGATTTAATACTTTTTCTCAGTGATTTTCGGGTATTAAAAAAAGTATAGAATGGTGTTGGTTATTATAAAATTTTCCAAGTCGCAATAAAAGCGATTAAGTATTATAAGATTATTGAGAGAATATTAAATCGTATGGAAAATTAAAAAAGTGTAATTCTTTTTTAAATATTTAAACATTTAAATACTTATTCAATACTCGAAGTATGAAAAAAGTATTATCCATTGAGTCAGAAATATTTTCAGCAATTGAATAATATTATATGAAGAATAAGTCGTAAATTCTAAAATAGAGATCGAGAAATATGCCAATGAATAGAAGTAATTATTTGATAGATTGAATACTATGAATGATTACCTGTTAAATTATCCGGCGCGTCCTGTACATTTTGTAGACTCCATAGACACAGCTAGTCGACACCAAGTTTTTCATGCAGAACACAATTTTCTTCAATAAAATATTTTCACCAGCGATTACATCAAATCCGATAACCTCAAATGGCGATGTTTCAGTCACATCACGTTATAGACAACTGAACGTCTCGAAATAACAAACGGTTGGTTACGTGAAATAGTTACATAGTCACGAGTTAAGAACGACATTGCGGACTATAGATGGCGTAGTATATATACTTATATGCAGCACGCATGTTACATTTTTTCAAAAATTACTGTATAAATTTAAATTCAAACAAAACAAATTTGTTTCATTCAGTCATTTATCTAGACCGATAATGAATCTACGATAAGTTTTTTCGCCAACAATCTTCTCGATTCGAAAAATTGAAGATTTTCTCGTAATTCAGGGATTCGCAAAATGGAATGTGCACAATTATCGCAGAAGGCATTCTTTATAATAGCGTAAACATTGCTCAATATATACGAAAATCGTGGGTTGGTGGGGTACCGTGAAACACGAGTTCTGCGATAATCAACCGATAATAATTTGTGCTTATAATTTTAGAGAAAAATTTCAATTTCCCTCAACTGGATTTCATATATACTTATTTTCGTGTATATTGATCAATGTACTAACCTCCGTAGGCTCTATGCGAGAAACAACAGCGTGGGTTGATGGGGTACCGCAGAACTCGTGTTTCACGGTACCCCACCAACCCACGATTTTCGTATATATTGAGCAATGTTTACGCTATTATAAAGAATGCCTTCTGCGATAATTGTGCACATTCCATTTTGCGAATCCCTGAATTACGAGAAAATCTTCAATTTTTCGAATTGAGAAGATTATTGGTGAAAAAGCTTACCGTAGATTCATTATCGGTCTAGATGCATCGTATACGTGATGGAGAATCAACCGATAATAATTTGTGCTTATAATTTTAGAGAAAAATTTCAATTTCCCTCAACTGGATTTCATATATACTTATTTTCGTGTATATTGATCAATGTACTAACCTCCGTAGGTTCTATGCGAGAAACAAAAGCGTGGGTTGATGGGGTACCGCAGAACTCGTGTTTCACGGTACCCCACCAACCCACGATTTTCGTATATATTGAGCAATGTTTACGCTATTATAAAGAATGCCTTCTGCGATAATTGTGCACATTCCATTTTGCGAATCCCTGAATTACGAGAAAATCTTCAATTTTTCGAATCGAGAAGATTGTTGGCGAAAAAACTTATCGTAGATTCATTATCGGTCTAGATGCATCGTATACGTGATGGAGAATCAACCGATAATAATTTGTGCTTATAATTTTAGAGAAAAATTTCAATTTCCCTCAACTGGATTTCATATATACTTATTTTCGTGTATATTGATCAATGTACTAACCTCCGTAGGCTCTATGCGAGAAACAAAAGCGTGGGTTGATGGGGTACCGCAGAACTCGTGTTTCACGGTACCCCACCAACCCACGATTTTCGTATATATTGAGCAATGTTTACGCTATTATAAAGAATGCCTTCTGCGATAATTGTGCACATTCCATTTTGCGAATCCCTGAATTACGAGAAAATCTTCAATTTTTCGAATCGAGAAGATTGTTGGCGAAAAAACTTATCGTAGATTCATTATCGGTCTAGATGCATCGTATACGTGATGGAGAATCAACCGATAATAATTTGTGCTTATAATTTTAGAGAAAAATTTCAATTTCCCTCAACTGGATTTCATATATACTTATTTTCGTGTATATTGATCAATGTACTAACCTCCGTAGGCTCTATGCGAGAAACAAAAGCGTGGGTTGATGGGGTACCGCAGAACTCGTGTTTCACGGTACCCCACCAACCCACGATTTTCGTATATATTGAGCAATGTTTACGCTATTATAAAGAATGCCTTCTGCGATAATTGTGCACATTCCATTTTGCGAATCCCTGAATTACGAGAAAATCTTCAATTTTTCGAATCGAGAAGATTGTTGGCGAAAAAACTTATCGTAGATTCATTATCGGTCTAGATAAATGACTGAATGAAACAAATTTGTTTTGTTTGAATTTAAATTTATACAGTAATTTTTGAAAAAATGTAACATGCGTGCTGCATATAAGTATATATACTACGCCATCTATAGTCCGCAATGTCGTTCTTAACTCGTGACTATGTAACTATTTCACGTAACCAACCGTTTGTTATTTCGAGACGTTCAGTTGTCTATAACGTGATGTGACTGAAACATCGCCATTTGAGGTTATCGGATTTGATGTAATCGCTGGTGAAAATATTTTATTGAAGAAAATTGTGTTCTGCATGAAAAACTTGGTGTCGACTAGCTGTGTCTATGGAGTCTACAAAATGTACAGGACGCGCCGGATAATTTAACAGGTAATCATTCATAGTATTCAATCTATCATATAATTACTTCTATTCATTGGCATATTTCTCGATCTCTATTTTAGAATTTACGACTTATTCTTCATATAATATTATTCAATTGCTGAAAATATTTCTGACTCAATGGATAATACTTTTTTCATCCTTCGAGTATTGAATAAGTATTTAAATGTTTAAATATTAAAAAAAGAATTACAATTTTTTAATTTTTCATACGATTTAATATTCTCTCAATAATCTTATAATACTTAATCGCTTTTATTGCGATTTGGAAAATTTTTTAATAACCAACACCATTCTATACTTTTTTTAATACCCGAAAATCACTGAGAAAAAGTATTAAATGCGGTATGAAAATCGTCTCAAAATAAGGCGAATTAATACTCTTTTTGATACCCATGTGATACTTTTTTAATACCCGAAAATCGCGGAAAAAAAAGTATTAAATTAAGTATTAAAATCGTCTCAAAATAAGGCGATTTAATACTGCATTTAATACCCATGTGATACTTTTTTAATACCCGAAAATCGCGGAAAAAAAAGTATTAAATTAAGTATTAAAATCGTCTTAAAATAAGGCGATTTAATACTGCATTTAATACCCATGTGATACTTTTTTAATACCCGAAAATCGCGGAAAAAAAAGTATTAAATCAAGTATTAAAATCGTCTCAAAATAAGGCGAGTTAATACTGCATTTAATACCCATGTGATACTTTTTTAATACCCGAAAATCGCGGAAAAAAAAGTATTAAATCAAGTATTAAAATCGTCTCAAAATAAGGCGATTTAATACTGCATTTAATACCCATGTGATACTTTTTTAATACCCGAAAATCGCGGAAAAAAAGTATTAAATCAAGTATTAAAATCGTCTCAAAATAAGGCGATTTAATACTGCATTTAATACCCATGTGATACTTTTTTAATACCCGAAAATCGCGGAAAAAAAAGTACTAAATCAAGTATTAAAATCGTCTCAAAATAAGGCGATTTAATACTGCATTTAATACCCATGTGATACTTTTTTAATACCCGAAAATCGCGGGAAAAAAAGTATTAAATCAAGTATTAAAATCGTCTCAAAATAAGGCGATTTAATACTGCATTTAATACCCATGTGATACTTTTTTAATACCCGAAAATCGCGGAAAAAAAGTATTAAATCAAGTATTAAAATCGTCTCAAAATAAGGCCATTTAATACTGCATTTAATACCCATGTGATACTTTTTTAATACCCGAAAATCGCGGAAAAAAAAGTATTAAATCAAGTATTAAAATCGTCTCAAAATAAGGCGATTTAATACTGCATTTAATACCCATGTGATACTTTTTTAATACCCGAAAATCGCGGAGAAAAAAGTATTAAATCAAGTATTAAAATCGTCTCAAAATAAGGCGATTTAATACTGCATTTAATACCCATGTGATACTTTTTTAATACCCGAAAATCGCGGAAAAAAAAGTATTAAATCAAGTATTAAAATCGTCTCAAAATAAGGCGATTTAATACTGCATTTAATACCCATGTGATACTTTTTTAATACCCGAAAATCGCGGAAAAAAAAGTATTAAATCAAGTATTAAAATCGTCTCAAAATAAGGCGAGTTAATACTGCATTTAATACCCATGTGATACTTTTTTAATACCCGAAAATCGCGGAAAAAAAAGTATTAAATCAAGTATTAAAATCGTCTCAAAATAAGGCGATTTAATACTGCATTTAATACCCATGTGATACTTTTTTAATACCCGAAAATCGCGGAAAAAAAGTATTAAATCAAGTATTAAAATCGTCTCAAAATAAGGCGATTTAATACTGCATTTAATACCCATGTGATACTTTTTTAATACCCGAAAATCGCGGAAAAAAAAGTACTAAATCAAGTATTAAAATCGTCTCAAAATAAGGCGATTTAATACTGCATTTAATACCCATGTGATACTTTTTTAATACCCGAAAATCGCGGGAAAAAAAGTATTAAATCAAGTATTAAAATCGTCTCAAAATAAGGCGATTTAATACTGCATTTAATACCCATGTGATACTTTTTTAATACCCGAAAATCGCGGAAAAAAAGTATTAAATCAAGTATTAAAATCGTCTCAAAATAAGGCCATTTAATACTGCATTTAATACCCATGTGATACTTTTTTAATACCCGAAAATCGCGGAAAAAAAAGTATTAAATCAAGTATTAAAATCGTCTCAAAATAAGGCGATTTAATACTGCATTTAATACCCATGTGATACTTTTTTAATACCCGAAAATCGCGGAGAAAAAAGTATTAAATCAAGTATTAAAATCGTCTCAAAATAAGGCGATTTAATACTGCATTTAATACCCATGTGATACTTTTTTAATACCCGAAAATCGCGGAAAAAAAAGTATTAAATCAAGTATTAAAATCGTCTCAAAATAAGGCGATTTAATACTGCATTTAATACCCATGTGATACTTTTTTAATACCCGAAAATCGCGGAAAAAAAAGTATTAAATCAAGTATTAAAATCGTCTCAAAATAAGGCGATTTAATACTGCATTTAATACCCATGTGATACTTTTTTAATACCCGAAAATCGCGGAAAAAAAAGTATTAAATCAAGTATTAAAATCGTCTCAAAATAAGGCGATTTAATACTGCATTTAATACCCATGTGATACTTTTTTAATACCCGAAAATCGCGGAAAAAAAAGTATTAAATCAAGTATTAAAATCGTCTCAAAATAAGGCGAGTTAATACTGCATTTAATACCCATGTGATACTTTTTTAATACCCGAAAATCGCGGAAAAAAAAGTATTAAATCAAGTATTAAAATCGTCTCAAAATAAGGCGATTTAATACTGCATTTAATACCCATGTGATACTTTTTTAATACCCGAAAATCGCGGAAAAAAAGTATTAAATCAAGTATTAAAATCGTCTCAAAATAAGGCGATTTAATACTGCATTTAATACCCATGTGATACTTTTTTAATACCCGAAAATCGCGGAAAAAAAAGTACTAAATCAAGTATTAAAATCGTCTCAAAATAAGGCGATTTAATACTGCATTTAATACCCATGTGATACTTTTTTAATACCCGAAAATCGCGGAAAAAAAAGTACTAAATCAAGTATTAAAATCGTCTCAAAATAAGGCGAGTTAATACTCTTTTTGATACTTAATACCATTTTTAATACTCAAGTCTCGAAAAAAAGTATTAAACTGAGTATTAAACAGTCCGAAATGACAGACTTTTAATACTTTTTTTTTAATACTTTTTTAATACTTTTTTAATACTCTTTTAATACTTTTTTTTTTGCGCGGGTACACACTCTCAATACGATAAAACTGGTATAGCAGTTTCGCAGCGATTGATAGGTCGATGCCTAGCGGCATCGAGAGATCGAGGATTCCCGGCATTTCTGAGAGTTTGGCTGGGCGTACGGGTGTCAAAATTCTTTATTTCATGCAACTACACACTCTCAATACGATAAAACGGGTATCGTGGTGCTGCAGCGATTGATACGTGGATGCTTAGCGAAATCGAGAGATCGAGTATTCCCGGCGTTTCTGAGAGTTTGGCTGGGTGTACGAATGTCAAAATTCTTTATTTTATGCAACTACACACTCTCAATACCATTAAACTGGTATCATGGTGCTGCAGCGATCGATACGTCGATGCTTACCGACATCGAGAGATCGAGTATTCCCGGCGTTTCTGAGAGTTTGGCTGGGTGTACGAATGTCAAAATTCTTTATTTTATGCAACTACACACTCTCAATACCATTAAACTGGTATCATGGTGCTGCAGCGATCGATACGTCGATGCTTAGCGACATCGAGAGATCGAGGATGCCCGGCGTTTCTTAGTGTTTGGCTGGTTGTACGCATGTCAAAATTCTTTATTTCATGCACCTACACACTTACAATACGATAAAACTGGTATCGTGGTGCTGCAGCGATTTACACGTCGATGCTTAGCGACATCGAGAGATCGATGATTCCCGGCGTTTCTGAGAGTTTGGCTGGGTGTACGAATGTCAAAATTCTTTATTTTATGCAACTACACACTTACAATACGATAAAAAGGGTATCGTGGTGCTGCAGCGATTGATACATCGATGCTTAGCGAAATCGAGAGATCGATGATTCCCGGCGTTTCTGAGAGTTTGGCTGGGTGTACGAATGTCAAAATTCTTTATTTTATGCAACTACACACTTACAATACGATAAGAAGGGTATCGTGGTGCTGTAGCGATTGATACATCGATGCTTAGCGAAATCGAGAGATCGAGGATTCCCGGCGTTTCTGAGAGTTTGGCTGGGTGTACGCATGTCAAAATTCTTTATTTCATGCAACTACACACGCTCAATACGATAAAACTGGTATCGTGGTGCTGCAGCGATTGATACGTCGATGCGTAGCGACATCGAGAGATCGAGGATTCCCGGCGTTTCTGACAGTTTGGCTGGGCGTACGGGTGTCAAAATTCTTTATTTCATGCAACTACACACTCTCAATACCATTAAACTGGTATCGTGGTGCTGCAGCGATTGATACGTCGATGCTTAGCGACATCAAGAGATCGATGATTCCCCGCGTTTCTGACAGTTTGGCTGGGCGTACGGGTGTCAAAATTCTCTATTTCATGCAACTACATACTCTCAATACCATTAAACTGGTATCGTGGTGCTGCAGCGATTGATACATCGATGCTAAGCGAAATCGAGAGATCGAGGATTCCCGGCGTTTCTGAGAGTTTGGCTGGGTGTACGTGTGTGAAAATTCTTTATTTCATGCAACTACATACTTGCAATACGATAAAACGGGTATCGTGGTGCTGCAGCGTTTGATACGTCGATGCATAGCGACATCGAGAGATCGAGGATTCCCGGCGTTTCTGAGAGTTTGGCTGGGCGTACGGGTGTCAAAATTCTTCATTTCATGCAACTACACACTCTCAATACGATAAAAATGGTATCGCAGTTCTGCAGCGATTCATACGTCGAAGCTTAGCGGAATCGAAAGATCGAGGATTCTCGGCGTTTCTGAGACTTTGGCTGGCTGTACGGGTGTCAAAATCCTTCATATTATGTAACTACACACTCTCAATACGATAAAACTGGTATAGCAGTTTCGCAGCGATTGATAGGTCGATGCCTAGCGACATCGAGAGATCGAGGATTCCCGGCATTTCTGAGAGTTTGGCTGGGCGTACGGGTGTCAAAATTCTTTATTTCATGCAACTACACACTCTCAATACGATAAAACGGGTATCGTGATGCTGCAGAGATTGATACGTGGATGCTTAGCGAAATCGAGAGATCGAGTATTCCCGGCGTTTCTGAGAGTTTGGCTGGGTGTACGAATGTCAAAATTCTTTATTTTATGCAACTACACACTTACAATACGATAAAACGGGTATCGTGGTGCTGCAGCGATTGATAAGTCGATGCTTAGCGACATCGAGAGATCGATGATTCCCGGCGTTTCTGAGAGTTTGGCTGGGCGTACGGGTGTCAAAATTCTATATTTCATGCAACTACACACTCTCAATACGATAAAACTGGTATCGTGGTGCTGCAGCGATTGATAGGTCGATGCCTAGCGATATCGAGAGATCGAGGATTCCCGGCATTTCTGAGAGTTTGGCTGGGCGTACGGGTGTCGAAATTCTTTATTTTATGCAACTACACACTCTCAATACCATTAAACTGGTATCATGGTGCTGCAGCGATCGATACGTCGATGCTTAGCGACATCGAGAGATCGAGGATGCCCGGCGTTTCTTAGTGTTTGGCTGGTTGTACGCATGTCAAAATTCTTTATTTCATGCACCTACACACTTACAATACGATAAAACTGGTATCGTGGTGCTGCAGCGATTGATACGTCGATGCGTAGCGACATCGAGAGATCGAGGATTCCCGGCGTTTCTGACAGTTTGGCTGGGCGTACGGGTGTCAAAATTCTTTATTTCATGCAACTACACACTCTCAATACCATTAAACTGGTATCGTGGTGCTGCAGCGATTGATACGTCGATGCTTAGCGACATCAAGAGATCGATGATTCCCCGCGTTTCTGACAGTTTGGCTGGGCGTACGGGTGTCAAAATTCTCTATTTCATGCAACTACATACTCTCAATACCATTAAACTGGTATCGTGGTGCTGCAGCGATTGATACATCGATGCTTAGCGAAATCGAGAGATCGAGGATTCCCGGCGTTTCTGAGAGTTTGGCTGGGTGTACGTGTGTGAAAATTCTTTATTTCATGCAACTACATACTTGCAATACGATAAAACGGGTATCGTGGTGCTGCAGCGTTTGATACGTCGATGCATAGCGACATCGAGAGATCGAGGATTCCCGGCGTTTCTGAGAGTTTGGCTGGGCGTACGGGTGTCAAAATTCTTCATTTCATGCAACTACACACTCTCAATACGATAAAAATGGTATCGCAGTTCTGCAGCGATTGATACGTCGAAGCTTAGCGGAATCGAAAGATCGAGGATTCTCGGCGTTTCTGAGACTTTGGCTGGCTGTACGGGTGTCAAAATCCTTCATATTATGTAACTACACACTCTCAATACGATAAAACTGGTATAGCAGTTTCGCAGCGATTGATAGGTCGATGCCTAGCGACATCGAGAGATCGAGGATTCCCGGCATTTCTGAGAGTTTGGCTGGGCGTACGGGTGTCAAAATTCTTTATTTCATGCAACTACACACTCTCAATACGATAAAACGGGTATCGTGATGCTGCAGAGATTGATACGTGGATGCTTAGCGAAATCGAGAGATCGAGTATTCCCGGCGTTTCTGAGAGTTTGGCTGAGTGTACGAATGTCAAAATTCTTTATTTTATGCAACTACACACTTACAATACGATAAAACGGGTATCGTGGTGCTGCAGCGATTGATAAGTCGATGCTTAGCGACATCGAGAGATCGATGATTCCCGGCGTTTCTGAGAGTTTGGCTGGGCGTACGGGTGTCAAAATTCTATATTTCATGCAACTACACACTCTCAATACGATAAAACTGGTATCGTGGTGCTGCAGCGATTGATAGGTCGATGCCTAGCGATATCGAGAGATCGAGGATTCCCGGCATTTCTGAGAGTTTGGCTGGGCGTACGGGTGTCGAAATTCTTTATTTCATGCAACTACACACTCTCAATACGATAAAACTGGTATCGTGGTGCTGTAGCAATTGATACATCGATGCTTAGCGAAATCGAGAGATCGAGAATTCCCGGCGTTTCTGAGAGTTTGGCTGGGTGTACGGGTGTGAAAATTCTTTATTTCATGCAACTACACACTTACAATCCGATAAAACGGGTATCGTGGTGCTGCAGCGATTGATACCCGGATGCTTAGCGAAATCGAGAGATCGAGGATTCCCGGCATTTCGGAGAGTTTGGCTGGGTGTACGGGTGTGAAAATTCTTTATTTCACGCAACTACATACTTGCAATACGATAAAACGGGTATCGTGGTGCTGCAGCGATTGATACGTCGATGCTTAGCGACATCGAGAGATCGATGATTCCCGGCGTTTCTGAGAGTTTGGATGGGCGTACGGGTGTCAAAATTCTTTATTTCATGCAACTACACACTCTCAATACCATAAAACTGGTATCGCAGTTCCGCAGCGATTGATAGGTCGATGCCTAGCGACATCGAGAGATCGAGGATTCCCGGCATTTCTGAGAGTTTGGCTGGGCGTACGGGTGTCAAAATTCTTCATTTCATGCAACTACACACTCTCAATACGATAAAACTGGTATCGTGGTGCTGCAGCGATTGATACGTCGATGCTTAGCGACATCGAGAGATCGATGATTCCCGGCGTTTCTGAAAGTTTGGCTGGGCGTACGGGTGTGAAAATTCTTTATTTCATGCAACTACACACTCTCAATACCATTAAACTGGTATCGTGGTGCTGCAGCGATCGATACGTCGATGCTTAGCGACATCGAGAGATCGAGGATGCCCGGCGTTTCTTAGTGTTTGGCTGGGTGTACGCATGTCAAAATTCTTTATTTCATGCACCTACACACTTACAATACGATAAAACTGGTATCGTGGTGCTGCAGCGATTGATACGTCGATGCTTAGCGACATCGAGAGATCGATGATTCCCGGCGTTTCTGAGAGTTTGGCTGGGTGTACGAATGTCAAAATTCTTTATTTTATGCAACTACACACTTACAATACGATAAAAAGGGTATCGTGGTGCTGCAGCGATTGATACATCGATGCTTAGCGAAATCGAGAGATCGAGGATTCCCGGCGTTTCTGAGAGTTTGGCTGGGTGTACGCATGTCAAAATTCTTTATTTCATGCAACTACACACTCTCAATACGATAAAACTGGTATCGTGGTGCTGCAGCGATTGATACGTCGATGCTTAGCGACATCGAGAGATCGATGATTCCCGGCGTTTCTGACAGTTTGGCTGGGCGTACGGGTGTCAAAATTCTTTATTTCATGCAACTACACACTCTCAATACCATTAAACTGGTATCGTGGTGCTGCAGCGATTGATACGTCGATGCTTAGCGACATCAAGAGATCGATGATTCCCCGCGTTTCTGACAGTTTGGCTGGGCGTACGGGTGTCAAAATTCTCTATTTCATGCAACTACATACTCTCAATACCATTAAACTGGTATCGTGGTGCTGCAGCGATTGATACATCGATGCTTAGCGAAATCGAGAGATCGAGGATTCCCGGCGTTTCTGAGAGTTTGGCTGGGTGTACGTGTGTGAAAATTCTTTATTTCATGCAACTAGTTACATGCAATACGATAAAACGGGTATCGTGGTGCTGCAGCGTTTGATACGTCGATGCATAGCGACATCGAGAGATCGAGGATTCCCGGCGTTTCTGAGAGTTTGGCTGGGCGTACGGGTGTCAAAATTCTTCATTTCATGCAACTACACACTCTCAATACGATAAAAATGGTATCGCAGTTCTGCAGCGATTGATACGTCGAAGCTTAGCGGAATCGAAAGATCGAGGATTCTCGGCGTTTCTGAGACTTTGGCTGGCTGTACGGGTGTCAAAATCCTTCATATTATGTAACTACACACTCTCAATACGATAAAACTGGTATAGCAGTTTCGCAGCGATTGATAGGTCGATGCCTAGCGACATCGAGAGATCGAGGATTCCCGGCATTTCTGAGAGTTTGGCTGGGCGTACGGGTGTCAAAATTCTTTATTTCATGCAACTACACACTCTCAATACGATAAAACGGGTATCGTGATGCTGCAGAGATTGATACGTGGATGCTTAGCGAAATCGAGAGATCGAGTATTCCCGGCGTTTCTGAGAGTTTGGCTGGGTGTACGAATGTCAAAATTCTTTATTTTATGCAACTACACACTTACAATACGATAAAACGGGTATCGTGGTGCTGCAGCGATTGATAAGTCGATGCTTAGCGACATCGAGAGATCGATGATTCCCGGCGTTTCTGAGAGTTTGGCTGGGCGTACGGGTGTCAAAATTCGTTATTTCATGCAACTACACACTTTCAATACGATAAAACTGGTATCGTGGTGCTGCAGCGATTGATAGGTCGATGCCTAGCGATATCGAGAGATCGAGGATTCCCGGCATTTCTGAGAGTTTGGCTGGGCGTACGGGTGTTGAAATTCTTTATTTCATGCAACTACACACTCTCAATACGATAAAACTGGTATCGTGGTGCTGTAGCAATTGATACATCGATGCTTAGCGAAATCGAGAGATCGAGGATTCCCGGCGTTTCTGAGAGTTTGGCTTGGTGTACGGGTGTGAAAATTCTTTATTTCATGCAACTACACACTTACAATCCGATAAAACGGGTATCGTGGTGCTGCAGCGATTGATACCCGGATGCTTAGCGAAATCGAGAGATCGAGGATTCCCGGCATTTCGGAGAGTTTGGCTGGGTGTACGGGTGTGAAAATTCTTTATTTCACGCAACTACATACTTGCAATACGATAAAACGGGTATCGTGGTGCTGCAGCGATTGATACGTCGATGCTTAGCGACATCGAGAGATCGATGATTCCCGGCGTTTCTGAGAGTTTGGATGGGCGTACGGGTGTCAAAATTCTTTATTTCATGCAAGTACACACTCTCAATACCATAAAACTGGTATCGCAGTTCCGCAGCGATTGATAGGTCGATGCCTAGCGACATCGAGAGATCGAGGATTCCCGGCATTTCTGAGAGTTTGGCTGGGCGTACGGGTGTCAAAATTCTTTATTTCATGCAACTACACACTCTCAATACGATAAAACTGGTATCGTGGTGCTGCAGCGATTGATACGTCGATGCTTAGCGACATCGAGAGATCGATGATTCCCGGCGTTTCTCACAGTTTGGCTGGGCGTACGGGTGTCAAAATTCTTTATTTCATGCAACTACACACTCTCAATACCATTAAACTGGTATCGTGGTGCTGCAGCGATTGATACGTCGATGCTCAGCGACATCAAGAGATCGATGATTCCCCGCGTTTCTGACAGGTTGGCTGGGCGTACGGGTGTCAAAATTCTCTATTTCATGCAACTACATACTCTCAATACCATTAAACTGGTATCGTGGTGCTCCAGCGATTGATACATCGATGCTTAGCGAAATCGAGAGATCGAGGATTCCCGGCGTTTCTGAGAGTTTGGCTGGGTGTACGTGTGTGAAAATTCTTTATTTCATGCAACTACATACTTGCAATACGATAAAACGGGTATCGTGGTGCTGCAGCGTTTGATACGTCGATGCATAGCGACATCGAGAGATCGAGGATTCCCGGCGTTTCTGAGAGTTTGGCTGGGCGTACGGGTGTCAAAATTCTTCATTTCATGCAACTACACACTCTCAATACGATAAAAATGGTATCGCAGTTCTGCAGCGATTGATACGTCGAAGCTTAGCGGAATCGAAAGATCGAGGATTCTCGGCGTTTCTGAGACTTTGGCTGGCTGTACGGGTGTCAAAATCCTTCATATTATGTAACTACACACTCTCAATACGATAAAACTGGTATAGCAGTTTCGCAGCGATTGATAGGTCGATGCCTAGCGACATCGAGAGATCGAGGATTCCCGGCATTTCTGAGAGTTTGGCTGGGCGTACGGGTGTCAAAATTCTTTATTTCATGCAACTACACACTCTCAATACGATAAAACGGGTATCGTGATGCTGCAGAGATTGATACGTGGATGCTTAGCGAAATCGAGAGATCAAGTATTCCCGGCGTTTCTGAGAGTTTGGCTGGGTGTACGAATGTCAAAATTCTTTATTTTATGCAACTACACACTTACAATACGATAAAACGGGTATCGTGGTGCTGCAGCGATTGATAAGTCGATGCTTAGCGACATCGAGAGATCGATGATTCCCGGCGTTTCTGAGAGTTTGGCTGGGCGTACGGGTGTCAAAATTCTATATTTCATGCAACTACACACTCTCAATACGATAAAACTGGTATCGTGGTGCTGCAGCGATTGATAGGTCGATGCCTAGCGATATCGAGAGATCGAGGATTCCCGGCATTTCTGAGAGTTTGGCTGGGCGTACGGGTGTCGAAATTCTTTATTTCATGCAACTACACACTCTCAATACGATAAAACTGGTATCGTGGTGCTGTAGCAATTGATACATCGATGCTTAGCGAAATCGGGAGATCGAGGATTCCCGGCGTTTCTGAGAGTTTGGCTGGGTGTACGTGTGTGAAAATTCTTTATTTCATGCAACTACATACTCGCAATACGATAAAACGGGTATCGTGGTGCTGCAGCGTTTGATACGTCGATGCTTAGCGACATCGAGAGATCGAGGATGCCCGGCGTTTCTTAGTGTTTGGCTGGGCGTACGGGTGTGAAAATTCTTTATTTCATGCAACTACACACTCTCAATACCATTAAACTGGTATCGTGGTGCTGCAGCGATCGATACGTCGATGCTTAGCGACATCGAGAGATCGAGGATGCCCGGCGTTTCTTAGTGTTTGGCTGGGTGTACGCATGTCAAAATTCTTTATTTCATGCACCTACACACTTACAATACGATAAAACTGGTATCGTGGTGCTGCAGCGATTGATACGTCGATGCTTAGCGACATCGAGAGATCGATGATTCCCGGCGTTTCTGAGAGTTTGGCTGGGTGTACGAATGTCAAAATTCTTTATTTTATGCAACTACACACTTACAATACGATAAAAAGGGTATCGTGGTGCTGCAGCGATTGATACATCGATGCTTAGCGAAATCGAGAGATCGAGGATTCCCGGCGTTTCTGAGAGTTTGGCTGGGTGTACGCATGTCAAAATTCTTTATTTCATGCAACTACACATTCTCAATACGATAAAACTGGTATCGTGGTGCTGCAGCGATTGATACGTCGATGCTTAGCGACATCGAGAGATCGATGATTCCCGGCGTTTCTGACAGTTTGGCTGGGCGTACGGGTGTCAAAATTCTTTATTTCATGCAACTACACACTCTCAATACCAATAAACTGGTATCGTGGTGGTGCAGCGATTGATACGTCGATGCTTAGCGACATCAAGAGATCGATGATTCCCGGCGTTTCTGACAGTTTGGCTGGGCGTACGGGTGTCAAAATTCTCTATTTCATGCAACTACACACTCTCAATACCATTAAACTGGTATCGTGGTGCTGCAGCGATTGATACATCGATGCTTAGCGAAATCGAGAGATCGAGGATTCCCGGCGTTTCTGAGAGTTTGGCTGGGTGTACGTGTGTGAAAATTTTTTATTTCATGCAACTACATACTCGCAATACGATAAAACGGGTATCGTGGTGCTGCAGCGTTTGATACGTCGATGCTTAGCGACATCGAGAGATCGAGGATTCCCGGCGTTTCTGAGAGTTTGGCTGGGCGTACGGGTGTCAAAATTCTTCATTTCATGCAACTACACACTCTCAATACGATAAAACTGGTATCGCAGTTCTGCAGCGATTGATACGTCGAAGCTTAGCGGAATCGAAAGATCGAGGATTCTCGGCGTTTCTGAGACTTTGGCTGGCTGTACGGGTGTCAAAATCCTTCATTTTATGTAACTACACACTCTCAATACGATAAAACTGGTATAGCAGTTTCGCAGCGATTGATAGGTCGATGCCTAGCGACATCGAGAGATCGAGGATTCCCGGCATTTCTGAGAGTTTGGCTGGGCGTACGGGTGTCAAAATTCTTTATTTCATGCAACTACACACTCTCAATACGATAAAACGGGTATCGTGGTGCTGCAGCGATTGATACGTGGATGCTTAGCGAAATCGAGAGATCGAGTATTCCCGGCGTTTCTGAGAGTTTGGCTGGGTGTACGAATGTCAAAATTCTTTATTTTATGCAACTACACACTCTCAATACCATTAAACTGGTATCATGGTGCTGCAGCGATCGATACGTCGATGCTTACCGACATCGAGAGATCGAGTATTCCCGGCGTTTCTGAGAGTTTGGCTGGGTGTACGAATGTCAAAATTCTTTATTTTATGCAACTACACACTCTCAATACCATTAAACTGGTATCATGGTGCTGCAGCGATCGATACGTCGATGCTTAGCGACATCGAGAGATCGAGGATGCCCGGCGTTTCTTAGTGTTTGGCTGGTTGTACGCATGTCAAAATTCTTTATTTCATGCACCTACACACTTACAATACGATAAAACTGGTATCGTGGTGCTGCAGCGATTTACACGTCGATGCTTAGCGACATCGAGAGATCGATGATTCCCGGCGTTTCTGAGAGTTTGGCTGGGTGTACGAATGTCAAAATTCTTTATTTTATGCAACTACACACTTACAATACGATAAAAAGGGTATCGTGGTGCTGCAGCGATTGATACATCGATGCTTAGCGAAATCGAGAGATCGATGATTCCCGGCGTTTCTGAGAGTTTGGCTGGGTGTACGAATGTCAAAATTCTTTATTTTATGCAACTACACACTTACAATACGATAAGAAGGGTATCGTGGTGCTGTAGCGATTGATACATCGATGCTTAGCGAAATCGAGAGATCGAGGATTCCCGGCGTTTCTGAGAGTTTGGCTGGGTGTACGCATGTCAAAATTCTTTATTTCATGCAACTACACACGCTCAATACGATAAAACTGGTATCGTGGTGCTGCAGCGATTGATACGTCGATGCGTAGCGACATCGAGAGATCGAGGATTCCCGGCGTTTCTGACAGTTTGGCTGGGCGTACGGGTGTCAAAATTCTTTATTTCATGCAACTACACACTCTCAATACCATTAAACTGGTATCGTGGTGCTGCAGCGATTGATACGTCGATGCTTAGCGACATCAAGAGATCGATGATTCCCCGCGTTTCTGACAGTTTGGCTGGGCGTACGGGTGTCAAAATTCTCTATTTCATGCAACTACATACTCTCAATACCATTAAACTGGTATCGTGGTGCTGCAGCGATTGATACATCGATGCTAAGCGAAATCGAGAGATCGAGGATTCCCGGCGTTTCTGAGAGTTTGGCTGGGTGTACGTGTGTGAAAATTCTTTATTTCATGCAACTACATACTTGCAATACGATAAAACGGGTATCGTGGTGCTGCAGCGTTTGATACGTCGATGCATAGCGACATCGAGAGATCGAGGATTCCCGGCGTTTCTGAGAGTTTGGCTGGGCGTACGGGTGTCAAAATTCTTCATTTCATGCAACTACACACTCTCAATACGATAAAAATGGTATCGCAGTTCTGCAGCGATTCATACGTCGAAGCTTAGCGGAATCGAAAGATCGAGGATTCTCGGCGTTTCTGAGACTTTGGCTGGCTGTACGGGTGTCAAAATCCTTCATATTATGTAACTACACACTCTCAATACGATAAAACTGGTATAGCAGTTTCGCAGCGATTGATAGGTCGATGCCTAGCGACATCGAGAGATCGAGGATTCCCGGCATTTCTGAGAGTTTGGCTGGGCGTACGGGTGTCAAAATTCTTTATTTCATGCAACTACACACTCTCAATACGATAAAACGGGTATCGTGATGCTGCAGAGATTGATACGTGGATGCTTAGCGAAATCGAGAGATCGAGTATTCCCGGCGTTTCTGAGAGTTTGGCTGGGTGTACGAATGTCAAAATTCTTTATTTTATGCAACTACACACTTACAATACGATAAAACGGGTATCGTGGTGCTGCAGCGATTGATAAGTCGATGCTTAGCGACATCGAGAGATCGATGATTCCCGGCGTTTCTGAGAGTTTGGCTGGGCGTACGGGTGTCAAAATTCTATATTTCATGCAACTACACACTCTCAATACGATAAAACTGGTATCGTGGTGCTGCAGCGATTGATAGGTCGATGCCTAGCGATATCGAGAGATCGAGGATTCCCGGCATTTCTGAGAGTTTGGCTGGGCGTACGGGTGTCGAAATTCTTTATTTTATGCAACTACACACTCTCAATACCATTAAACTGGTATCATGGTGCTGCAGCGATCGATACGTCGATGCTTAGCGACATCGAGAGATCGAGGATGCCCGGCGTTTCTTAGTGTTTGGCTGGTTGTACGCATGTCAAAATTCTTTATTTCATGCACCTACACACTTACAATACGATAAAACTGGTATCGTGGTGCTGCAGCGATTGATACGTCGATGCGTAGCGACATCGAGAGATCGAGGATTCCCGGCGTTTCTGACAGTTTGGCTGGGCGTACGGGTGTCAAAATTCTTTATTTCATGCAACTACACACTCTCAATACCATTAAACTGGTATCGTGGTGCTGCAGCGATTGATACGTCGATGCTTAGCGACATCAAGAGATCGATGATTCCCCGCGTTTCTGACAGTTTGGCTGGGCGTACGGGTGTCAAAATTCTCTATTTCATGCAACTACATACTCTCAATACCATTAAACTGGTATCGTGGTGCTGCAGCGATTGATACATCGATGCTTAGCGAAATCGAGAGATCGAGGATTCCCGGCGTTTCTGAGAGTTTGGCTGGGTGTACGTGTGTGAAAATTCTTTATTTCATGCAACTACATACTTGCAATACGATAAAACGGGTATCGTGGTGCTGCAGCGTTTGATACGTCGATGCATAGCGACATCGAGAGATCGAGGATTCCCGGCGTTTCTGAGAGTTTGGCTGGGCGTACGGGTGTCAAAATTCTTCATTTCATGCAACTACACACTCTCAATACGATAAAAATGGTATCGCAGTTCTGCAGCGATTGATACGTCGAAGCTTAGCGGAATCGAAAGATCGAGGATTCTCGGCGTTTCTGAGACTTTGGCTGGCTGTACGGGTGTCAAAATCCTTCATATTATGTAACTACACACTCTCAATACGATAAAACTGGTATAGCAGTTTCGCAGCGATTGATAGGTCGATGCCTAGCGACATCGAGAGATCGAGGATTCCCGGCATTTCTGAGAGTTTGGCTGGGCGTACGGGTGTCAAAATTCTTTATTTCATGCAACTACACACTCTCAATACGATAAAACGGGTATCGTGATGCTGCAGAGATTGATACGTGGATGCTTAGCGAAATCGAGAGATCGAGTATTCCCGGCGTTTCTGAGAGTTTGGCTGAGTGTACGAATGTCAAAATTCTTTATTTTATGCAACTACACACTTACAATACGATAAAACGGGTATCGTGGTGCTGCAGCGATTGATAAGTCGATGCTTAGCGACATCGAGAGATCGATGATTCCCGGCGTTTCTGAGAGTTTGGCTGGGCGTACGGGTGTCAAAATTCTATATTTCATGCAACTACACACTCTCAATACGATAAAACTGGTATCGTGGTGCTGCAGCGATTGATAGGTCGATGCCTAGCGATATCGAGAGATCGAGGATTCCCGGCATTTCTGAGAGTTTGGCTGGGCGTACGGGTGTCGAAATTCTTTATTTCATGCAACTACACACTCTCAATACGATAAAACTGGTATCGTGGTGCTGTAGCAATTGATACATCGATGCTTAGCGAAATCGAGAGATCGAGAATTCCCGGCGTTTCTGAGAGTTTGGCTGGGTGTACGGGTGTGAAAATTCTTTATTTCATGCAACTACACACTTACAATCCGATAAAACGGGTATCGTGGTGCTGCAGCGATTGATACCCGGATGCTTAGCGAAATCGAGAGATCGAGGATTCCCGGCATTTCGGAGAGTTTGGCTGGGTGTACGGGTGTGAAAATTCTTTATTTCACGCAACTACATACTTGCAATACGATAAAACGGGTATCGTGGTGCTGCAGCGATTGATACGTCGATGCTTAGCGACATCGAGAGATCGATGATTCCCGGCGTTTCTGAGAGTTTGGATGGGCGTACGGGTGTCAAAATTCTTTATTTCATGCAACTACACACTCTCAATACCATAAAACTGGTATCGCAGTTCCGCAGCGATTGATAGGTCGATGCCTAGCGACATCGAGAGATCGAGGATTCCCGGCATTTCTGAGAGTTTGGCTGGGCGTACGGGTGTCAAAATTCTTCATTTCATGCAACTACACACTCTCAATACGATAAAACTGGTATCGTGGTGCTGCAGCGATTGATACGTCGATGCTTAGCGACATCGAGAGATCGATGATTCCCGGCGTTTCTGAAAGTTTGGCTGGGCGTACGGGTGTGAAAATTCTTTATTTCATGCAACTACACACTCTCAATACCATTAAACTGGTATCGTGGTGCTGCAGCGATCGATACGTCGATGCTTAGCGACATCGAGAGATCGAGGATGCCCGGCGTTTCTTAGTGTTTGGCTGGGTGTACGCATGTCAAAATTCTTTATTTCATGCACCTACACACTTACAATACGATAAAACTGGTATCGTGGTGCTGCAGCGATTGATACGTCGATGCTTAGCGACATCGAGAGATCGATGATTCCCGGCGTTTCTGAGAGTTTGGCTGGGTGTACGAATGTCAAAATTCTTTATTTTATGCAACTACACACTTACAATACGATAAAAAGGGTATCGTGGTGCTGCAGCGATTGATACATCGATGCTTAGCGAAATCGAGAGATCGAGGATTCCCGGCGTTTCTGAGAGTTTGGCTGGGTGTACGCATGTCAAAATTCTTTATTTCATGCAACTACACACTCTCAATACGATAAAACTGGTATCGTGGTGCTGCAGCGATTGATACGTCGATGCTTAGCGACATCGAGAGATCGATGATTCCCGGCGTTTCTGACAGTTTGGCTGGGCGTACGGGTGTCAAAATTCTTTATTTCATGCAACTACACACTCTCAATACCATTAAACTGGTATCGTGGTGCTGCAGCGATTGATACGTCGATGCTTAGCGACATCAAGAGATCGATGATTCCCCGCGTTTCTGACAGTTTGGCTGGGCGTACGGGTGTCAAAATTCTCTATTTCATGCAACTACATACTCTCAATACCATTAAACTGGTATCGTGGTGCTGCAGCGATTGATACATCGATGCTTAGCGAAATCGAGAGATCGAGGATTCCCGGCGTTTCTGAGAGTTTGGCTGGGTGTACGTGTGTGAAAATTCTTTATTTCATGCAACTAGTTACATGCAATACGATAAAACGGGTATCGTGGTGCTGCAGCGTTTGATACGTCGATGCATAGCGACATCGAGAGATCGAGGATTCCCGGCGTTTCTGAGAGTTTGGCTGGGCGTACGGGTGTCAAAATTCTTCATTTCATGCAACTACACACTCTCAATACGATAAAAATGGTATCGCAGTTCTGCAGCGATTGATACGTCGAAGCTTAGCGGAATCGAAAGATCGAGGATTCTCGGCGTTTCTGAGACTTTGGCTGGCTGTACGGGTGTCAAAATCCTTCATATTATGTAACTACACACTCTCAATACGATAAAACTGGTATAGCAGTTTCGCAGCGATTGATAGGTCGATGCCTAGCGACATCGAGAGATCGAGGATTCCCGGCATTTCTGAGAGTTTGGCTGGGCGTACGGGTGTCAAAATTCTTTATTTCATGCAACTACACACTCTCAATACGATAAAACGGGTATCGTGATGCTGCAGAGATTGATACGTGGATGCTTAGCGAAATCGAGAGATCGAGTATTCCCGGCGTTTCTGAGAGTTTGGCTGGGTGTACGAATGTCAAAATTCTTTATTTTATGCAACTACACACTTACAATACGATAAAACGGGTATCGTGGTGCTGCAGCGATTGATAAGTCGATGCTTAGCGACATCGAGAGATCGATGATTCCCGGCGTTTCTGAGAGTTTGGCTGGGCGTACGGGTGTCAAAATTCTATATTTCATGCAACTACACACTCTCAATACGATAAAACTGGTATCGTGGTGCTGCAGCGATTGATAGGTCGATGCCTAGCGATATCGAGAGATCGAGGATTCCCGGCATTTCTGAGAGTTTGGCTGGGCGTACGGGTGTTGAAATTCTTTATTTCATGCAACTACACACTCTCAATACGATAAAACTGGTATCGTGGTGCTGTAGCAATTGATACATCGATGCTTAGCGAAATCGAGAGATCGAGGATTCCCGGCGTTTCTGAGAGTTTGGCTTGGTGTACGGGTGTGAAAATTCTTTATTTCATGCAACTACACACTTACAATCCGATAAAACGGGTATCGTGGTGCTGCAGCGATTGATACCCGGATGCTTAGCGAAATCGAGAGATCGAGGATTCCCGGCATTTCGGAGAGTTTGGCTGGGTGTACGGGTGTGAAAATTCTTTATTTCACGCAACTACATACTTGCAATACGATAAAACGGGTATCGTGGTGCTGCAGCGATTGATACGTCGATGCTTAGCGACATCGAGAGATCGATGATTCCCGGCGTTTCTGAGAGTTTGGATGGGCGTACGGGTGTCAAAATTCTTTATTTCATGCAACTACACACTCTCAATACCATAAAACTGGTATCGCAGTTCCGCAGCGATTGATAGGTCGATGCCTAGCGACATCGAGAGATCGAGGATTCCCGGCATTTCTGAGAGTTTGGCTGGGCGTACGGGTGTCAAAATTCTTTATTTCATGCAACTACACACTCTCAATACGATAAAACTGGTATCGTGGTGCTGCAGCGATTGATACGTCGATGCTTAGCGACATCGAGAGATCGATGATTCCCGGCGTTTCTCACAGTTTGGCTGGGCGTACGGGTGTCAAAATTCTTTATTTCATGCAACTACACACTCTCAATACCATTAAACTGGTATCGTGGTGCTGCAGCGATTGATACGTCGATGCTCAGCGACATCAAGAGATCGATGATTCCCCGCGTTTCTGACAGGTTGGCTGGGCGTACGGGTGTCAAAATTCTCTATTTCATGCAACTACATACTCTCAATACCATTAAACTGGTATCGTGGTGCTCCAGCGATTGATACATCGATGCTTAGCGAAATCGAGAGATCGAGGATTCCCGGCGTTTCTGAGAGTTTGGCTGGGTGTACGTGTGTGAAAATTCTTTATTTCATGCAACTACATACTTGCAATACGATAAAACGGGTATCGTGGTGCTGCAGCGTTTGATACGTCGATGCATAGCGACATCGAGAGATCGAGGATTCCCGGCGTTTCTGAGAGTTTGGCTGGGCGTACGGGTGTCAAAATTCTTCATTTCATGCAACTACACACTCTCAA
Organism: Clistopyga incitator; assembly: GCA_947507545.1. Classification (NCBI taxonomy): domain Eukaryota; kingdom Metazoa; phylum Arthropoda; class Insecta; order Hymenoptera; family Ichneumonidae; genus Clistopyga; species Clistopyga incitator. The sequence goes on along the minus strand of OX382179.1, from coordinate 7,122,740 downwards.
TACGATAAAAATGGTATCGCAGTTCTGCAGCGATTGATACGTCGAAGCTTAGCGGAATCGAAAGATCGAGGATTCTCGGCGTTTCTGAGACTTTGGCTGGCTGTACGGGTGTCAAAATCCTTCATATTATGTAACTACACACTCTCAATACGATAAAACTGGTATAGCAGTTTCGCAGCGATTGATAGGTCGATGCCTAGCGACATCGAGAGATCGAGGATTCCCGGCATTTCTGAGAGTTTGGCTGGGCGTACGGGTGTCAAAATTCTTTATTTCATGCAACTACACACTCTCAATACGATAAAACGGGTATCGTGATGCTGCAGAGATTGATACGTGGATGCTTAGCGAAATCGAGAGATCAAGTATTCCCGGCGTTTCTGAGAGTTTGGCTGGGTGTACGAATGTCAAAATTCTTTATTTTATGCAACTACACACTTACAATACGATAAAACGGGTATCGTGGTGCTGCAGCGATTGATAAGTCGATGCTTAGCGACATCGAGAGATCGATGATTCCCGGCGTTTCTGAGAGTTTGGCTGGGCGTACGGGTGTCAAAATTCTATATTTCATGCAACTACACACTCTCAATACGATAAAACTGGTATCGTGGTGCTGCAGCGATTGATAGGTCGATGCCTAGCGATATCGAGAGATCGAGGATTCCCGGCATTTCTGAGAGTTTGGCTGGGCGTACGGGTGTCGAAATTCTTTATTTCATGCAACTACACACTCTCAATACGATAAAACTGGTATCGTGGTGCTGTAGCAATTGATACATCGATGCTTAGCGAAATCGGGAGATCGAGGATTCCCGGCGTTTCTGAGAGTTTGGCTGGGTGTACGTGTGTGAAAATTCTTTATTTCATGCAACTACATACTCGCAATACGATAAAACGGGTATCGTGGTGCTGCAGCGTTTGATACGTCGATGCTTAGCGACATCGAGAGATCGAGGATGCCCGGCGTTTCTTAGTGTTTGGCTGGGCGTACGGGTGTGAAAATTCTTTATTTCATGCAACTACACACTCTCAATACCATTAAACTGGTATCGTGGTGCTGCAGCGATCGATACGTCGATGCTTAGCGACATCGAGAGATCGAGGATGCCCGGCGTTTCTTAGTGTTTGGCTGGGTGTACGCATGTCAAAATTCTTTATTTCATGCACCTACACACTTACAATACGATAAAACTGGTATCGTGGTGCTGCAGCGATTGATACGTCGATGCTTAGCGACATCGAGAGATCGATGATTCCCGGCGTTTCTGAGAGTTTGGCTGGGTGTACGAATGTCAAAATTCTTTATTTTATGCAACTACACACTTACAATACGATAAAAAGGGTATCGTGGTGCTGCAGCGATTGATACATCGATGCTTAGCGAAATCGAGAGATCGAGGATTCCCGGCGTTTCTGAGAGTTTGGCTGGGTGTACGCATGTCAAAATTCTTTATTTCATGCAACTACACATTCTCAATACGATAAAACTGGTATCGTGGTGCTGCAGCGATTGATACGTCGATGCTTAGCGACATCGAGAGATCGATGATTCCCGGCGTTTCTGACAGTTTGGCTGGGCGTACGGGTGTCAAAATTCTTTATTTCATGCAACTACACACTCTCAATACCAATAAACTGGTATCGTGGTGGTGCAGCGATTGATACGTCGATGCTTAGCGACATCAAGAGATCGATGATTCCCGGCGTTTCTGACAGTTTGGCTGGGCGTACGGGTGTCAAAATTCTCTATTTCATGCAACTACACACTCTCAATACCATTAAACTGGTATCGTGGTGCTGCAGCGATTGATACATCGATGCTTAGCGAAATCGAGAGATCGAGGATTCCCGGCGTTTCTGAGAGTTTGGCTGGGTGTACGTGTGTGAAAATTTTTTATTTCATGCAACTACATACTCGCAATACGATAAAACGGGTATCGTGGTGCTGCAGCGTTTGATACGTCGATGCTTAGCGACATCGAGAGATCGAGGATTCCCGGCGTTTCTGAGAGTTTGGCTGGGCGTACGGGTGTCAAAATTCTTCATTTCATGCAACTACACACTCTCAATACGATAAAACTGGTATCGCAGTTCTGCAGCGATTGATACGTCGAAGCTTAGCGGAATCGAAAGATCGAGGATTCTCGGCGTTTCTGAGACTTTGGCTGGCTGTACGGGTGTCAAAATCCTTCATTTTATGTAACTACACACTCTCAATACGATAAAACTGGTATAGCAGTTTCGCAGCGATTGATAGGTCGATGCCTAGCGACATCGAGAGATCGAGGATTCCCGGCATTTCTGAGAGTTTGGCTGGGCGTACGGGTGTCAAAATTCTTTATTTCATGCAACTACACACTCTCAATACGATAAAACGGGTATCGTGGTGCTGCAGCGATTGATACGTGGATGCTTAGCGAAATCGAGAGATCGAGTATTCCCGGCGTTTCTGAGAGTTTGGCTGGGTGTACGAATGTCAAAATTCTTTATTTTATGCAACTACACACTCTCAATACCATTAAACTGGTATCATGGTGCTGCAGCGATCGATACGTCGATGCTTACCGACATCGAGAGATCGAGTATTCCCGGCGTTTCTGAGAGTTTGGCTGGGTGTACGAATGTCAAAATTCTTTATTTTATGCAACTACACACTCTCAATACCATTAAACTGGTATCATGGTGCTGCAGCGATCGATACGTCGATGCTTAGCGACATCGAGAGATCGAGGATGCCCGGCGTTTCTTAGTGTTTGGCTGGTTGTACGCATGTCAAAATTCTTTATTTCATGCACCTACACACTTACAATACGATAAAACTGGTATCGTGGTGCTGCAGCGATTTACACGTCGATGCTTAGCGACATCGAGAGATCGATGATTCCCGGCGTTTCTGAGAGTTTGGCTGGGTGTACGAATGTCAAAATTCTTTATTTTATGCAACTACACACTTACAATACGATAAAAAGGGTATCGTGGTGCTGCAGCGATTGATACATCGATGCTTAGCGAAATCGAGAGATCGATGATTCCCGGCGTTTCTGAGAGTTTGGCTGGGTGTACGAATGTCAAAATTCTTTATTTTATGCAACTACACACTTACAATACGATAAGAAGGGTATCGTGGTGCTGTAGCGATTGATACATCGATGCTTAGCGAAATCGAGAGATCGAGGATTCCCGGCGTTTCTGAGAGTTTGGCTGGGTGTACGCATGTCAAAATTCTTTATTTCATGCAACTACACACGCTCAATACGATAAAACTGGTATCGTGGTGCTGCAGCGATTGATACGTCGATGCGTAGCGACATCGAGAGATCGAGGATTCCCGGCGTTTCTGACAGTTTGGCTGGGCGTACGGGTGTCAAAATTCTTTATTTCATGCAACTACACACTCTCAATACCATTAAACTGGTATCGTGGTGCTGCAGCGATTGATACGTCGATGCTTAGCGACATCAAGAGATCGATGATTCCCCGCGTTTCTGACAGTTTGGCTGGGCGTACGGGTGTCAAAATTCTCTATTTCATGCAACTACATACTCTCAATACCATTAAACTGGTATCGTGGTGCTGCAGCGATTGATACATCGATGCTAAGCGAAATCGAGAGATCGAGGATTCCCGGCGTTTCTGAGAGTTTGGCTGGGTGTACGTGTGTGAAAATTCTTTATTTCATGCAACTACATACTTGCAATACGATAAAACGGGTATCGTGGTGCTGCAGCGTTTGATACGTCGATGCATAGCGACATCGAGAGATCGAGGATTCCCGGCGTTTCTGAGAGTTTGGCTGGGCGTACGGGTGTCAAAATTCTTCATTTCATGCAACTACACACTCTCAATACGATAAAAATGGTATCGCAGTTCTGCAGCGATTCATACGTCGAAGCTTAGCGGAATCGAAAGATCGAGGATTCTCGGCGTTTCTGAGACTTTGGCTGGCTGTACGGGTGTCAAAATCCTTCATATTATGTAACTACACACTCTCAATACGATAAAACTGGTATAGCAGTTTCGCAGCGATTGATAGGTCGATGCCTAGCGACATCGAGAGATCGAGGATTCCCGGCATTTCTGAGAGTTTGGCTGGGCGTACGGGTGTCAAAATTCTTTATTTCATGCAACTACACACTCTCAATACGATAAAACGGGTATCGTGATGCTGCAGAGATTGATACGTGGATGCTTAGCGAAATCGAGAGATCGAGTATTCCCGGCGTTTCTGAGAGTTTGGCTGGGTGTACGAATGTCAAAATTCTTTATTTTATGCAACTACACACTTACAATACGATAAAACGGGTATCGTGGTGCTGCAGCGATTGATAAGTCGATGCTTAGCGACATCGAGAGATCGATGATTCCCGGCGTTTCTGAGAGTTTGGCTGGGCGTACGGGTGTCAAAATTCTATATTTCATGCAACTACACACTCTCAATACGATAAAACTGGTATCGTGGTGCTGCAGCGATTGATAGGTCGATGCCTAGCGATATCGAGAGATCGAGGATTCCCGGCATTTCTGAGAGTTTGGCTGGGCGTACGGGTGTCGAAATTCTTTATTTTATGCAACTACACACTCTCAATACCATTAAACTGGTATCATGGTGCTGCAGCGATCGATACGTCGATGCTTAGCGACATCGAGAGATCGAGGATGCCCGGCGTTTCTTAGTGTTTGGCTGGTTGTACGCATGTCAAAATTCTTTATTTCATGCACCTACACACTTACAATACGATAAAACTGGTATCGTGGTGCTGCAGCGATTGATACGTCGATGCGTAGCGACATCGAGAGATCGAGGATTCCCGGCGTTTCTGACAGTTTGGCTGGGCGTACGGGTGTCAAAATTCTTTATTTCATGCAACTACACACTCTCAATACCATTAAACTGGTATCGTGGTGCTGCAGCGATTGATACGTCGATGCTTAGCGACATCAAGAGATCGATGATTCCCCGCGTTTCTGACAGTTTGGCTGGGCGTACGGGTGTCAAAATTCTCTATTTCATGCAACTACATACTCTCAATACCATTAAACTGGTATCGTGGTGCTGCAGCGATTGATACATCGATGCTTAGCGAAATCGAGAGATCGAGGATTCCCGGCGTTTCTGAGAGTTTGGCTGGGTGTACGTGTGTGAAAATTCTTTATTTCATGCAACTACATACTTGCAATACGATAAAACGGGTATCGTGGTGCTGCAGCGTTTGATACGTCGATGCATAGCGACATCGAGAGATCGAGGATTCCCGGCGTTTCTGAGAGTTTGGCTGGGCGTACGGGTGTCAAAATTCTTCATTTCATGCAACTACACACTCTCAATACGATAAAAATGGTATCGCAGTTCTGCAGCGATTGATACGTCGAAGCTTAGCGGAATCGAAAGATCGAGGATTCTCGGCGTTTCTGAGACTTTGGCTGGCTGTACGGGTGTCAAAATCCTTCATATTATGTAACTACACACTCTCAATACGATAAAACTGGTATAGCAGTTTCGCAGCGATTGATAGGTCGATGCCTAGCGACATCGAGAGATCGAGGATTCCCGGCATTTCTGAGAGTTTGGCTGGGCGTACGGGTGTCAAAATTCTTTATTTCATGCAACTACACACTCTCAATACGATAAAACGGGTATCGTGATGCTGCAGAGATTGATACGTGGATGCTTAGCGAAATCGAGAGATCGAGTATTCCCGGCGTTTCTGAGAGTTTGGCTGAGTGTACGAATGTCAAAATTCTTTATTTTATGCAACTACACACTTACAATACGATAAAACGGGTATCGTGGTGCTGCAGCGATTGATAAGTCGATGCTTAGCGACATCGAGAGATCGATGATTCCCGGCGTTTCTGAGAGTTTGGCTGGGCGTACGGGTGTCAAAATTCTATATTTCATGCAACTACACACTCTCAATACGATAAAACTGGTATCGTGGTGCTGCAGCGATTGATAGGTCGATGCCTAGCGATATCGAGAGATCGAGGATTCCCGGCATTTCTGAGAGTTTGGCTGGGCGTACGGGTGTCGAAATTCTTTATTTCATGCAACTACACACTCTCAATACGATAAAACTGGTATCGTGGTGCTGTAGCAATTGATACATCGATGCTTAGCGAAATCGAGAGATCGAGAATTCCCGGCGTTTCTGAGAGTTTGGCTGGGTGTACGGGTGTGAAAATTCTTTATTTCATGCAACTACACACTTACAATCCGATAAAACGGGTATCGTGGTGCTGCAGCGATTGATACCCGGATGCTTAGCGAAATCGAGAGATCGAGGATTCCCGGCATTTCGGAGAGTTTGGCTGGGTGTACGGGTGTGAAAATTCTTTATTTCACGCAACTACATACTTGCAATACGATAAAACGGGTATCGTGGTGCTGCAGCGATTGATACGTCGATGCTTAGCGACATCGAGAGATCGATGATTCCCGGCGTTTCTGAGAGTTTGGATGGGCGTACGGGTGTCAAAATTCTTTATTTCATGCAACTACACACTCTCAATACCATAAAACTGGTATCGCAGTTCCGCAGCGATTGATAGGTCGATGCCTAGCGACATCGAGAGATCGAGGATTCCCGGCATTTCTGAGAGTTTGGCTGGGCGTACGGGTGTCAAAATTCTTCATTTCATGCAACTACACACTCTCAATACGATAAAACTGGTATCGTGGTGCTGCAGCGATTGATACGTCGATGCTTAGCGACATCGAGAGATCGATGATTCCCGGCGTTTCTGAAAGTTTGGCTGGGCGTACGGGTGTGAAAATTCTTTATTTCATGCAACTACACACTCTCAATACCATTAAACTGGTATCGTGGTGCTGCAGCGATCGATACGTCGATGCTTAGCGACATCGAGAGATCGAGGATGCCCGGCGTTTCTTAGTGTTTGGCTGGGTGTACGCATGTCAAAATTCTTTATTTCATGCACCTACACACTTACAATACGATAAAACTGGTATCGTGGTGCTGCAGCGATTGATACGTCGATGCTTAGCGACATCGAGAGATCGATGATTCCCGGCGTTTCTGAGAGTTTGGCTGGGTGTACGAATGTCAAAATTCTTTATTTTATGCAACTACACACTTACAATACGATAAAAAGGGTATCGTGGTGCTGCAGCGATTGATACATCGATGCTTAGCGAAATCGAGAGATCGAGGATTCCCGGCGTTTCTGAGAGTTTGGCTGGGTGTACGCATGTCAAAATTCTTTATTTCATGCAACTACACACTCTCAATACGATAAAACTGGTATCGTGGTGCTGCAGCGATTGATACGTCGATGCTTAGCGACATCGAGAGATCGATGATTCCCGGCGTTTCTGACAGTTTGGCTGGGCGTACGGGTGTCAAAATTCTTTATTTCATGCAACTACACACTCTCAATACCATTAAACTGGTATCGTGGTGCTGCAGCGATTGATACGTCGATGCTTAGCGACATCAAGAGATCGATGATTCCCCGCGTTTCTGACAGTTTGGCTGGGCGTACGGGTGTCAAAATTCTCTATTTCATGCAACTACATACTCTCAATACCATTAAACTGGTATCGTGGTGCTGCAGCGATTGATACATCGATGCTTAGCGAAATCGAGAGATCGAGGATTCCCGGCGTTTCTGAGAGTTTGGCTGGGTGTACGTGTGTGAAAATTCTTTATTTCATGCAACTAGTTACATGCAATACGATAAAACGGGTATCGTGGTGCTGCAGCGTTTGATACGTCGATGCATAGCGACATCGAGAGATCGAGGATTCCCGGCGTTTCTGAGAGTTTGGCTGGGCGTACGGGTGTCAAAATTCTTCATTTCATGCAACTACACACTCTCAATACGATAAAAATGGTATCGCAGTTCTGCAGCGATTGATACGTCGAAGCTTAGCGGAATCGAAAGATCGAGGATTCTCGGCGTTTCTGAGACTTTGGCTGGCTGTACGGGTGTCAAAATCCTTCATATTATGTAACTACACACTCTCAATACGATAAAACTGGTATAGCAGTTTCGCAGCGATTGATAGGTCGATGCCTAGCGACATCGAGAGATCGAGGATTCCCGGCATTTCTGAGAGTTTGGCTGGGCGTACGGGTGTCAAAATTCTTTATTTCATGCAACTACACACTCTCAATACGATAAAACGGGTATCGTGATGCTGCAGAGATTGATACGTGGATGCTTAGCGAAATCGAGAGATCGAGTATTCCCGGCGTTTCTGAGAGTTTGGCTGGGTGTACGAATGTCAAAATTCTTTATTTTATGCAACTACACACTTACAATACGATAAAACGGGTATCGTGGTGCTGCAGCGATTGATAAGTCGATGCTTAGCGACATCGAGAGATCGATGATTCCCGGCGTTTCTGAGAGTTTGGCTGGGCGTACGGGTGTCAAAATTCTATATTTCATGCAACTACACACTCTCAATACGATAAAACTGGTATCGTGGTGCTGCAGCGATTGATAGGTCGATGCCTAGCGATATCGAGAGATCGAGGATTCCCGGCATTTCTGAGAGTTTGGCTGGGCGTACGGGTGTTGAAATTCTTTATTTCATGCAACTACACACTCTCAATACGATAAAACTGGTATCGTGGTGCTGTAGCAATTGATACATCGATGCTTAGCGAAATCGAGAGATCGAGGATTCCCGGCGTTTCTGAGAGTTTGGCTTGGTGTACGGGTGTGAAAATTCTTTATTTCATGCAACTACACACTTACAATCCGATAAAACGGGTATCGTGGTGCTGCAGCGATTGATACCCGGATGCTTAGCGAAATCGAGAGATCGAGGATTCCCGGCATTTCGGAGAGTTTGGCTGGGTGTACGGGTGTGAAAATTCTTTATTTCACGCAACTACATACTTGCAATACGATAAAACGGGTATCGTGGTGCTGCAGCGATTGATACGTCGATGCTTAGCGACATCGAGAGATCGATGATTCCCGGCGTTTCTGAGAGTTTGGATGGGCGTACGGGTGTCAAAATTCTTTATTTCATGCAACTACACACTCTCAATACCATAAAACTGGTATCGCAGTTCCGCAGCGATTGATAGGTCGATGCCTAGCGACATCGAGAGATCGAGGATTCCCGGCATTTCTGAGAGTTTGGCTGGGCGTACGGGTGTCAAAATTCTTTATTTCATGCAACTACACACTCTCAATACGATAAAACTGGTATCGTGGTGCTGCAGCGATTGATACGTCGATGCTTAGCGACATCGAGAGATCGATGATTCCCGGCGTTTCTCACAGTTTGGCTGGGCGTACGGGTGTCAAAATTCTTTATTTCATGCAACTACACACTCTCAATACCATTAAACTGGTATCGTGGTGCTGCAGCGATTGATACGTCGATGCTCAGCGACATCAAGAGATCGATGATTCCCCGCGTTTCTGACAGGTTGGCTGGGCGTACGGGTGTCAAAATTCTCTATTTCATGCAACTACATACTCTCAATACCATTAAACTGGTATCGTGGTGCTCCAGCGATTGATACATCGATGCTTAGCGAAATCGAGAGATCGAGGATTCCCGGCGTTTCTGAGAGTTTGGCTGGGTGTACGTGTGTGAAAATTCTTTATTTCATGCAACTACATACTTGCAATACGATAAAACGGGTATCGTGGTGCTGCAGCGTTTGATACGTCGATGCATAGCGACATCGAGAGATCGAGGATTCCCGGCGTTTCTGAGAGTTTGGCTGGGCGTACGGGTGTCAAAATTCTTCATTTCATGCAACTACACACTCTCAATACGATAAAAATGGTATCGCAGTTCTGCAGCGATTGATACGTCGAAGCTTAGCGGAATCGAAAGATCGAGGATTCTCGGCGTTTCTGAGACTTTGGCTGGCTGTACGGGTGTCAAAATCCTTCATATTATGTAACTACACACTCTCAATACGATAAAACTGGTATAGCAGTTTCGCAGCGATTGATAGGTCGATGCCTAGCGACATCGAGAGATCGAGGATTCCCGGCATTTCTGAGAGTTTGGCTGGGCGTACGGGTGTCAAAATTCTTTATTTCATGCAACTACACACTCTCAATACGATAAAACGGGTATCGTGATGCTGCAGAGATTGATACGTGGATGCTTAGCGAAATCGAGAGATCAAGTATTCCCGGCGTTTCTGAGAGTTTGGCTGGGTGTACGAATGTCAAAATTCTTTATTTTATGCAACTACACACTTACAATACGATAAAACGGGTATCGTGGTGCTGCAGCGATTGATAAGTCGATGCTTAGCGACATCGAGAGATCGATGATTCCCGGCGTTTCTGAGAGTTTGGCTGGGCGTACGGGTGTCAAAATTCTATATTTCATGCAACTACACACTCTCAATACGATAAAACTGGTATCGTGGTGCTGCAGCGATTGATAGGTCGATGCCTAGCGATATCGAGAGATCGAGGATTCCCGGCATTTCTGAGAGTTTGGCTGGGCGTACGGGTGTCGAAATTCTTTATTTCATGCAACTACACACTCTCAATACGATAAAACTGGTATCGTGGTGCTGTAGCAATTGATACATCGATGCTTAGCGAAATCGGGAGATCGAGGATTCCCGGCGTTTCTGAGAGTTTGGCTGGGTGTACGTGTGTGAAAATTCTTTATTTCATGCAACTACATACTCGCAATACGATAAAACGGGTATCGTGGTGCTGCAGCGTTTGATACGTCGATGCTTAGCGACATCGAGAGATCGAGGATTCCCGGCGTTTCTGAGAGTTTGGCTGGGCGTACGAATGTCAAAATTCTTTATTTTATGCAACTACACACTTTCAATACCATTAAACTGGTATCATGGTGCTGCAGCGATCGATACGTCGATGCTTAGCGACATCGAGAGATCGAGGATGCCCGGCGTTTCTTAGTGTTTGGCTGGGTGTACGCATGTCAAAATTCTTTATTTCATGCACCTACACACTTACAATACGATAAAACTGGTATCGTGGTGCTGCAGCGATTGATACGTCGATGATTAGCGACATCGAGAGATCGATGATTCCCAGCGTTTCTGAGAGTTTGGCTGGGTGTACGAATGTCAAAATTCTTTATTTTAGGCAACTACACACTTACAATACGATAAAACGGGTATCGTGGTGCTGCAGCGATTGATACATCGATGCTTAGCGAAATCGAGAGATCGAGGATTCCCGGCGTTTCTGAGAGTTTGGCTGGGCGTACGGGTGTCAAAATTCTTTATTTCATGCAACTACACACTCTCAATACGATAAAACTGGTATCGCAGTTCTGCAGCGATTGATACGTCGAAGCTTAGCGGAATCGAAAGATCGAGGATTCTCGACGTTTCTGAGACTTTGGCTGGCTGTACGGGTGTCAAAATCCTTCATTCTATGTAACTACACACTTTCAATATGATAAAACTGGTATCGCAGTTCCGCAGCGATTGATAGGTCGATGCCTAGCGACATCGAGAGATCGAAGATTCCCGGCATTTCTGAGAGTTTGGCTGGGCGTACGGGTGTCGAAATTCTTTATTTCATGCAACTACACACTCTCAATACGATAAAACTGGTATCGTGGTGCTGCAGCGATTGATACGTCGATGCTTAGCGACATAGAGAGATCGATGATTCCCGGCGTTTCTGAGAGTTTGGCTGGGCGTACGGGTCTCAAAATTCTATATTTCATGCAAGTACAAACTCTCAATACCATAAAACTGGTATCGTGGTGCTGCGGCGATTGATACGTCGATGCTTAGCGACATCGAGAGATCGAGAATTCCCGAAGTTTCTTAGTGTTTGGCTGGGTGCACGCATGTCAAAATTCTTTATTTCATGCAACTACACACTTACAATACGATAAACCGGGAATCGTGGTGCTGCAGCGATTGATACATCGATGCTTAGCGAAATCGAGAGATCGAGGATTCCCGGCGTTTCGGAGAGTTTGGCTGGGTGTACGGGTGTGAAAATTCTTTATTTTATGCAACTACACACTCTCAATACCATAAAGCTGGTATCGCAGTTCTGCAGCGATTGATACGTCGAAGCATAGCGTAATCGAAAGATCGAGGATTCTCGGCGTTTCTGAGAGTTTGGCTGGGTGTCCGCATGTCAAAATTCTTTATTTCATGCAACTACACACTCTCAATACGATAAAACTGGTATCGCAGTTCCGCAGCGATTGATAGGTCGATGCCTAGCGACATCGAGAGATCGAGGATTCCCGGCATTTCTAAGAGTTTGGCTGGGCGTACGGGTGTCAAAATTCTTTATTTCATGCAACTACACACTCTCAATACGATAAAACTGGTATCGTGGTGCTGCAGCGATTGATACGTCGATGCTTAGCGACATCGAGAGATCGAGGATTCCCGGCGTTTCATAGTGTTTGGCTGGGTGTACGCATGTCAAAATTCTTTATTTCATGCAACTACACACTCTCAATACGATAAAACTGGTTTCGTGGTGCTGCAGCGATTGATACGTCGATGCTTAGCGACATCGAGAGATCGATGATTCCCGGCGTTTCTGAAAGTTTGGCTGGGGGTACGGGTGTGAAAATTCTTTATTTCATGCAACTACACACTCCCAATACCATTAAACTGGTATCATGGTGCTGCAGCGATCGATACGTCGATGCTTAGCGACATCGAGAGATCGAGGATGCCCGGCGTTTCTTAGTTTTTGGCTGGGTGTACGCATGTCAAAATTCTTTATTTCATGCACCTACACACTTACAATACGATAAAACTGGTATCGTGGTGCTGCAGCGATTGATACGTCGATGCTTAGCGACATCGAGAGATCGATGATTCCCGGCGTTTCTGAGAGTTTGGCTGGGTGTACGAATGTCAAAATTCTTTATTTTATGCAACTACACACTTACAATACGATAAAACGGGTATCGTGGTGCTGCAGCGATTGATACATCGATGCTTAGCGAAATCGAGAGATCGAGGATTCCCGGCGTTTCTGAGAGTTTGGCTGGGTGTACGCATGTCAAAATTCTTTATTTTATGCAACTACACACTCTCAATACGATAAAACTGGTATCGTGGTGCTGCAGCGATTGATGCGTCGATGCTTAGCGACATCGAGAGATCGATGATTCCCGGCGTTTCTGACAGTTTTGCTGGGCGTACGGGTGTCAAAATTCTTTATTTCATGCAACTACACACTCTCAATACCATTAAACTGGTATCGTGGTGCTGCAGCGATTGATACGTCGATGCTTAGCGACATCAAGAGATCGATGATTCCCGGCGTTTCTGACAGTTTGGCTGGGCGTACGGGTGTCAATATTCTTTATTTCATGCACCTACACACTTACAATACGATAAAACTGGTATCGTGGTGCTGCAGCGATTGATACGTCGATGCTTAGCGACATCGAGAGATCGATGATTCCCGGCGTTTCTGAGAGTTTGGCTGGGTGTACGAATGTCAAAATTCTTTATTTTATGCAACTACACACTTACAATACGATAAAAAGGGTATCGTGGTGCTGTAGCGATTGATACAACGATGCTTAGCGAAATCGAGAGATCGAGGATTCCCGGCGTTTCTGAGAGTTTGGCTGGGTGTACGCATGTCAAAATTCTTTATTTCATGCAACTACACACGCTCAATACGATAAAACTGGTATCGTGGTGCTGCAGCGATTGATACGTCGATGCGTAGCGACATCGAGAGATCGAGGATTCCCGGCGTTTCTGACAGTTTGGCTGGGCGTACGGGTGTCAAAATTCTTTATTTCATGCAACTACACACTCTCAATACCATTAAACTGGTATCGTGGTGCTGCAGCGATTGATACGTCGATGCTTAGCGACATCAAGAGATCGATGATTCCCGGCGTTTCTGACAGTTTGGCTGGGCGTACGGGTGTCAAAATTCTCTATTTCATGCAACTACATACTCTCAATACCATTAAACTGGTATCGTGGTGCTGCAGCGATTGATACATCGATGCTTAGCGAAATCGAGAGATCGAGGATTCCCGGCGTTTCTGAGAGTTTGGCTGGGTGTACGTGTGTGAAAATTCTTTATTTCATGCAACTACATACTTGCAATACGATAAAACGGGTATCGTGGTGCTGCAGCGTTTGATACGTCGATGCATAGCGACATCGAGAGATCGAGGATTCCCGGCGTTTCTGAGAGTTTGGCTGGGCGTACGGGTGTCAAAATTCTTCATTTCATGCAACTACACACTCTCAATACGATAAAACTGGTATCGCAGTTCTGCAGCGATTGATACGTCGAAGCTTAGCGGAATCGAAAGATCGAGGATTCTCGGCGTTTCTGAGACTTTGGCTGGCTGTACGGGTGTCATAATCCTTCATTTTATGTAACTACACACTCTCAATACCATAAAACTGGTATCGCAGTTCCGCAGCGATTGATAGGTCGATGCCTAGCGACATCGAGAGATCGAGGATTCCCGGCATTTCTGAGAGTTTGGCTGGGCGTACGGGTGTCAAAATTCTTTATTTCATGCAACTACACACTCTCAATACGATAAAACTGGTATCGTGGTGCTGCAGCGATTGATACGTCGATGCTTAGCGACATCGAGAGATCGATGATTCCCGGCGTTTCTGAAAGTTTGGCTGGGCGTACGGGTGTGAAAATTCTTTATTTCATGCAACTACACACTCTCAATACCATTAAACTGGTATCGTGGTGCTGCAGCGATCGATACGTCGATGCTTAGCGACATCGAGAGATCGAGGATGCCCGGCGTTTCTTAGTGTTTGGCTGGGTGTACGCATGTCAAAATTCTTTATTTCATGCACCTACACACTTACAATACGATAAAACTGGTATCGTGGTGCTGCAGCGATTGATACGTCGATGCTTAGCGACATCGAGAGATCGATGATTCCCGGCGTTTCTGAGAGTTTGGCTGGGTGTACGAATGTCAAAATTCTTTATTTTATGCAACTACACACTTACAATACGATAAAAAGGGTATCGTGGTGCTGCAGCGATTGATACATCGATGCTTAGCGAAATCGAGAGATCGAGGATTCCCGGCGTTTCTGAGAGTTTGGCTGGGTGTACGCATGTCAAAATTCTTTATTTCATGCAACTACACATTCTCAATACGATAAAACTGGTATCGTGGTGCTGCAGCGATTGATACGTCGATGCTTAGCGACATCGAGAGATCGATGATTCCCGGCGTTTCTGACAGTTTGGCTGGGCGTACGGGTGTCAAAATTCTTTATTTCATGCAACTACACACTCTCAATACCAATAAACTGGTATCGTGGTGCTGCAGCGATTGATACGTCGATGCTTAGCGAAATCAAGAGATCGATGATTCCCGGCGTTTCTGACAGTTTGGCTGGGCGTACGGGTGTCAAAATTCTCTATTTCATGCAACTACACACTCTCAATACCATTAAACTGGTATCGTGGTGCTGCAGCGATTGATACATCGATGCTTAGCGAAATCGAGAGATCGAGGATTCCCGGCGTTTCTGAGAGTTTGGCTGGGTGTACGTGTGTGAAAATTCTTTATTTCATGCAACTACATACTCGCAATACGATAAAGCGGGTATCGTGGTGCTGCAGCGTTTGATACGTCGATGCTTAGCGACATCGAGAGATCGAGGATTCCCGGCGTTTCTGAGAGTTTGGCTGGGCGTACGGGTGTCAAAATTCTTCATTTCATGCAACTACACACTCTCAATACGATAAAACTGGTATCGCAGTTCTGCAGCGATTGATACGTCGAAGCTTAGCGGAATCGAAAGATCGAGGATTCTCGGCGTTTCTGAGACTTTGGCTGGCTGTACGGGTGTCAAAATCCTTCATTTTATGTAACTACACACTCTCAATACGATAAAACTGGTATAGCAGTTTCGCAGCGATTGATAGGTCGATGCCTAGCGGCATCGAGAGATCGAGGATTCCCGGCATTTCTGAGAGTTTGGCTGGGCGTACGGGTGTCAAAATTCTTTATTTCATGCAACTACACACTCTCAATACGATAAAACGGGTATCGTGGTGCTGCAGCGATTGATACGTGGATGCTTAGCGAAATCGAGAGATCGAGTATTCCCGGCGTTTCTGAGAGTTTGGCTGGGTGTACGAATGTCAAAATTCTTTATTTTATGCAACTACACACTCTCAATACCATTAAACTGGTATCATGGTGCTGCAGCGATCGATACGTCGATGCTTAGCGACATCGAGAGATCGAGTATTCCCGGCGTTTCTGAGAGTTTGGCTGGGTGTACGAATGTCAAAATTCTTTATTTTATGCAACTACACACTCTCAATACCATTAAACTGGTATCATGGTGCTGCAGCGATCGATACGTCGATGCTTAGCGACATCGAGAGATCGAGGATGCCCGGCGTTTCTTAGTGTTTGGCTGGTTGTACGCATGTCAAAATTCTTTATTTCATGCACCTACACACTTACAATACGATAAAACTGGTATCGTGGTGCTGCAGCGATTTACACGTCGATGCTTAGCGACATCGAGAGATCGATGATTCCCGGCGTTTCTGAGAGTTTGGCTGGGTGTACGAATGTCAAAATTCTTTATTTTATGCAACTACACACTTACAATACGATAAAAAGGGTATCGTGGTGCTGCAGCGATTGATACATCGATGCTTAGCGAAATCGAGAGATCGATGATTCCCGGCGTTTCTGAGAGTTTGGCTGGGTGTACGAATGTCAAAATTCTTTATTTTATGCAACTACACACTCTCAATACCATTAAACTGGTATCATGGTGCTGCAGCGATCGATACGTCGATGCTTAGCGACATCGAGAGATCGAGGATGCCCGGCGTTTCTTAGTGTTTGGCTGGTTGTACGCATGTCAAAATTCTTTATTTCATGCACCTACACACTTACAATACGATAAAACTGGTATCGTGGTGCTGCAGCGATTGATACGTCGATGCGTAGCGACATCGAGAGATCGAGGATTCCCGGCGTTTCTGACAGTTTGGCTGGGCGTACGGGTGTCAAAATTCTTTATTTCATGCAACTACACACTCTCAATACCATTAAACTGGTATCGTGGTGCTGCAGCGATTGATACGTCGATGCTTAGCGACATCAAGAGATCGATGATTCCCCGCGTTTCTGACAGTTTGGCTGGGCGTACGGGTGTCAAAATTCTCTATTTCATGCAACTACATACTCTCAATACCATTAAACTGGTATCGTGGTGCTGCAGCGATTGATACATCGATGCTTAGCGAAATCGAGAGATCGAGGATTCCCGGCGTTTCTGAGAGTTTGGCTGGGTGTACGTGTGTGAAAATTCTTTATTTCATGCAACTACATACTTGCAATACGATAAAACGGGTATCGTGGTGCTGCAGCGTTTGATACGTCGATGCATAGCGACATCGAGAGATCGAGGATTCCCGGCGTTTCTGAGAGTTTGGCTGGGCGTACGGGTGTCAAAATTCTTCATTTCATGCAACTACACACTCTCAATACGATAAAAATGGTATCGCAGTTCTGCAGCGATTGATACGTCGAAGCTTAGCGGAATCGAAAGATCGAGGATTCTCGGCGTTTCTGAGACTTTGGCTGGCTGTACGGGTGTCAAAATCCTTCATATTATGTAACTACACACTCTCAATACGATAAAACTGGTATAGCAGTTTCGCAGCGATTGATAGGTCGATGCCTAGCGACATCGAGAGATCGAGGATTCCCGGCATTTCTGAGAGTTTGGCTGGGCGTACGGGTGTCAAAATTCTTTATCCCATGCAACTACACACTCTCAATACGATAAAACGGGTATCGTGATGCTGCAGAGATTGATACGTGGATGCTTAGCGAAATCGAGAGATCGAGTATTCCCGGCGTTTCTGAGAGTTTGGCTGGGTGTACGAATGTCAAAATTCTTTATTTTATGCAACTACACACTTACAATACGATAAAACGGGTATCGTGGTGCTGCAGCGATTGATAAGTCGATGCTTAGCGACATCGAGAGATCGATGATTCCCGGCGTTTCTGAGAGTTTGGCTGGGCGTACGGGTGTCAAAATTCTATATTTCATGCAACTACACACTCTCAATACGATAAAACTGGTATCGTGGTGCTGCAGCGATTGATAGGTCGATGCCTAGCGATATCGAGAGATCGAGGATTCCCGGCATTTCTGAGAGTTTGGCTGGGCGTACGGGTGTCGAAATTCTTTATTTCATGCAACTACACACTCTCAATACGATAAAACTGGTATCGTGGTGCTGTAGCAATTGATACATCGATGCTTAGCGAAATCGAGAGATCGAGAATTCCCGGCGTTTCCGAGAGTTTGGCTGGGTGTACGGGTGTGAAAATTCTTTATTTCATGCAACTACACACTTACAATCCGATAAAACGGGTATCGTGGTGCTGCAGCGATTGATACCCGGATGCTTAGCGAAATCGAGAGATCGAGGATTCCCGGCATTTCGGAGAGTTTGGCTGGGTGTACGGGTGTGAAAATTCTTTATTTCACGCAACTACATACTTGCAATACGATAAAACGGGTATCGTGGTGCTGCAGCGATTGATACGTCGATGCTTAGCGACATCGAGAGATCGATGATTCCCGGCGTTTCTGAGAGTTTGGATGGGCGTACGGGTGTCAAAATTCTTTATTTCATGCAACTACACACTCTCAATACCATAAAACTGGTATCGCAGTTCCGCAGCGATTGATAGGTCGATGCCTAGCGACATCGAGAGATCGAGGATTCCCGGCATTTCTGAGAGTTTGGCTGGGCGTACGGGTGTCAAAATTCTTCATTTCATGCAACTACACACTCTCAATACGATAAAACTGGTATCGTGGTGCTGCAGCGATTGATACGTCGATGCTTAGCGACATCGAGAGATCGATGATTCCCGGCGTTTCTGAAAGTTTGGCTGGGCGTACGGGTGTGAAAATTCTTTATTTCATGCAACTACACACTCTCAATACCATTAAACTGGTATCGTGGTGCTGCAGCGATCGATACGTCGATGCTTAGCGACATCGAGAGATCGAGGATGCCCGGCGTTTCTTAGTGTTTGGCTGGGTGTACGCATGTCAAAATTCTTTATTTCATGCACCTACACACTTACAATACGATAAAACTGGTATCGTGGTGCTGCAGCGATTGATACGTCGATGCTTAGCGACATCGAGAGATCGATGATTCCCGGCGTTTCTGAGAGTTTGGCTGGGTGTACGAATGTCAAAATTCTTTATTTTATGCAACTACACACTTACAATACGATAAAAAGGGTATCGTGGTGCTGCAGCGATTGATACATCGATGCTTAGCGAAATCGAGAGATCGAGGATTCCCGGCGTTTCTGAGAGTTTGGCTGGGTGTACGCATGTCAAAATTCTTTATTTCATGCAACTACACAGTCTCAATACGATAAAACTGGTATCGTGGTGCTGCAGCGATTGATACGTCGATGCTTAGCGACATCGAGAGATCGATGATTCCCGGCGTTTCTGACAGTTTGGCTGGGCGTACGGGTGTCAAAATTCTTTATTTCATGCAACTACACACTCTCAATACCATTAAACTGGTATCGTGGTGCTGCAGCGATTGATACGTCGATGCTTAGCGACATCAAGAGATCGATGATTCCCCGCGTTTCTGACAGTTTGGCTGGGCGTACGGGTGTCAAAATTCTCTATTTCATGCAACTACATACTCTCAATACCATTAAACTGGTATCGTGGTGCTGCAGCGATTGATACATCGATGCTTAGCGAAATCGAGAGATCGAGGATTCCCGGCGTTTCTGAGAGTTTGGCTGGGTGTACGTGTGTGAAAATTCTTTATTTCATGCAACTAGTTACTTGCAATACGATAAAACGGGTATCGTGGTGCTGCAGCGTTTGATACGTCGATGCATAGCGACATCGAGAGATCGAGGATTCCCGGCGTTTCTGAGAGTTTGGCTGGGCGTACGGGTGTCGAAATTCTTCATTTCATGCAACTACACACTCTCAATACGATAAAAATGGTATCGCAGTTCTGCAGCGATTGATACGTCGAAGCTTAGCGGAATCGAAAGATCGAGGATTCTCGGCGTTTCTGAGACTTTGGCTGGCTGTACGGGTGTCAAAATCCTTCATATTATGTAACTACACACTCTCAATACGATAAAACTGGTATAGCAGTTTCGCAGCGATTGATAGGTCGATGCCTAGCGACATCGAGAGATCGAGGATTCCCGGCATTTCTGAGAGTTTGGCTGGGCGTACGGGTGTCAAAATTCTTTATTTCATGCAACTACACACTCTCAATACGATAAAACGGGTATCGTGATGCTGCAGAGATTGATACGTGGATGCTTAGCGAAATCGAGAGATCGAGTATTCCCGGCGTTTCTGAGAGTTTGGCTGGGTGTACGAATGTCAAAATTCTTTATTTTATGCAACTACACACTTACAATACGATAAAACGGGTATCGTGGTGCTGCAGCGATTGATAAGTCGATGCTTAGCGACATCGAGAGATCGATGATTCCCGGCGTTTCTGAGAGTTTGGCTGGGCGTACGGGTGTCAAAATTCTATATTTCATGCAACTACACACTCTCAATACGATAAAACTGGTATCGTGGTGCTGCAGCGATTGATAGGTCGATGCCTAGCGATATCGAGAGATCGAGGATTCCCGGCATTTCTGAGAGTTTGGCTGGGCGTACGGGTGTTGAAATTCTTTATTTCATGCAACTACACACTCTCAATACGATAAAACTGGTATCGTGGTGCTGTAGCAATTGATACATCGATGCTTAGCGAAATCGAGAGATCGAGGATTCCCGGCGTTTCTGAGAGTTTGGCTTGGTGTACGGGTGTGAAAATTCTTTATTTCTTGCAACTACATACTCGCAATACGATAAAACGGGTATCGTGGTGCTGCAGCGTTTGATACGTCGATGCTTAGCGACATCGAGAGATCGAGGATTCCCGGCGTTTCTGAGAGTTTGGCTGGGCGTACGAATGTCAAAATTCTTTATTTTATGCAACTACACACTTTCAATACCATTAAACTGGTATCATGGTGCTGCAGCGATCGATACGTCGATGCTTAGCGACATCGAGAGATCGAGGATGCCCGGCGTTTCTTAGTGTTTGGCTGGGTGTACGCATGTCAAAATTCTTTATTTCATGCACCTACACACTTACAATACGATAAAACTGGTATCGTGGTGCTGCAGCGATTGATACGTCGATGATTAGCGACATCGAGAGATCGATGATTCCCAGCGTTTCTGAGAGTTTGGCTGGGTGTACGAATGTCAAAATTCTTTATTTTAGGCAACTACACACTTACAATACGATAAAACGGGTATCGTGGTGCTGCAGCGATTGATACATCGATGCTTAGCGAAATCGAGAGATCGAGGATTCCCGGCGTTTCTGAGAGTTTGGCTGGGCGTACGGGTGTCAAAATTCTTTATTTCATGCAACTACACACTCTCAATACGATTAAACTGGTATCGCAGTTCTGCAGCGATTGATACGTCGAAGCTTAGCGGAATCGAAAGATCGAGGATTCTCGACGTTTCTGAGACTTTGGCTGGCTGTACGGGTGTCAAAATCCTTCATTCTATGTAACTACACACTTTCAATATGATAAAACTGGTATCGCAGTTCCGCAGCGATTGATAGGTCGATGCCTAGCGACATCGAGAGATCGAAGATTCCCGGCATTTCTGAGAGTTTGGCTGGGCGTACGGGTGTCGAAATTCTTTATTTCATGCAACTACACACTCTCAATACGATAAAACTGGTATCGTGGTGCTGCAGCGATTGATACGTCGATGCTTAGCGACATAGAGAGATCGATGATTCCCGGCGTTTCTGAGAGTTTGGCTGGGCGTACGGGTCTCAAAATTCTATATTTCATGCAAGTACAAACTCTCAATACCATAAAACTGGTATCGTGGTGCTGCGGCGATTGATACGTCGATGCTTAGCGACATCGAGAGATCGAGAATTCCCGAAGTTTCTTAGTGTTTGGCTGGGTGCACGCATGTCAAAATTCTTTATTTCATGCAACTACACACTTACAATACGATAAACCGGGAATCGTGGTGCTGCAGCGATTGATACATCGATGCTTAGCGAAATCGAGAGATCGAGGATTCCCGGCGTTTCGGAGAGTTTGGCTGGGTGTACGGGTGTGAAAATTCTTTATTTTATGCAACTACACACTCTCAATACCATAAAGCTGGTATCGCAGTTCTGCAGCGATTGATACGTCGAAGCATAGCGTAATCGAAAGATCGAGGATTCTCGGCGTTTCTGAGAGTTTGGCTGGGTG
This sequence comes from Clistopyga incitator, assembly GCA_947507545.1. Taxonomy (NCBI): domain Eukaryota; kingdom Metazoa; phylum Arthropoda; class Insecta; order Hymenoptera; family Ichneumonidae; genus Clistopyga; species Clistopyga incitator. The sequence continues at coordinate 7,100,437 of OX382179.1, read as the reverse complement.
TCCGCATGTCAAAATTCTTTATTTCATGCAACTACACACACTCAATACGATAAAACTGGTATCGCAGTTCCGCAGCGATTGATAGGTCGATGCCTAGCGACATCGAGAGATCGAGGATTCCCGGCATTTCTGAGAGTTTGGCTGGGCGTACGGGTGTCAAAATTCTTTATTTCATGCAACTACACACTCTCAATACGATAAAACTGGTATCGTGGTGCTGCAGCGATTGATACGTCGATGCTTAGCGACATCGAGAGATCGAGGATTCCCGGCGTTTCATAGTGTTTGGCTGGGTGTACGCATGTCAAAATTCTTTATTTCATGCAACTACACACTCTCAATACGATAAAACTGGTTTCGTGGTGCTGCAGCGATTGATACGTCGATGCTTAGCGACATCGAGAGATCGATGATTCCCGGCGTTTCTGAAAGTTTGGCTGGGGGTACGGGTGTGAAAATTCTTTATTTCATGCAACTACACACTCCCAATACCATTAAACTGGTATCATGGTGCTGCAGCGATCGATACGTCGATGCTTAGCGACATCGAGAGATCGAGGATGCCCGGCGTTTCTTAGTTTTTGGCTGGGTGTACGCATGTCAAAATTCTTTATTTCATGCACCTACACACTTACAATACGATAAAACTGGTATCGTGGTGCTGCAGCGATTGATACGTCGATGCTTAGCGACATCGAGAGATCGATGATTCCCGGCGTTTCTGAGAGTTTGGCTGGGTGTACGAATGTCAAAATTCTTTATTTTATGCAACTACACACTTACAATACGATAAAACGGGTATCGTGGTGCTGCAGCGATTGATACATCGATGCTTAGCGAAATCGAGAGATCGAGGATTCCCGGCGTTTCTGAGAGTTTGGCTGGGTGTACGCATGTCAAAATTCTTTATTTTATGCAACTACACACTCTCAATACGATAAAACTGGTATCGTGGTGCTGCAGCGATTGATGCGTCGATGCTTAGCGACATCGAGAGATCGATGATTCCCGGCGTTTCTGACAGTTTTGCTGGGCGTACGGGTGTCAAAATTCTTTATTTCATGCAACTACACACTCTCAATACCATTAAACTGGTATCGTGGTGCTGCAGCGATTGATACGTCGATGCTTAGCGACATCAAGAGATCGATGATTCCCGGCGTTTCTGACAGTTTGGCTGGGCGTACGGGTGTCAAAATTCTTTATTTCATGCACCTACACACTTACAATACGATAAAACTGGTATCGTGGTGCTGCAGCGATTGATACGTCGATGCTTAGCGACATCGAGAGATCGATGATTCCCGGCGTTTCTGAGAGTTTGGCTGGGTGTACGCATGTCAAAATTCTTTATTTTATGCAACTACACACTTAGAATACGATAAAAAGGGTATCGTGGTGCTGCAGCGATTGATACGTCGATGCTTAGCGACATCGAGAGATCGATGATTCCCGGCGTTTCTGACAGTTTAGCTGGGCGTACGGGTGTCAAAATTCTTTATTTCATGCAACTACACACTCTCAATACCATTAAACTGGTATCGTGGTGCTGCAGCGATTGATACGTCGATGCTTAGCGACATCAAGAGATCGATGATTCCCGGCGTTTCTGACAGTTTGGCTGGGCGTACGGGTGTCAATATTCTTTATTTCATGCACCTACACACTTACAATACGATAAAACTGGTATCGTGGTGCTGCAGCGATTGATACGTCGATGCTTAGCGACATCGAGAGATCGATGATTCCCGGCGTTTCTGAGAGTTTGGCTGGGTGTACGAATGTCAAAATTCTTTATTTTATGCAACTACACACTTACAATACGATAAAAAGGGTATCGTGGTGCTGTAGCGATTGATACAACGATGCTTAGCGAAATCGAGAGATCGAGGATTCCCGGCGTTTCTGAGAGTTTGGCTGGGTGTACGCATGTCAAAATTCTTTATTTCATGCAACTACACACGCTCAATACGATAAAACTGGTATCGTGGTGCTGCAGCGATTGATACGTCGATGCGTAGCGACATCGAGAGATCGAGGATTCCCGGCGTTTCTGACAGTTTGGCTGGGCGTACGGGTGTCAAAATTCTTTATTTCATGCAACTACACACTCTCAAAACCATTAAACTGGTATCGTGGTGCTGCAGCGATTGATACGTCGATGCTTAGCGACATCAAGAGATCGATGATTCCCGGCGTTTCTGACAGTTTGGCTGGGCGTACGGGTGTCAAAATTCTCTATTTCATGCAACTACATACTCTCAATACCATTAAACTGGTATCGTGGTGCTGCAGCGATTGATACATCGATGCTTAGCGAAATCGAGAGATCGAGGATTCCCGGCGTTTCTGAGAGTTTGGCTGGGTGTACGTGTGTGAAAATTCTTTATTTCATGCAACTACATACTTGCAATACGATAAAACGGGTATCGTGGTGCTGCAGCGTTTGATACGTCGATGCATAGCGACATCGAGAGATCGAGGATTCCCGGCGTTTCTGAGAGTTTGGCTGGGCGTACGGGTGTCAAAATTCTTCATTTCATGCAACTACACACTCTCAATACGATAAAACTGGTATCGCAGTTCTGCAGCGATTGATACGTCGAAGCTTAGCGGAATCGAAAGATCGAGGATTCTCGGCGTTTCTGAGACTTTGGCTGGCTGTACGGGTGTCAAAATCCTTCATATTATGTAACTACACACTCTCAATACGATAAAACTGGTATAGCAGTTTCGCAGCGATTGATAGGTCGATGCCTAGCGACATCGAGAGATCGAGGATTCCCGGCATTTCTGAGAGTTTGGCTGGGCGTACGGGTGTCAAAATTCTTTATTTCATGCAACTACACACTCTCAATACGATAAAACGGGTATCGTGGTGCTGCAGCGATTGATAGGTCGATGCCTAGCGATATCGAGAGATCGAGGATTCCCGGCATTTCTGAGAGTTTGGCTGGGCGTACGGGTGTCAAAATTCTATATTTCATGCAACTACACACTCTCAATACGATAAAACTGGTATCGTGGTGCTGCAGCGATTGATAGGTCGATGCCTAGCGATATCGAGAGATCGAGGATTCCCGGCATTTCTGAGAGTTTGGCTGGGCGTACGGGTGTCGAAATTCTTTATTTCATGCAACTACACACTCTCAATACGATAAAACTGGTATCGTGGTGCTGTAGCAATTGATACATCGATGCTTAGCGAAATCGAGAGATCGAGGATTCCCGGCGTTTCTGAGAGTTTGGCTGGGTGTACGGGTGTGAAAATTCTTTATTTCATGCAACTACACACTTACAATCCGATAAAACGGGTATCGTGGTGCTGCAGCGATTGATACCCGGATGCTTAGCGAAATCGAGAGATCGATGATTCCCGGCGTTTCTGAGAGTTTGGATGGGCGTACGGGTGTCAAAATTCTTTATTTCATGCAACTACACACTCTCAATACCATAAAACTGGTATCGCAGTTCCGCAGCGATTGATAGGTCGATGCCTAGCGACATCGAGAGATCGAGGATTCCCGGCATTTCTGAGAGTTTGGCTGGGCGTACGGGTGTCAAAATTCTTTATTTCATGCAACTACACACTCTCAATACGATAAAACTGGTATCGTGGTGCTGCAGCGATTGATACGTCGATGCGTAGCGACATCGAGAGATCGAGGATTCCCGGCGTTTCTGACAGTTTGGCTGGGCGTACGGGTGTCAAAATTCTTTATTTCATGCAACTACACACTCTCAATACCATTAAACTGGTATCGTGGTGCTGCAGCGATTGATACGTCGATGCTTAGCGACATCGAGAGATCGATGATTCCCGGCGTTTCTGAGAGTTTGGCTGGGGGTACGAATGTCAAAATTCTTTATTTTATGCAACTACACACTTACAATACGATAAAAAGGGTATCGTGGTGCTGCAGCGATTGATACATCGATGCTTAGCGAAATCGAGAGATCGAGGATTCCCGGCGTTTCTGAGAGTTTGGCTGGGTGTACGCATGTCAAAATTCTTTATTTCATGCAACTACACACTCTCAATACGATAAAACTGGTATCGTGGTGCTGCAGCGATTGATACGTCGATGCTTAGCGACATCGAGAGATCGATGATTCCCGGCGTTTCTGACAGTTTGGCTGGGCGTACGGGTGTCAAAATTCTTTATTTCATGCAACTACACACTTACAATCCGATAAAACGGGTATCGTGGTGCTGCAGCGATTGATACCCGGATGCTTAGCGAAATCGAGAGATCGAGGATTCCCGGCATTTCGGAGAGTTTGGCTGGGTGTACGGGTGTGAAAATTCTTTATTTCACGCAACTACATACTTGCAATACGATAAAACGGGTATCGTGGTGCTGCAGCGATTGATACGTCGATGCTTAGCGACATCGAGAGATCGATGATTCCCGGCGTTTCTGAGAGTTTGGATGGGCGTACGGGTGTCAAAATTCTTTATTTCATGCAACTACACACTCTCAATACCATAAAACTGGTATCGCAGTTCCGCAGCGATTGATAGGTCGATGCCTAGCGACATCGAGAGATCGAGGATTCCCGGCATTTCTGAGAGTTTGGCTGGGCGTACGGGTGTCAAAATTCTTCATTTCATGCAACTACACACTCTCAATACGATAAAACTGGTATCGTGGTGCTGCAGCGATTGATACGTCGATGCTTAGCGACATCGAGAGATCGATGATTCCCGGCGTTTCTGAAAGTTTGGCTGGGCGTACGGGTGTGAAAATTCTTTATTTCATGCAACTACACACTCTCAATACCATTAAACTGGTATCGTGGTGCTGCAGCGATCGATACGTCGATGCTTAGCGACATCGAGAGATCGAGGATGCCCGGCGTTTCTTAGTGTTTGGCTGGGTGTACGCATGTCAAAATTCTTTATTTCATGCACCTACACACTTACAATACGATAAAACTGGTATCGTGGTGCTGCAGCGATTGATACGTCGATGCTTAGCGACATCGAGAGATCGATGATTCCCGGCGTTTCTGAGAGTTTGGCTGGGTGTACGAATGTCAAAATTCTTTATTTTATGCAACTACACACTTACAATACGATAAAAAGGGTATCGTGGTGCTGCAGCGATTGATACATCGATGCTTAGCGAAATCGAGAGATCGAGGATTCCCGGCGTTTCTGAGAGTTTGGCTGGGTGTACGCATGTCAAAATTCTTTATTTCATGCAACTACACAGTCTCAATACGATAAAACTGGTATCGTGGTGCTGCAGCGATTGATACGTCGATGCTTAGCGACATCGAGAGATCGATGATTCCCGGCGTTTCTGACAGTTTGGCTGGGCGTACGGGTGTCAAAATTCTTTATTTCATGCAACTACACACTCTCAATACCATTAAACTGGTATCGTGGTGCTGCAGCGATTGATACGTCGATGCTTAGCGACATCAAGAGATCGATGATTCCCCGCGTTTCTGACAGTTTGGCTGGGCGTACGGGTGTCAAAATTCTCTATTTCATGCAACTACATACTCTCAATACCATTAAACTGGTATCGTGGTGCTGCAGCGATTGATACATCGATGCTTAGCGAAATCGAGAGATCGAGGATTCCCGGCGTTTCTGAGAGTTTGGCTGGGTGTACGTGTGTGAAAATTCTTTATTTCATGCAACTAGTTACTTGCAATACGATAAAACGGGTATCGTGGTGCTGCAGCGTTTGATACGTCGATGCATAGCGACATCGAGAGATCGAGGATTCCCGGCGTTTCTGAGAGTTTGGCTGGGCGTACGGGTGTCGAAATTCTTCATTTCATGCAACTACACACTCTCAATACGATAAAAATGGTATCGCAGTTCTGCAGCGATTGATACGTCGAAGCTTAGCGGAATCGAAAGATCGAGGATTCTCGGCGTTTCTGAGACTTTGGCTGGCTGTACGGGTGTCAAAATCCTTCATATTATGTAACTACACACTCTCAATACGATAAAACTGGTATAGCAGTTTCGCAGCGATTGATAGGTCGATGCCTAGCGACATCGAGAGATCGAGGATTCCCGGCATTTCTGAGAGTTTGGCTGGGCGTACGGGTGTCAAAATTCTTTATTTCATGCAACTACACACTCTCAATACGATAAAACGGGTATCGTGATGCTGCAGAGATTGATACGTGGATGCTTAGCGAAATCGAGAGATCGAGTATTCCCGGCGTTTCTGAGAGTTTGGCTGGGTGTACGAATGTCAAAATTCTTTATTTTATGCAACTACACACTTACAATACGATAAAACGGGTATCGTGGTGCTGCAGCGATTGATAAGTCGATGCTTAGCGACATCGAGAGATCGATGATTCCCGGCGTTTCTGAGAGTTTGGCTGGGCGTACGGGTGTCAAAATTCTATATTTCATGCAACTACACACTCTCAATACGATAAAACTGGTATCGTGGTGCTGCAGCGATTGATAGGTCGATGCCTAGCGATATCGAGAGATCGAGGATTCCCGGCATTTCTGAGAGTTTGGCTGGGCGTACGGGTGTTGAAATTCTTTATTTCATGCAACTACACACTCTCAATACGATAAAACTGGTATCGTGGTGTTGTAGCAATTGATACATCGATGCTTAGCGAAATCGAGAGATCGAGGATTCCCGGCGTTTCTGAGAGTTTGGCTTGGTGTACGGGTGTGAAAATTCTTTATTTCTTGCAACTACATACTCGCAATACGATAAAACGGGTATCGTGGTGCTGCAGCGTTTGATACGTCGATGCTTATCGACATCGAGAGATCGAGGATTCCCGGCGTTTCTGAGAGTTTGGCTGGGCGTACGAATGTCAAAATTCTTTATTTTATGCAACTACACACTTTCAATACCATTAAACTGGTATCATGGTGCTGCAGCGATCGATACGTCGATGCTTAGCGACATCGAGAGATCGAGGATGCCCGGCGTTTCTTAGTGTTTGGCTGGGTGTACGCATGTCAAAATTCTTTATTTCATGCACCTACACACTTACAATACGATAAAACTGGTATCGTGGTGCTGCAGCGATTGATACGTCGATGATTAGCGACATCGAGAGATCGATGATTCCCAGCGTTTCTGAGAGTTTGGCTGGGTGTACGAATGTCAAAATTCTTTATTTTAGGCAACTACACACTTACAATACGATAAAACGGGTATCGTGGTGCTGCAGCGATTGATACATCGATGCTTAGCGAAATCGAGAGATCGAGGATTCCCGGCGTTTCTGAGAGTTTGGCTGGGCGTACGGGTGTCAAAATTCTTTATTTCATGCAACTACACACTCTCAATACGATAAAACTGGTATCGCAGTTCTGCAGCGATTGATACGTCGAAGCTTAGCGGAATCGAAAGATCGAGGATTCTCGACGTTTCTGAGACTTTGGCTGGCTGTACGGGTGTCAAAATACTTCATTCTATGTAACTACACACTTTCAATATGATAAAACTGGTATCGCAGTTCCGCAGCGATTGATAGGTCGATGCCTAGCGACATCGAGAGATCGAAGATTCCCGGCATTTCTGAGAGTTTGGCTGGGCGTACGGGTGTCGAAATTCTTTATTTCATGCAACTACACACTCTCAATACGATAAAACTGGTATCGTGGTGCTGCAGCGATTGATACGTCGATGCTTAGCGACATAGAGAGATCGATGATTCCCGGCGTTTCTGAGAGTTTGGCTGGGCGTACGGGTCTCAAAATTCTATATTTCATGCAAGTACAAACTCTCAATACCATAAAACTGGTATCGTGGTGCTGCGGCGATTGATACGTCGATGCTTAGCGACATCGAGAGATCGAGAATTCCCGAAGTTTCTTAGTGTTTGGCTGGGTGCACGCATGTCAAAATTCTTTATTTCATGCAACTACACACTTACAATACGATAAACCGGGAATCGTGGTGCTGCAGCGATTGATACATCGATGCTTAGCGAAATCGAGAGATCGAGGATTCCCGGCGTTTCGGAGAGTTTGGCTGGGTGTACGGGTGTGAAAATTCTTTATTTTATGCAACTACACACTCTCAATACCATAAAGCTGGTATCGCAGTTCTGCAGCGATTGATACGTCGAAGCATAGCGTAATCGAAAGATCGAGGATTCTCGGCGTTTCTGAGAGTTTGGCTGGGTGTCCGCATGTCAAAATTCTTTATTTCATGCAACTACACACACTCAATACGATAAAACTGGTATCGCAGTTCCGCAGCGATTGATAGGTCGATGCCTAGCGACATCGAGAGATCGAGGATTCCCGGCATTTCTGAGAGTTTGGCTGGGCGTACGGGTGTCAAAATTCTTTATTTCATGCAACTACACACTCTCAATACGATAAAACTGGTATCGTGGTGCTGCAGCGATTGATACGTCGATGCTTAGCGACATCGAGAGATCGAGGATTCCCGGCGTTTCATAGTGTTTGGCTGGGTGTACGCATGTCAAAATTCTTTATTTCATGCAACTACACACTCTCAATACGATAAAACTGGTTTCGTGGTGCTGCAGCGATTGATACGTCGATGCTTAGCGACATCGAGAGATCGATGATTCCCGGCGTTTCTGAAAGTTTGGCTGGGGGTACGGGTGTGAAAATTCTTTATTTCATGCAACTACACACTCCCAATACCATTAAACTGGTATCATGGTGCTGCAGCGATCGATACGTCGATGCTTAGCGACATCGAGAGATCGAGGATGCCCGGCGTTTCTTAGTTTTTGGCTGGGTGTACGCATGTCAAAATTCTTTATTTCATGCACCTACACACTTACAATACGATAAAACTGGTATCGTGGTGCTGCAGCGATTGATACGTCGATGCTTAGCGACATCGAGAGATCGATGATTCCCGGCGTTTCTGAGAGTTTGGCTGGGTGTACGAATGTCAAAATTCTTTATTTTATGCAACTACACACTTACAATACGATAAAACGGGTATCGTGGTGCTGCAGCGATTGATACATCGATGCTTAGCGAAATCGAGAGATCGAGGATTCCCGGCGTTTCTGAGAGTTTGGCTGGGTGAACGCATGTCAAAATTCTTTATTTTATGCAACTACACACTCTCAATACGATAAAACTGGTATCGTGGTGCTGCAGCGATTGATGCGTCGATGCTTAGCGACATCGAGAGATCGATGATTCCCGGCGTTTCTGACAGTTTTGCTGGGCGTACGGGTGTCAAAATTCTTTATTTCATGCAACTACACACTCTCAATACCATTAAACTGGTATCGTGGTGCTGCAGCGATTGATACGTCGATGCTTAGCGACATCAAGAGATCGATGATTCCCGGCGTTTCTGACAGTTTGGCTGGGCGTACGGGTGTCAAAATTCTTTATTTCATGCACCTACACACTTACAATACGATAAAACTGGTATCGTGGTGCTGCAGCGATTGATACGTCGATGCTTAGCGACATCGAGAGATCGATGATTCCCGGCGTTTCTGAGAGTTTGGCTGGGTGTACGCATGTCAAAATTCTTTATTTTATGCAACTACACACTTACAATACGATAAAAAGGGTATCGTGGTGCTGCAGCGATTGATACGTCGATGCTTAGCGACATCGAGAGATCGATGATTCCCGGCGTTTCTGACAGTTTAGCTGGGCGTACGGGTGTCAAAATTCTTTATTTCATGCAACTACACACTCTCAATACCATTAAACTGGTATCGTGGTGCTGCAGCGATTGATACGTCGATGCTTAGCGACATCAAGAGATCGATGATTCCCGGCGTTTCTGACAGTTTGGCTGGGCGTACGGGTGTCAATATTCTTTATTTCATGCACCTACACACTTACAATACGATAAAACTGGTATCGTGGTGCTGCAGCGATTGATACGTCGATGCTTAGCGACATCGAGAGATCGATGATTCCCGGCGTTTCTGAGAGTTTGGCTGGGTGTACGAATGTCAAAATTCTTTATTTTATGCAACTACACACTTACAATACGATAAAAAGGGTATCGTGGTGCTGTAGCGATTGATACAACGATGCTTAGCGAAATCGAGAGATCGAGGATTCCCGGCGTTTCTGAGAGTTTGGCTGGGTGTCTGCATGTCAAAATTCTTTATTTCATGCAACTACACACGCTCAATACGATAAAACTGGTATCGTGGTGCTGCAGCGATTGATACGTCGATGCGTAGCGACATCGAGAGATCGAGGATTCCCGGCGTTTCTGACAGTTTGGCTGGGCGTACGGGTGTCAAAATTCTTTATTTCATGCAACTACACACTCTCAAAACCATTAAACTGGTATCGTGGTGCTGCAGCGATTGATACGTCGATGCTTAGCGACATCAAGAGATCGATGATTCCCGGCGTTTCTGACAGTTTGGCTGGGCGTACGGGTGTCAAAATTCTCTATTTCATGCAACTACATACTCTCAATACCATTAAACTGGTATCGTGGTGCTGCAGCGATTGATACATCGATGCTTAGCGAAATCGAGAGATCGAGGATTCCCGGCGTTTCTGAGAGTTTGGCTGGGTGTACGTGTGTGAAAATTCTTTATTTCATGCAACTACATACTTGCAATACGATAAAACGGGTATCGTGGTGCTGCAGCGTTTGATACGTCGATGCATAGCGACATCGAGAGATCGAGGATTCCCGGCGTTTCTGAGAGTTTGGCTGGGCGTACGGGTGTCAAAATTCTTCATTTCATGCAACTACACACTCTCAATACGATAAAACTGGTATCGCAGTTCTGCAGCGATTGATACGTCGAAGCTTAGCGGAATCGAAAGATCGAGGATTCTCGGCGTTTCTGAGACTTTGGCTGGCTGTACGGGTGTCAAAATCCTTCATATTATGTAACTACACACTCTCAATACGATAAAACTGGTATAGCAGTTTCGCAGCGATTGATAGGTCGATGCCTAGCGACATCGAGAGATCGAGGATTCCCGGCATTTCTGAGAGTTTGGCTGGGCGTACGGGTGTCAAAATTCTTTATTTCATGCAACTACACACTCTCAATACGATAAAACGGGTATCGTGGTGCTGCAGCGATTGATAGGTCGATGCCTAGCGATATCGAGAGATCGAGGATTCCCGGCATTTCTGAGAGTTTGGCTGGGCGTACGGGTGTCAAAATTCTATATTTCATGCAACTACACACTCTCAATACGATAAAACTGGTATCGTGGTGCTGCAGCGATTGATAGGTCGATGCCTAGCGATATCGAGAGATCGAGGATTCCCGGCATTTCTGAGAGTTTGGCTGGGCGTACGGGTGTCGAAATTCTTTATTTCATGCAACTACACACTCTCAATACGATAAAACTGGTATCGTGGTGCTGTAGCAATTGATACATCGATGCTTAGCGAAATCGAGAGATCGAGGATTCCCGGCGTTTCTGAGAGTTTGGCTGGGTGTACGGGTGTGAAAATTCTTTATTTCATGCAACTACACACTTACAATCCGATAAAACGGGTATCGTGGTGCTGCAGCGATTGATACCCGGATGCTTAGCGAAATCGAGAGATCGATGATTCCCGGCGTTTCTGAGAGTTTGGATGGGCGTACGGGTGTCAAAATTCTTTATTTCATGCAACTACACACTCTCAATACCATAAAACTGGTATCGCAGTTCCGCAGCGATTGATAGGTCGATGCCTAGCGACATCGAGAGATCGAGGATTCCCGGCATTTCTGAGAGTTTGGCTGGGCGTACGGGTGTCAAAATTCTTTATTTCATGCAACTACACACTCTCAATACGATAAAACTGGTATCGTGGTGCTGCAGCGATTGATACGTCGATGCGTAGCGACATCGAGAGATCGAGGATTCCCGGCGTTTCTGACAGTTTGGCTGGGCGTACGGGTGTCAAAATTCTTTATTTCATGCAACTACACACTCTCAATACCATTAAACTGGTATCGTGGTGCTGCAGCGATTGATACGTCGATGCTTAGCGACATCGAGAGATCGATGATTCCCGGCGTTTCTGAGAGTTTGGCTGGGGGTACGAATGTCAAAATTCTTTATTTTATGCAACTACACACTTACAATACGATAAAAAGGGTATCGTGGTGCTGCAGCGATTGATACATCGATGCTTAGCGAAATCGAGAGATCGAGGATTCCCGGCGTTTCTGAGAGTTTGGCTGGGTGTACGCATGTCAAAATTCTTTATTTCATGCAACTACACACTCTCAATACGATAAAACTGGTATCGTGGTGCTGCAGCGATTGATACGTCGATGCTTAGCGACATCGAGAGATCGATGATTCCCGGCGTTTCTGACAGTTTGGCTGGGCGTACGGGTGTCAAAAGTCTTTATTTCATGCAACTACACACTCTCAATACCATAAAACTGGTATCGCAGTTCCGCAGCGATTGATAGGTCGATGCCTAGCGACATCGAGAGATCGAGGATTCCCGGCATTTCTGAGAGTTTGGCTGGGCGTACGGGTGTCAAAATTCTTTATTTCATGCAACTACACACTCTCAATACGATAAAACTGGTATCGTGGTGCTGCAGCGATTGATACGTCGATGCGTAGCGACATCGAGAGATCGAGGATTCCCGGCGTTTCTGACAGTTTGGCTGGGCGTACGGGTGTCAAAATTCTTTATTTCATGCAACTACACACTCTCAATACCATTAAACTGGTATCGTGGTGCTGCAGCGATTGATACGTCGATGCTTAGCGACATCGAGAGATCGATGATTCCCGGCGTTTCTGAGAGTTTGGCTGGGGGTACGAATGTCAAAATTCTTTATTTTATGCAACTACACACTTACAATACGATAAAAAGGGTATCGTGGTGCTGCAGCGATTGATACATCGATGCTTAGCGAAATCGAGAGATCGAGGATTCCCGGCGTTTCTGAGAGTTTGGCTGGGTGTACGCATGTCAAAATTCTTTATTTCATGCAACTACACACTCTCAATACGATAAAACTGGTATCGTGGTGCTGCAGCGATTGATACGTCGATGCTTAGCGACATCGAGAGATCGATGATTCCCGGCGTTTCTGACAGTTTGGCTGGGCGTACGGGTGTCAAAATTCTTTATTTCATGCAACTACACACTCTCAATACCATTAAACTGGTATCGTGGTGCTGCAGCGATTGATACGTCGATGCTTAGCGACATCAAGAGATCGATGATTCCCGGCGTTTCTGACAGTTTGGCTGGGCGTACGGGTGTCAAAATTCTCTATTTCATGCAACTACACACTCTCAATACCATTAAACTGGTATCGTGGTGCTGCAGCGATTGATACATCGATGCTTAGCGAAATCGAGAGATCGAGGATTCCCGGCGTTTCTGAGAGTTTGGCTGGGTGTACGTGTGTGAAAATTCTTTATTTCATGCAACTTCATACTCGCAATACGATAAAACGGGTATCGTGGTGCTGCAGCGTTTGATACGTCGATGCTTAGCGACATCGAGAGATCGAGGATTCCCGGCGTTTCTGAGAGTTTGGCTGGGCGTACGGGTGTCAAAATTCTTCATTTCATGCAACTACACACTCTCAATACGATAAAACTGGTATCGCAGTTCTGCAGCGATTGATACGTCGAAGCTTAGCGGAATCGAAAGATCGAGGATTCTCGGCGTTTCTGAGACTTTGGCTGGCTGTACGGGTGTCAAAATCCTTCATTTTATGTAACTACACACTCTCAATACCATAAAACTGGTATCGCAGTTCCGCAGCGATTGATAGGTCGATGCCTAGCGACATCGAGAGATCGAGGATTCCCGGCATTTCTGAGAGTTTGGCTGGGCGTACGGGAGTCAAAATTCTTTATTTCATGCAACTACACACTCTCAATACGATAAAACTGGTATCGTGGTGCTGCAGCGATTGATACGTCGATGCTTAGCGACATCGAGAGATCGATGATTCCCGGCGTTTCTGAAAGTTTGGCTGGGCGTACGGGTGTGAAAATTCTTTATTTCATGCAACTACACACTCTCAATACCATTAAACTGGTATCGTGGTGCTGCAGCGATCGATACGTCGATGCTTAGCGACATCGAGAGATCGAGGATGCCCGGCGTTTCTTAGTGTTTGGCTGGGTGTACGCATGTCAAAATTCTTTATTTCATGCACCTACACACTTACAATACGATAAAACTGGTATCGTGGTGCTGCAGCGATTGATACGTCGATGCTTAGCGACATCGAGAGATCGATGATTCCCGGCGTTTCTGAGAGTTTGGCTGGGTGTACGAATGTCAAAATTCTTTATTTTATGCAACTACACACTTACAATACGATAAAAAGGGTATCGTGGTGCTGCAGCGATTGATACATCGATGCTTAGCGAAATCGAGAGATCGAGGATTCCCGGCGTTTCTGAGAGTTTGGCTGGGTCTACGCATGTCAAAATTCTTTATTTCATGCAACTACACATTCTCAATACGATAAAACTGGTATCGTGGTGCTGCAGCGATTGATACGTCGATGCTTAGCGACATCGAGAGATCGATGATTCCCGGCGTTTCTGACAGTTTGGCTGGGCGTACGGGTGTCAAAATTCTTTATTTCATGCAACTACACACTCTCAATACCAATAAACTGGTATCGTGGTGCTGCAGCGATTGATACGTCGATGCTTAGCGACATCAAGAGATCGATGATTCCCGGCGTTTCTGACAGTTTGGCTGGGCGTACGGGTGTCAAAATTCTCTATTTCATGCAACTACACACTCTCAATACCATTAAACTGGTATCGTGGTGCTGCAGCGATTGATACATCGATGCTTAGCGAAATCGAGAGATCGAGGATTCCCGGCGTTTCTGAGAGTTTGCCTGGGTGTACGTGTGTGAAAATTCTTTATTTCATGCAACTACATACTCGCAATACGATAAAACGGGTATCGTGGTGCTGCAGCGTTTGATACGTCGATGCTTAGCGACATCGAGAGATCGAGGATTCCCGGCGTTTCTGAGAGTTTGGCTGGGCGTACGGGTGTCAAAATTCTTCATTTCATGCAACTACACACTCTCAATACGATAAAACTGGTATCGCAGTTCTGCAGCGATTGATACGTCGAAGCTTAGCGGAATCGAAAGATCGAGGATTCTCGGCGTTTCTGAGACTTTGGCTGGCTGTACGGGTGTCAAAATCCTTCATTTTATGTAACTACACACTCTCAATACGATAAAACTGGTATAGCAGTTTCGCAGCGATTGATAGGTCGATGCCTAGCGGCATCGAGAGATCGAGGATTCCCGGCATTTCTGAGAGTTTGGCTGGGCGTACGGGTGTCAAAATTCTTTATTTCATGCAACTACACACTCTCAATACGATAAAACGGGTATCGTGGTGCTGCAGCGATTGATACGTGGATGCTTAGCGAAATCGAGAGATCGAGTATTCCCGGCGTTTCTGAGAGTTTGGCTGGGTGTACGAATGTCAAAATTCTTTATTTTATGCAACTACACACTCTCAATACCATTAAACTGGTATCATGGTGCTGCAGCGATCGATACGTCGATGCTTAGCGACATCGAGAGATCGAGTATTCCCGGCGTTTCTGAGAGTTTGGCTGGGTGTACGAATGTCAAAATTCTTTATTTTATGCAATTACACACTCTCAATACCATTAAACTGGTATCATGGTGCTGCAGCGATCGATACGTCGATGCTTAGCGACATCGAGAGATCGAGGATGCCCGGCGTTTCTTAGTGTTTGGCTGGTTGTACGCATGTCAAAATTCTTTATTTCATGCACCTACACACTTACAATACGATAAAACTGGTATCGTGGTGCTGCAGCGATTTACACGTCGATGCTTAGCGACATCGAGAGATCGATGATTCCCGGCGTTTCTGAGAGTTTGGCTGGGTGTACGAATGTCAAAATTCTTTATTTTATGCAACTACACACTTACAATACGATAAAAAGGGTATCGTGGTGCTGCAGCGATTGATACATCGATGCTTAGCGGAATCGAGAGATCGATGATTCCCGGCGTTTCTGAGAGTTTGGCTGGGTGTACGAATGTCAAAATTCTTCATTTTATGCAACTACACACTTACAATATGATAAAAAGGGTATCGTGGTGCTGTAGCGATTGATACATCGATGCTTAGCGAAATCGAGAGATCGAGGATTCCCGGCGTTTCTGAGAGTTTGGCTGGGTGTACGCATGTCAAAATTCTTTATTTCATGCAACTACACACGCTCAATACGATAAAACTGGTATCGTGGTGCTGCAGCGATTGATACGTCGATGCGTAGCGACATCGAGAGATCGAGGATTCCCGGCGTTTCTGACAGTTTGGCTGGGCGTACGGGTGTCAAAATTCTTTATTTCATGCAACTACACACTCTCAATACCATTAAACTGGTATCGTGGTGCTGCAGCGATTGATACGTCGATGCTTAGCGACATCAAGAGATCGATGATTCCCCGCGTTTCTGACAGTTTGGCTGGGCGTACGGGTGTCAAAATTCTCTATTTCATGCAACTACATACTCTCAATACCATTAAACTGGTATCGTGGTGCTGCAGCGATTGATACATCGATGCTTAGCGAAATCGAGAGATCGAGGATTCCCGGCGTTTCTGAGAGTTTGGCTGGGTGTACGGGTGTCAAAATTCTTCATTTCATGCAACTACACACTCTCAATACGATAAAAATGGTATCGCAGTTCTGCAGCGATTGATACTTCGAAGCTTAGCGGAATCGAAAGATCGAGGATTCTCGGCGTTTCTGAGACTTTGGCTGGCTGTACGGGTGTTAAAATCCTTCATATTATGTAACTACACACTCCCAATACGATAAAACTGGTATAGCAGTTTCGCAGCGATTGATAGGTCGATGCCTAGCGACATCGAGAGATCGAGGATTCCCGGCATTTCTGAGAGTTTGGCTGGGCGTACGGGTGTCAAAATTCTTTATTTCATGCAACTACACACTCTCAATACGATAAAACGGGTATCGTGATGCTGCAGAGATTGATACGTGGATGCTTAGCGAAATCGAGAGATCGAGTATTCCCGGCGTTTCTGAGAGTTTGGCTGGGTGTACGAATGTCAAAATTCTTTATTTTATGCAACTACACACTTACAATACGATAAAACGGGTATCGTGGTGCTGCAGCGATTGATAAGTCGATGCTTAGCGACATCGAGAGATCGATGATTCCCGGCGTTTCTGAGAGTTTGGCTGGGCGTACGGGTGTCAAAATTCTATATTTCATGCAACTACACACTCTCAATACGATAAAACTGGTATCGTGGTGCTGCAGCGATTGATAGGTCGATGCCTAGCGATATCGAGAGATCGAGGATTCCCGGCATTTCTGAGAGTTTGGCTGGGCGTACGGGTGTCGAAATTCTTTATTTCATGCAACTACACACTCTCAATACGATAAAACTGGTATCGTGGTGCTGTAGCAATTGATACATCGATGCTTAGCGAAATCGAGAGATCGAGGATTCCCGGCGTTTCTGAGAGTTTGGCTGGGTGTACGCATGTCAAAATTCTTTATTTTATGCAACTACACACTCTCAATACGATAAAACTGGTATCGTGGTGCTGCAGCGATTGATGCGTCGATGCTTAGCGACATCGAGAGATCGATGATTCCCGGCGTTTCTGACAGTTTTGCTGGGCGTACGGGTGTCAAAATTCTTTATTTCATGCAACTACACACTCTCAATACCATTAAACTGGTATCGTGGTGCTGCAGCGATTGATACGTCGATGCTTAGCGACATCAAGAGATCGATGATTCCCGGCGTTTCTGACAGTTTGGCTGGGCGTACGGGTGTCAATATTCTTTATTTCATGCACCTACACACTTACAATACGATAAAACTGGTATCGTGGTGCTGCAGCGATTGATACGTCGATGCGTAGCGACATCGAGAGATCGAGGATTCCCGGCGTTTCTGACAGTTTGGCTGGGCGTACGGGTGTCAAAATTCTTTATTTCATGCAACTACACACTCTCAATACCATTAAACTGGTATCGTGGTGCTGCAGCGATTGATACGTCGATGCTTAGCGACATCAAGAGATCGATGATTCCCCGCGTTTCTGACAGTTTGGCTGGGCGTACGGGTGTCAAAATTCTCTATTTCATGCAACTACATACTCTCAATACCATTAAACTGGTATCGTGGTGCTGCAGCGATTGATACATCGATGCTTAGCGAAATCGAGAGATCGAGGATTCCCGGCGTTTCTGAGAGTTTGGCTGGGTGTACGTGTGTGAAAATTCTTTATTTCATGCAACTACATACTTGCAATACGATAAAACGGGTATCGTGGTGCTGCAGCGTTTGATACGTCGATGCATAGCGACATCGAGAGATCGAGGATTCCCGGCGTTTCTGAGAGTTTGGCTGGGCGTACGGGTGTCAAAATTCTTCATTTCATGCAACTACACACTCTCAATACGATAAAAATGGTATCGCAGTTCTGCAGCGATTGATACGTCGAAGCTTAGCGGAATCGAAAGATCGAGGATTCTCGGCGTTTCTGAGACTTTGGCTGGCTGTACGGGTGTCAAAATCCTTCATATTATGTAACTACACACTCTCAATACGATAAAACTGGTATAGCAGTTTCGCAGCGATTGATAGGTCGATGCCTAGCGACATCGAGAGATCGAGGATTCCCGGCATTTCTGAGAGTTTGGCTGGGCGTACGGGTGTCAAAATTCTTTATTTCATGCAACTACACACTCTCAATACGATAAAACGGGTATCGTGATGCTGCAGAGATTGATACGTGGATGCTTAGCGAAATCGAGAGATCGAGTATTCCCGGCGTTTCTGAGAGTTTGGCTGAGTGTACGAATGTCAAAATTCTTTATTTTATGCAACTACACACTTACAATACGATAAAACGGGTATCGTGGTGCTGCAGCGATTGATAAGTCGATGCTTAGCGACATCGAGAGATCGATGATTCCCGGCGTTTCTGAGAGTTTGGCTGGGCGTACGGGTGTCAAAATTCTATATTTCATGCAACTACACACTCTCAATACGATAAAACTGGTATCGTGGTGCTGCAGCGATTGATAGGTCGATGCCTAGCGATATCGAGAGATCGAGGATTCCCGGCATTTCTGAGAGTTTGGCTGGGCGTACGGGTGTCGAAATTCTTTATTTCATGCAACTACACACTCTCAATACGATAAAACTGGTATCGTGGTGCTGTAGCAATTGATACATCGATGCTTAGCGAAATCGAGAGATCGAGAATTCCCGGCGTTTCTGAGAGTTTGGCTGGGTGTACGGGTGTGAAAATTCTTTATTTCATGCAACTACACACTTACAATCCGATAAAACGGGTATCGTGGTGCTGCAGCGATTGATACCCGGATGCTTAGCGAAATCGAGAGATCGAGGATTCCCGGCATTTCGGAGAGTTTGGCTGGGTGTACGGGTGTGAAAATTCTTTATTTCACGCAACTACATACTTGCAATACGATAAAACGGGTATCGTGGTGCTGCAGCGATTGATACGTCGATGCTTAGCGACATCGAGAGATCGATGATTCCCGGCGTTTCTGAGAGTTTGGATGGGCGTACGGGTGTCAAAATTCTTTATTTCATGCAACTACACACTCTCAATACCATAAAACTGGTATCGCAGTTCCGCAGCGATTGATAGGTCGATGCCTAGCGACATCGAGAGATCGAGGATTCCCGGCATTTCTGAGAGTTTGGCTGGGCGTACGGGTGTCAAAATTCTTCATTTCATGCAACTACACACTCTCAATACGATAAAACTGGTATCGTGGTGCTGCAGCGATTGATACGTCGATGCTTAGCGACATCGAGAGATCGATGATTCCCGGCGTTTCTGAAAGTTTGGCTGGGCGTACGGGTGTGAAAATTCTTTATTTCATGCAACTACACACTCTCAATACCATTAAACTGGTATCGTGGTGCTGCAGCGATCGATACGTCGATGCTTAGCGACATCGAGAGATCGAGGATGCCCGGCGTTTCTTAGTGTTTGGCTGGGTGTACGCATGTCAAAATTCTTTATTTCATGCACCTACACACTTACAATACGATAAAACTGGTATCGTGGTGCTGCAGCGATTGATACGTCGATGCTTAGCGACATCGAGAGATCGATGATTCCCGGCGTTTCTGAGAGTTTGGCTGGGTGTACGAATGTCAAAATTCTTTATTTTATGCAACTACACACTTACAATACGATAAAAAGGGTATCGTGGTGCTGCAGCGATTGATACATCGATGCTTAGCGAAATCGAGAGATCGAGGATTCCCGGCGTTTCTGAGAGTTTGGCTGGGTGTACGCATGTCAAAATTCTTTATTTCATGCAACTACACACTCTCAATACGATAAAACTGGTATCGTGGTGCTGCAGCGATTGATACGTCGATGCTTAGCGACATCGAGAGATCGATGATTCCCGGCGTTTCTGACAGTTTGGCTGGGCGTACGGGTGTCAAAATTCTTTATTTCATGCAACTACACACTCTCAATACCATTAAACTGGTATCGTGGTGCTGCAGCGATTGATACGTCGATGCTTAGCGACATCAAGAGATCGATGATTCCCCGCGTTTCTGACAGTTTGGCTGGGCGTACGGGTGTCAAAATTCTCTATTTCATGCAACTACATACTCTCAATACCATTAAACTGGTATCGTGGTGCTGCAGCGATTGATACATCGATGCTTAGCGAAATCGAGAGATCGAGGATTCCCGGCGTTTCTGAGAGTTTGGCTGGGTGTACGTGTGTGAAAATTCTTTATTTCATGCAACTAGTTACATGCAATACGATAAAACGGGTATCGTGGTGCTGCAGCGTTTGATACGTCGATGCATAGCGACATCGAGAGATCGAGGATTCCCGGCGTTTCTGAGAGTTTGGCTGGGCGTACGGGTGTCAAAATTCTTCATTTCATGCAACTACACACTCTCAATACGATAAAAATGGTATCGCAGTTCTGCAGCGATTGATACGTCGAAGCTTAGCGGAATCGAAAGATCGAGGATTCTCGGCGTTTCTGAGACTTTGGCTGGCTGTACGGGTGTCAAAATCCTTCATATTATGTAACTACACACTCTCAATACGATAAAACTGGTATAGCAGTTTCGCAGCGATTGATAGGTCGATGCCTAGCGACATCGAGAGATCGAGGATTCCCGGCATTTCTGAGAGTTTGGCTGGGCGTACGGGTGTCAAAATTCTTTATTTCATGCAACTACACACTCTCAATACGATAAAACGGGTATCGTGATGCTGCAGAGATTGATACGTGGATGCTTAGCGAAATCGAGAGATCGAGTATTCCCGGCGTTTCTGAGAGTTTGGCTGGGTGTACGAATGTCAAAATTCTTTATTTTATGCAACTACACACTTACAATACGATAAAACGGGTATCGTGGTGCTGCAGCGATTGATAAGTCGATGCTTAGCGACATCGAGAGATCGATGATTCCCGGCGTTTCTGAGAGTTTGGCTGGGCGTACGGGTGTCAAAATTCTATATTTCATGCAACTACACACTCTCAATACGATAAAACTGGTATCGTGGTGCTGCAGCGATTGATAGGTCGATGCCTAGCGATATCGAGAGATCGAGGATTCCCGGCATTTCTGAGAGTTTGGCTGGGCGTACGGGTGTTGAAATTCTTTATTTCATGCAACTACACACTCTCAATACGATAAAACTGGTATCGTGGTGCTGTAGCAATTGATACATCGATGCTTAGCGAAATCGAGAGATCGAGGATTCCCGGCGTTTCTGAGAGTTTGGCTTGGTGTACGGGTGTGAAAATTCTTTATTTCATGCAACTACACACTTACAATCCGATAAAACGGGTATCGTGGTGCTGCAGCGATTGATACCCGGATGCTTAGCGAAATCGAGAGATCGAGGATTCCCGGCATTTCGGAGAGTTTGGCTGGGTGTACGGGTGTGAAAATTCTTTATTTCACGCAACTACATACTTGCAATACGATAAAACGGGTATCGTGGTGCTGCAGCGATTGATACGTCGATGCTTAGCGACATCGAGAGATCGATGATTCCCGGCGTTTCTGAGAGTTTGGATGGGCGTACGGGTGTCAAAATTCTTTATTTCATGCAACTACACACTCTCAATACCATAAAACTGGTATCGCAGTTCCGCAGCGATTGATAGGTCGATGCCTAGCGACATCGAGAGATCGAGGATTCCCGGCATTTCTGAGAGTTTGGCTGGGCGTACGGGTGTCAAAATTCTTTATTTCATGCAACTACACACTCTCAATACGATAAAACTGGTATCGTGGTGCTGCAGCGATTGATACGTCGATGCTTAGCGACATCGAGAGATCGATGATTCCCGGCGTTTCTCACAGTTTGGCTGGGCGTACGGGTGTCAAAATTCTTTATTTCATGCAACTACACACTCTCAATACCATTAAACTGGTATCGTGGTGCTGCAGCGATTGATACGTCGATGCTCAGCGACATCAAGAGATCGATGATTCCCCGCGTTTCTGACAGGTTGGCTGGGCGTACGGGTGTCAAAATTCTCTATTTCATGCAACTACATACTCTCAATACCATTAAACTGGTATCGTGGTGCTCCAGCGATTGATACATCGATGCTTAGCGAAATCGAGAGATCGAGGATTCCCGGCGTTTCTGAGAGTTTGGCTGGGTGTACGTGTGTGAAAATTCTTTATTTCATGCAACTACATACTTGCAATACGATAAAACGGGTATCGTGGTGCTGCAGCGTTTGATACGTCGATGCATAGCGACATCGAGAGATCGAGGATTCCCGGCGTTTCTGAGAGTTTGGCTGGGCGTACGGGTGTCAAAATTCTTCATTTCATGCAACTACACACTCTCAATACGATAAAAATGGTATCGCAGTTCTGCAGCGATTGATACGTCGAAGCTTAGCGGAATCGAAAGATCGAGGATTCTCGGCGTTTCTGAGACTTTGGCTGGCTGTACGGGTGTCAAAATCCTTCATATTATGTAACTACACACTCTCAATACGATAAAACTGGTATAGCAGTTTCGCAGCGATTGATAGGTCGATGCCTAGCGACATCGAGAGATCGAGGATTCCCGGCATTTCTGAGAGTTTGGCTGGGCGTACGGGTGTCAAAATTCTTTATTTCATGCAACTACACACTCTCAATACGATAAAACGGGTATCGTGATGCTGCAGAGATTGATACGTGGATGCTTAGCGAAATCGAGAGATCAAGTATTCCCGGCGTTTCTGAGAGTTTGGCTGGGTGTACGAATGTCAAAATTCTTTATTTTATGCAACTACACACTTACAATACGATAAAACGGGTATCGTGGTGCTGCAGCGATTGATAAGTCGATGCTTAGCGACATCGAGAGATCGATGATTCCCGGCGTTTCTGAGAGTTTGGCTGGGCGTACGGGTGTCAAAATTCTATATTTCATGCAACTACACACTCTCAATACGATAAAACTGGTATCGTGGTGCTGCAGCGATTGATAGGTCGATGCCTAGCGATATCGAGAGATCGAGGATTCCCGGCATTTCTGAGAGTTTGGCTGGGCGTACGGGTGTCGAAATTCTTTATTTCATGCAACTACACACTCTCAATACGATAAAACTGGTATCGTGGTGCTGTAGCAATTGATACATCGATGCTTAGCGAAATCGGGAGATCGAGGATTCCCGGCGTTTCTGAGAGTTTGGCTGGGTGTACGTGTGTGAAAATTCTTTATTTCATGCAACTACATACTCGCAATACGATAAAACGGGTATCGTGGTGCTGCAGCGTTTGATACGTCGATGCTTAGCGACATCGAGAGATCGAGGATTCCCGGCGTTTCTGAGAGTTTGGCTGGGCGTACGAATGTCAAAATTCTTTATTTTATGCAACTACACACTTTCAATACCATTAAACTGGTATCATGGTGCTGCAGCGATCGATACGTCGATGCTTAGCGACATCGAGAGATCGAGGATGCCCGGCGTTTCTTAGTGTTTGGCTGGGTGTACGCATGTCAAAATTCTTTATTTCATGCACCTACACACTTACAATACGATAAAACTGGTATCGTGGTGCTGCAGCGATTGATACGTCGATGATTAGCGACATCGAGAGATCGATGATTCCCAGCGTTTCTGAGAGTTTGGCTGGGTGTACGAATGTCAAAATTCTTTATTTTAGGCAACTACACACTTACAATACGATAAAACGGGTATCGTGGTGCTGCAGCGATTGATACATCGATGCTTAGCGAAATCGAGAGATCGAGGATTCCCGGCGTTTCTGAGAGTTTGGCTGGGCGTACGGGTGTCAAAATTCTTTATTTCATGCAACTACACACTCTCAATACGATAAAACTGGTATCGCAGTTCTGCAGCGATTGATACGTCGAAGCTTAGCGGAATCGAAAGATCGAGGATTCTCGACGTTTCTGAGACTTTGGCTGGCTGTACGGGTGTCAAAATCCTTCATTCTATGTAACTACACACTTTCAATATGATAAAACTGGTATCGCAGTTCCGCAGCGATTGATAGGTCGATGCCTAGCGACATCGAGAGATCGAAGATTCCCGGCATTTCTGAGAGTTTGGCTGGGCGTACGGGTGTCGAAATTCTTTATTTCATGCAACTACACACTCTCAATACGATAAAACTGGTATCGTGGTGCTGCAGCGATTGATACGTCGATGCTTAGCGACATAGAGAGATCGATGATTCCCGGCGTTTCTGAGAGTTTGGCTGGGCGTACGGGTCTCAAAATTCTATATTTCATGCAAGTACAAACTCTCAATACCATAAAACTGGTATCGTGGTGCTGCGGCGATTGATACGTCGATGCTTAGCGACATCGAGAGATCGAGAATTCCCGAAGTTTCTTAGTGTTTGGCTGGGTGCACGCATGTCAAAATTCTTTATTTCATGCAACTACACACTTACAATACGATAAACCGGGAATCGTGGTGCTGCAGCGATTGATACATCGATGCTTAGCGAAATCGAGAGATCGAGGATTCCCGGCGTTTCGGAGAGTTTGGCTGGGTGTACGGGTGTGAAAATTCTTTATTTTATGCAACTACACACTCTCAATACCATAAAGCTGGTATCGCAGTTCTGCAGCGATTGATACGTCGAAGCATAGCGTAATCGAACGATCGAGGATTCTCGGCGTTTCTGAGAGTTTGGCTGGGTGTCCGCATGTCAAAATTCTTTATTTCATGCAACTACACACTCTCAATACGATAAAACTGGTATCGCAGTTCCGCAGCGATTGATAGGTCGATGCCTAGCGACATCGAGAGATCGAGGATTCCCGGCATTTCTAAGAGTTTGGCTGGGCGTACGGGTGTCAAAATTCTTTATTTCATGCAACTACACACTCTCAATACGATAAAACTGGTATCGTGGTGCTGCAGCGATTGATACGTCGATGCTTAGCGACATCGAGAGATCGAGGATTCCCGGCGTTTCATAGTGTTTGGCTGGGTGTACGCATGTCAAAATTCTTTATTTCATGCAACTACACACTCTCAATACGATAAAACTGGTTTCGTGGTGCTGCAGCGATTGATACGTCGATGCTTAGCGACATCGAGAGATCGATGATTCCCGGCGTTTCTGAAAGTTTGGCTGGGGGTACGGGTGTGAAAATTCTTTATTTCATGCAACTACACACTCCCAATACCATTAAACTGGTATCATGGTGCTGCAGCGATCGATACGTCGATGCTTAGCGACATCGAGAGATCGAGGATGCCCGGCGTTTCTTAGTTTTTGGCTGGGTGTACGCATGTCAAAATTCTTTATTTCATGCACCTACACACTTACAATACGATAAAACTGGTATCGTGGTGCTGCAGCGATTGATACGTCGATGCTTAGCGACATCGAGAGATCGATGATTCCCGGCGTTTCTGAGAGTTTGGCTGGGTGTACGAATGTCAAAATTCTTTATTTTATGCAACTACACACTTACAATACGATAAAACGGGTATCGTGGTGCTGCAGCGATTGATACATCGATGCTTAGCGAAATCGAGAGATCGAGGATTCCCGGCGTTTCTGAGAGTTTGGCTGGGTGTACGCATGTCAAAATTCTTTATTTTATGCAACTACACACTCTCAATACGATAAAACTGGTATCGTGGTGCTGCAGCGATTGATGCGTCGATGCTTAGCGACATCGAGAGATCGATGATTCCCGGCGTTTCTGACAGTTTTGCTGGGCGTACGGGTGTCAAAATTCTTTATTTCATGCAACTACACACTCTCAATACCATTAAACTGGTATCGTGGTGCTGCAGCGATTGATACGTCGATGCTTAGCGACATCAAGAGATCGATGATTCCCGGCGTTTCTGACAGTTTGGCTGGGCGTACGGGTGTCAATATTCTTTATTTCATGCACCTACACACTT
Organism: Clistopyga incitator; assembly: GCA_947507545.1. Taxonomy (NCBI): domain Eukaryota; kingdom Metazoa; phylum Arthropoda; class Insecta; order Hymenoptera; family Ichneumonidae; genus Clistopyga; species Clistopyga incitator. The sequence goes on along the minus strand of OX382179.1, from coordinate 7,074,052 downwards.
ACAATACGATAAAACTGGTATCGTGGTGCTGCAGCGATTGATACGTCGATGCTTAGCGACATCGAGAGATCGATGATTCCCGGCGTTTCTGAGAGTTTGGCTGGGTGTACGAATGTCAAAATTCTTTATTTTATGCAACTACACACTTACAATACGATAAAAAGGGTATCGTGGTGCTGTAGCGATTGATACAACGATGCTTAGCGAAATCGAGAGATCGAGGATTCCCGGCGTTTCTGAGAGTTTGGCTGGGTGTACGCATGTCAAAATTCTTTATTTCATGCAACTACACACGCTCAATACGATAAAACTGGTATCGTGGTGCTGCAGCGATTGATACGTCGATGCGTAGCGACATCGAGAGATCGAGGATTCCCGGCGTTTCTGACAGTTTGGCTGGGCGTACGGGTGTCAAAATTCTTTATTTCATGCAACTACACACTCTCAATACCATTAAACTGGTATCGTGGTGCTGCAGCGATTGATACGTCGATGCTTAGCGACATCAAGAGATCGATGATTCCCGGCGTTTCTGACAGTTTGGCTGGGCGTACGGGTGTCAAAATTCTCTATTTCATGCAACTACATACTCTCAATACCATTAAACTGGTATCGTGGTGCTGCAGCGATTGATACATCGATGCTTAGCGAAATCGAGAGATCGAGGATTCCCGGCGTTTCTGAGAGTTTGGCTGGGTGTACGTGTGTGAAAATTCTTTATTTCATGCAACTACATACTTGCAATACGATAAAACGGGTATCGTGGTGCTGCAGCGTTTGATACGTCGATGCATAGCGACATCGAGAGATCGAGGATTCCCGGCGTTTCTGAGAGTTTGGCTGGGCGTACGGGTGTCAAAATTCTTCATTTCATGCAACTACACACTCTCAATACGATAAAACTGGTATCGCAGTTCTGCAGCGATTGATACGTCGAAGCTTAGCGGAATCGAAAGATCGAGGATTCTCGGCGTTTCTGAGACTTTGGCTGGCTGTACGGGTGTCATAATCCTTCATTTTATGTAACTACACACTCTCAATACCATAAAACTGGTATCGCAGTTCCGCAGCGATTGATAGGTCGATGCCTAGCGACATCGAGAGATCGAGGATTCCCGGCATTTCTGAGAGTTTGGCTGGGCGTACGGGTGTCAAAATTCTTTATTTCATGCAACTACACACTCTCAATACGATAAAACTGGTATCGTGGTGCTGCAGCGATTGATACGTCGATGCTTAGCGACATCGAGAGATCGATGATTCCCGGCGTTTCTGAAAGTTTGGCTGGGCGTACGGGTGTGAAAATTCTTTATTTCATGCAACTACACACTCTCAATACCATTAAACTGGTATCGTGGTGCTGCAGCGATCGATACGTCGATGCTTAGCGACATCGAGAGATCGAGGATGCCCGGCGTTTCTTAGTGTTTGGCTGGGTGTACGCATGTCAAAATTCTTTATTTCATGCACCTACACACTTACAATACGATAAAACTGGTATCGTGGTGCTGCAGCGATTGATACGTCGATGCTTAGCGACATCGAGAGATCGATGATTCCCGGCGTTTCTGAGAGTTTGGCTGGGTGTACGAATGTCAAAATTCTTTATTTTATGCAACTACACACTTACAATACGATAAAAAGGGTATCGTGGTGCTGCAGCGATTGATACATCGATGCTTAGCGAAATCGAGAGATCGAGGATTCCCGGCGTTTCTGAGAGTTTGGCTGGGTGTACGCATGTCAAAATTCTTTATTTCATGCAACTACACATTCTCAATACGATAAAACTGGTATCGTGGTGCTGCAGCGATTGATACGTCGATGCTTAGCGACATCGAGAGATCGATGATTCCCGGCGTTTCTGACAGTTTGGCTGGGCGTACGGGTGTCAAAATTCTTTATTTCATGCAACTACACACTCTCAATACCAATAAACTGGTATCGTGGTGCTGCAGCGATTGATACGTCGATGCTTAGCGAAATCAAGAGATCGATGATTCCCGGCGTTTCTGACAGTTTGGCTGGGCGTACGGGTGTCAAAATTCTCTATTTCATGCAACTACACACTCTCAATACCATTAAACTGGTATCGTGGTGCTGCAGCGATTGATACATCGATGCTTAGCGAAATCGAGAGATCGAGGATTCCCGGCGTTTCTGAGAGTTTGGCTGGGTGTACGTGTGTGAAAATTCTTTATTTCATGCAACTACATACTCGCAATACGATAAAGCGGGTATCGTGGTGCTGCAGCGTTTGATACGTCGATGCTTAGCGACATCGAGAGATCGAGGATTCCCGGCGTTTCTGAGAGTTTGGCTGGGCGTACGGGTGTCAAAATTCTTCATTTCATGCAACTACACACTCTCAATACGATAAAACTGGTATCGCAGTTCTGCAGCGATTGATACGTCGAAGCTTAGCGGAATCGAAAGATCGAGGATTCTCGGCGTTTCTGAGACTTTGGCTGGCTGTACGGGTGTCAAAATCCTTCATTTTATGTAACTACACACTCTCAATACGATAAAACTGGTATAGCAGTTTCGCAGCGATTGATAGGTCGATGCCTAGCGGCATCGAGAGATCGAGGATTCCCGGCATTTCTGAGAGTTTGGCTGGGCGTACGGGTGTCAAAATTCTTTATTTCATGCAACTACACACTCTCAATACGATAAAACGGGTATCGTGGTGCTGCAGCGATTGATACGTGGATGCTTAGCGAAATCGAGAGATCGAGTATTCCCGGCGTTTCTGAGAGTTTGGCTGGGTGTACGAATGTCAAAATTCTTTATTTTATGCAACTACACACTCTCAATACCATTAAACTGGTATCATGGTGCTGCAGCGATCGATACGTCGATGCTTAGCGACATCGAGAGATCGAGTATTCCCGGCGTTTCTGAGAGTTTGGCTGGGTGTACGAATGTCAAAATTCTTTATTTTATGCAACTACACACTCTCAATACCATTAAACTGGTATCATGGTGCTGCAGCGATCGATACGTCGATGCTTAGCGACATCGAGAGATCGAGGATGCCCGGCGTTTCTTAGTGTTTGGCTGGTTGTACGCATGTCAAAATTCTTTATTTCATGCACCTACACACTTACAATACGATAAAACTGGTATCGTGGTGCTGCAGCGATTTACACGTCGATGCTTAGCGACATCGAGAGATCGATGATTCCCGGCGTTTCTGAGAGTTTGGCTGGGTGTACGAATGTCAAAATTCTTTATTTTATGCAACTACACACTCTCAATACCATTAAACTGGTATCATGGTGCTGCAGCGATCGATACGTCGATGCTTAGCGACATCGAGAGATCGAGGATGCCCGGCGTTTCTTAGTGTTTGGCTGGTTGTACGCATGTCAAAATTCTTTATTTCATGCACCTACACACTTACAATACGATAAAACTGGTATCGTGGTGCTGCAGCGATTGATACGTCGATGCGTAGCGACATCGAGAGATCGAGGATTCCCGGCGTTTCTGACAGTTTGGCTGGGCGTACGGGTGTCAAAATTCTTTATTTCATGCAACTACACACTCTCAATACCATTAAACTGGTATCGTGGTGCTGCAGCGATTGATACGTCGATGCTTAGCGACATCAAGAGATCGATGATTCCCCGCGTTTCTGACAGTTTGGCTGGGCGTACGGGTGTCAAAATTCTCTATTTCATGCAACTACATACTCTCAATACCATTAAACTGGTATCGTGGTGCTGCAGCGATTGATACATCGATGCTTAGCGAAATCGAGAGATCGAGGATTCCCGGCGTTTCTGAGAGTTTGGCTGGGTGTACGTGTGTGAAAATTCTTTATTTCATGCAACTACATACTTGCAATACGATAAAACGGGTATCGTGGTGCTGCAGCGTTTGATACGTCGATGCATAGCGACATCGAGAGATCGAGGATTCCCGGCGTTTCTGAGAGTTTGGCTGGGCGTACGGGTGTCAAAATTCTTCATTTCATGCAACTACACACTCTCAATACGATAAAAATGGTATCGCAGTTCTGCAGCGATTGATACGTCGAAGCTTAGCGGAATCGAAAGATCGAGGATTCTCGGCGTTTCTGAGACTTTGGCTGGCTGTACGGGTGTCAAAATCCTTCATATTATGTAACTACACACTCTCAATACGATAAAACTGGTATAGCAGTTTCGCAGCGATTGATAGGTCGATGCCTAGCGACATCGAGAGATCGAGGATTCCCGGCATTTCTGAGAGTTTGGCTGGGCGTACGGGTGTCAAAATTCTTTATCCCATGCAACTACACACTCTCAATACGATAAAACGGGTATCGTGATGCTGCAGAGATTGATACGTGGATGCTTAGCGAAATCGAGAGATCGAGTATTCCCGGCGTTTCTGAGAGTTTGGCTGGGTGTACGAATGTCAAAATTCTTTATTTTATGCAACTACACACTTACAATACGATAAAACGGGTATCGTGGTGCTGCAGCGATTGATAAGTCGATGCTTAGCGACATCGAGAGATCGATGATTCCCGGCGTTTCTGAGAGTTTGGCTGGGCGTACGGGTGTCAAAATTCTATATTTCATGCAACTACACACTCTCAATACGATAAAACTGGTATCGTGGTGCTGCAGCGATTGATAGGTCGATGCCTAGCGATATCGAGAGATCGAGGATTCCCGGCATTTCTGAGAGTTTGGCTGGGCGTACGGGTGTCGAAATTCTTTATTTCATGCAACTACACACTCTCAATACGATAAAACTGGTATCGTGGTGCTGTAGCAATTGATACATCGATGCTTAGCGAAATCGAGAGATCGAGAATTCCCGGCGTTTCTGAGAGTTTGGCTGGGTGTACGGGTGTGAAAATTCTTTATTTCATGCAACTACACACTTACAATCCGATAAAACGGGTATCGTGGTGCTGCAGCGATTGATACCCGGATGCTTAGCGAAATCGAGAGATCGAGGATTCCCGGCATTTCGGAGAGTTTGGCTGGGTGTACGGGTGTGAAAATTCTTTATTTCACGCAACTACATACTTGCAATACGATAAAACGGGTATCGTGGTGCTGCAGCGATTGATACGTCGATGCTTAGCGACATCGAGAGATCGATGATTCCCGGCGTTTCTGAGAGTTTGGATGGGCGTACGGGTGTCAAAATTCTTTATTTCATGCAACTACACACTCTCAATACCATAAAACTGGTATCGCAGTTCCGCAGCGATTGATAGGTCGATGCCTAGCGACATCGAGAGATCGAGGATTCCCGGCATTTCTGAGAGTTTGGCTGGGCGTACGGGTGTCAAAATTCTTCATTTCATGCAACTACACACTCTCAATACGATAAAACTGGTATCGTGGTGCTGCAGCGATTGATACGTCGATGCTTAGCGACATCGAGAGATCGATGATTCCCGGCGTTTCTGAAAGTTTGGCTGGGCGTACGGGTGTGAAAATTCTTTATTTCATGCAACTACACACTCTCAATACCATTAAACTGGTATCGTGGTGCTGCAGCGATCGATACGTCGATGCTTAGCGACATCGAGAGATCGAGGATGCCCGGCGTTTCTTAGTGTTTGGCTGGGTGTACGCATGTCAAAATTCTTTATTTCATGCACCTACACACTTACAATACGATAAAACTGGTATCGTGGTGCTGCAGCGATTGATACGTCGATGCTTAGCGACATCGAGAGATCGATGATTCCCGGCGTTTCTGAGAGTTTGGCTGGGTGTACGAATGTCAAAATTCTTTATTTTATGCAACTACACACTTACAATACGATAAAAAGGGTATCGTGGTGCTGCAGCGATTGATACATCGATGCTTAGCGAAATCGAGAGATCGAGGATTCCCGGCGTTTCTGAGAGTTTGGCTGGGTGTACGCATGTCAAAATTCTTTATTTCATGCAACTACACAGTCTCAATACGATAAAACTGGTATCGTGGTGCTGCAGCGATTGATACGTCGATGCTTAGCGACATCGAGAGATCGATGATTCCCGGCGTTTCTGACAGTTTGGCTGGGCGTACGGGTGTCAAAATTCTTTATTTCATGCAACTACACACTCTCAATACCATTAAACTGGTATCGTGGTGCTGCAGCGATTGATACGTCGATGCTTAGCGACATCAAGAGATCGATGATTCCCCGCGTTTCTGACAGTTTGGCTGGGCGTACGGGTGTCAAAATTCTCTATTTCATGCAACTACATACTCTCAATACCATTAAACTGGTATCGTGGTGCTGCAGCGATTGATACATCGATGCTTAGCGAAATCGAGAGATCGAGGATTCCCGGCGTTTCTGAGAGTTTGGCTGGGTGTACGTGTGTGAAAATTCTTTATTTCATGCAACTAGTTACTTGCAATACGATAAAACGGGTATCGTGGTGCTGCAGCGTTTGATACGTCGATGCATAGCGACATCGAGAGATCGAGGATTCCCGGCGTTTCTGAGAGTTTGGCTGGGCGTACGGGTGTCGAAATTCTTCATTTCATGCAACTACACACTCTCAATACGATAAAAATGGTATCGCAGTTCTGCAGCGATTGATACGTCGAAGCTTAGCGGAATCGAAAGATCGAGGATTCTCGGCGTTTCTGAGACTTTGGCTGGCTGTACGGGTGTCAAAATCCTTCATATTATGTAACTACACACTCTCAATACGATAAAACTGGTATAGCAGTTTCGCAGCGATTGATAGGTCGATGCCTAGCGACATCGAGAGATCGAGGATTCCCGGCATTTCTGAGAGTTTGGCTGGGCGTACGGGTGTCAAAATTCTTTATTTCATGCAACTACACACTCTCAATACGATAAAACGGGTATCGTGATGCTGCAGAGATTGATACGTGGATGCTTAGCGAAATCGAGAGATCGAGTATTCCCGGCGTTTCTGAGAGTTTGGCTGGGTGTACGAATGTCAAAATTCTTTATTTTATGCAACTACACACTTACAATACGATAAAACGGGTATCGTGGTGCTGCAGCGATTGATAAGTCGATGCTTAGCGACATCGAGAGATCGATGATTCCCGGCGTTTCTGAGAGTTTGGCTGGGCGTACGGGTGTCAAAATTCTATATTTCATGCAACTACACACTCTCAATACGATAAAACTGGTATCGTGGTGCTGCAGCGATTGATAGGTCGATGCCTAGCGATATCGAGAGATCGAGGATTCCCGGCATTTCTGAGAGTTTGGCTGGGCGTACGGGTGTTGAAATTCTTTATTTCATGCAACTACACACTCTCAATACGATAAAACTGGTATCGTGGTGCTGTAGCAATTGATACATCGATGCTTAGCGAAATCGAGAGATCGAGGATTCCCGGCGTTTCTGAGAGTTTGGCTTGGTGTACGGGTGTGAAAATTCTTTATTTCTTGCAACTACATACTCGCAATACGATAAAACGGGTATCGTGGTGCTGCAGCGTTTGATACGTCGATGCTTAGCGACATCGAGAGATCGAGGATTCCCGGCGTTTCTGAGAGTTTGGCTGGGCGTACGAATGTCAAAATTCTTTATTTTATGCAACTACACACTTTCAATACCATTAAACTGGTATCATGGTGCTGCAGCGATCGATACGTCGATGCTTAGCGACATCGAGAGATCGAGGATGCCCGGCGTTTCTTAGTGTTTGGCTGGGTGTACGCATGTCAAAATTCTTTATTTCATGCACCTACACACTTACAATACGATAAAACTGGTATCGTGGTGCTGCAGCGATTGATACGTCGATGATTAGCGACATCGAGAGATCGATGATTCCCAGCGTTTCTGAGAGTTTGGCTGGGTGTACGAATGTCAAAATTCTTTATTTTAGGCAACTACACACTTACAATACGATAAAACGGGTATCGTGGTGCTGCAGCGATTGATACATCGATGCTTAGCGAAATCGAGAGATCGAGGATTCCCGGCGTTTCTGAGAGTTTGGCTGGGCGTACGGGTGTCAAAATTCTTTATTTCATGCAACTACACACTCTCAATACGATTAAACTGGTATCGCAGTTCTGCAGCGATTGATACGTCGAAGCTTAGCGGAATCGAAAGATCGAGGATTCTCGACGTTTCTGAGACTTTGGCTGGCTGTACGGGTGTCAAAATCCTTCATTCTATGTAACTACACACTTTCAATATGATAAAACTGGTATCGCAGTTCCGCAGCGATTGATAGGTCGATGCCTAGCGACATCGAGAGATCGAAGATTCCCGGCATTTCTGAGAGTTTGGCTGGGCGTACGGGTGTCGAAATTCTTTATTTCATGCAACTACACACTCTCAATACGATAAAACTGGTATCGTGGTGCTGCAGCGATTGATACGTCGATGCTTAGCGACATAGAGAGATCGATGATTCCCGGCGTTTCTGAGAGTTTGGCTGGGCGTACGGGTCTCAAAATTCTATATTTCATGCAAGTACAAACTCTCAATACCATAAAACTGGTATCGTGGTGCTGCGGCGATTGATACGTCGATGCTTAGCGACATCGAGAGATCGAGAATTCCCGAAGTTTCTTAGTGTTTGGCTGGGTGCACGCATGTCAAAATTCTTTATTTCATGCAACTACACACTTACAATACGATAAACCGGGAATCGTGGTGCTGCAGCGATTGATACATCGATGCTTAGCGAAATCGAGAGATCGAGGATTCCCGGCGTTTCGGAGAGTTTGGCTGGGTGTACGGGTGTGAAAATTCTTTATTTTATGCAACTACACACTCTCAATACCATAAAGCTGGTATCGCAGTTCTGCAGCGATTGATACGTCGAAGCATAGCGTAATCGAAAGATCGAGGATTCTCGGCGTTTCTGAGAGTTTGGCTGGGTGTCCGCATGTCAAAATTCTTTATTTCATGCAACTACACACACTCAATACGATAAAACTGGTATCGCAGTTCCGCAGCGATTGATAGGTCGATGCCTAGCGACATCGAGAGATCGAGGATTCCCGGCATTTCTGAGAGTTTGGCTGGGCGTACGGGTGTCAAAATTCTTTATTTCATGCAACTACACACTCTCAATACGATAAAACTGGTATCGTGGTGCTGCAGCGATTGATACGTCGATGCTTAGCGACATCGAGAGATCGAGGATTCCCGGCGTTTCATAGTGTTTGGCTGGGTGTACGCATGTCAAAATTCTTTATTTCATGCAACTACACACTCTCAATACGATAAAACTGGTTTCGTGGTGCTGCAGCGATTGATACGTCGATGCTTAGCGACATCGAGAGATCGATGATTCCCGGCGTTTCTGAAAGTTTGGCTGGGGGTACGGGTGTGAAAATTCTTTATTTCATGCAACTACACACTCCCAATACCATTAAACTGGTATCATGGTGCTGCAGCGATCGATACGTCGATGCTTAGCGACATCGAGAGATCGAGGATGCCCGGCGTTTCTTAGTTTTTGGCTGGGTGTACGCATGTCAAAATTCTTTATTTCATGCACCTACACACTTACAATACGATAAAACTGGTATCGTGGTGCTGCAGCGATTGATACGTCGATGCTTAGCGACATCGAGAGATCGATGATTCCCGGCGTTTCTGAGAGTTTGGCTGGGTGTACGAATGTCAAAATTCTTTATTTTATGCAACTACACACTTACAATACGATAAAACGGGTATCGTGGTGCTGCAGCGATTGATACATCGATGCTTAGCGAAATCGAGAGATCGAGGATTCCCGGCGTTTCTGAGAGTTTGGCTGGGTGTACGCATGTCAAAATTCTTTATTTTATGCAACTACACACTCTCAATACGATAAAACTGGTATCGTGGTGCTGCAGCGATTGATGCGTCGATGCTTAGCGACATCGAGAGATCGATGATTCCCGGCGTTTCTGACAGTTTTGCTGGGCGTACGGGTGTCAAAATTCTTTATTTCATGCAACTACACACTCTCAATACCATTAAACTGGTATCGTGGTGCTGCAGCGATTGATACGTCGATGCTTAGCGACATCAAGAGATCGATGATTCCCGGCGTTTCTGACAGTTTGGCTGGGCGTACGGGTGTCAAAATTCTTTATTTCATGCACCTACACACTTACAATACGATAAAACTGGTATCGTGGTGCTGCAGCGATTGATACGTCGATGCTTAGCGACATCGAGAGATCGATGATTCCCGGCGTTTCTGAGAGTTTGGCTGGGTGTACGCATGTCAAAATTCTTTATTTTATGCAACTACACACTTAGAATACGATAAAAAGGGTATCGTGGTGCTGCAGCGATTGATACGTCGATGCTTAGCGACATCGAGAGATCGATGATTCCCGGCGTTTCTGACAGTTTAGCTGGGCGTACGGGTGTCAAAATTCTTTATTTCATGCAACTACACACTCTCAATACCATTAAACTGGTATCGTGGTGCTGCAGCGATTGATACGTCGATGCTTAGCGACATCAAGAGATCGATGATTCCCGGCGTTTCTGACAGTTTGGCTGGGCGTACGGGTGTCAATATTCTTTATTTCATGCACCTACACACTTACAATACGATAAAACTGGTATCGTGGTGCTGCAGCGATTGATACGTCGATGCTTAGCGACATCGAGAGATCGATGATTCCCGGCGTTTCTGAGAGTTTGGCTGGGTGTACGAATGTCAAAATTCTTTATTTTATGCAACTACACACTTACAATACGATAAAAAGGGTATCGTGGTGCTGTAGCGATTGATACAACGATGCTTAGCGAAATCGAGAGATCGAGGATTCCCGGCGTTTCTGAGAGTTTGGCTGGGTGTACGCATGTCAAAATTCTTTATTTCATGCAACTACACACGCTCAATACGATAAAACTGGTATCGTGGTGCTGCAGCGATTGATACGTCGATGCGTAGCGACATCGAGAGATCGAGGATTCCCGGCGTTTCTGACAGTTTGGCTGGGCGTACGGGTGTCAAAATTCTTTATTTCATGCAACTACACACTCTCAAAACCATTAAACTGGTATCGTGGTGCTGCAGCGATTGATACGTCGATGCTTAGCGACATCAAGAGATCGATGATTCCCGGCGTTTCTGACAGTTTGGCTGGGCGTACGGGTGTCAAAATTCTCTATTTCATGCAACTACATACTCTCAATACCATTAAACTGGTATCGTGGTGCTGCAGCGATTGATACATCGATGCTTAGCGAAATCGAGAGATCGAGGATTCCCGGCGTTTCTGAGAGTTTGGCTGGGTGTACGTGTGTGAAAATTCTTTATTTCATGCAACTACATACTTGCAATACGATAAAACGGGTATCGTGGTGCTGCAGCGTTTGATACGTCGATGCATAGCGACATCGAGAGATCGAGGATTCCCGGCGTTTCTGAGAGTTTGGCTGGGCGTACGGGTGTCAAAATTCTTCATTTCATGCAACTACACACTCTCAATACGATAAAACTGGTATCGCAGTTCTGCAGCGATTGATACGTCGAAGCTTAGCGGAATCGAAAGATCGAGGATTCTCGGCGTTTCTGAGACTTTGGCTGGCTGTACGGGTGTCAAAATCCTTCATATTATGTAACTACACACTCTCAATACGATAAAACTGGTATAGCAGTTTCGCAGCGATTGATAGGTCGATGCCTAGCGACATCGAGAGATCGAGGATTCCCGGCATTTCTGAGAGTTTGGCTGGGCGTACGGGTGTCAAAATTCTTTATTTCATGCAACTACACACTCTCAATACGATAAAACGGGTATCGTGGTGCTGCAGCGATTGATAGGTCGATGCCTAGCGATATCGAGAGATCGAGGATTCCCGGCATTTCTGAGAGTTTGGCTGGGCGTACGGGTGTCAAAATTCTATATTTCATGCAACTACACACTCTCAATACGATAAAACTGGTATCGTGGTGCTGCAGCGATTGATAGGTCGATGCCTAGCGATATCGAGAGATCGAGGATTCCCGGCATTTCTGAGAGTTTGGCTGGGCGTACGGGTGTCGAAATTCTTTATTTCATGCAACTACACACTCTCAATACGATAAAACTGGTATCGTGGTGCTGTAGCAATTGATACATCGATGCTTAGCGAAATCGAGAGATCGAGGATTCCCGGCGTTTCTGAGAGTTTGGCTGGGTGTACGGGTGTGAAAATTCTTTATTTCATGCAACTACACACTTACAATCCGATAAAACGGGTATCGTGGTGCTGCAGCGATTGATACCCGGATGCTTAGCGAAATCGAGAGATCGATGATTCCCGGCGTTTCTGAGAGTTTGGATGGGCGTACGGGTGTCAAAATTCTTTATTTCATGCAACTACACACTCTCAATACCATAAAACTGGTATCGCAGTTCCGCAGCGATTGATAGGTCGATGCCTAGCGACATCGAGAGATCGAGGATTCCCGGCATTTCTGAGAGTTTGGCTGGGCGTACGGGTGTCAAAATTCTTTATTTCATGCAACTACACACTCTCAATACGATAAAACTGGTATCGTGGTGCTGCAGCGATTGATACGTCGATGCGTAGCGACATCGAGAGATCGAGGATTCCCGGCGTTTCTGACAGTTTGGCTGGGCGTACGGGTGTCAAAATTCTTTATTTCATGCAACTACACACTCTCAATACCATTAAACTGGTATCGTGGTGCTGCAGCGATTGATACGTCGATGCTTAGCGACATCGAGAGATCGATGATTCCCGGCGTTTCTGAGAGTTTGGCTGGGGGTACGAATGTCAAAATTCTTTATTTTATGCAACTACACACTTACAATACGATAAAAAGGGTATCGTGGTGCTGCAGCGATTGATACATCGATGCTTAGCGAAATCGAGAGATCGAGGATTCCCGGCGTTTCTGAGAGTTTGGCTGGGTGTACGCATGTCAAAATTCTTTATTTCATGCAACTACACACTCTCAATACGATAAAACTGGTATCGTGGTGCTGCAGCGATTGATACGTCGATGCTTAGCGACATCGAGAGATCGATGATTCCCGGCGTTTCTGACAGTTTGGCTGGGCGTACGGGTGTCAAAAGTCTTTATTTCATGCAACTACACACTCTCAATACCATAAAACTGGTATCGCAGTTCCGCAGCGATTGATAGGTCGATGCCTAGCGACATCGAGAGATCGAGGATTCCCGGCATTTCTGAGAGTTTGGCTGGGCGTACGGGTGTCAAAATTCTTTATTTCATGCAACTACACACTCTCAATACGATAAAACTGGTATCGTGGTGCTGCAGCGATTGATACGTCGATGCGTAGCGACATCGAGAGATCGAGGATTCCCGGCGTTTCTGACAGTTTGGCTGGGCGTACGGGTGTCAAAATTCTTTATTTCATGCAACTACACACTCTCAATACCATTAAACTGGTATCGTGGTGCTGCAGCGATTGATACGTCGATGCTTAGCGACATCGAGAGATCGATGATTCCCGGCGTTTCTGAGAGTTTGGCTGGGGGTACGAATGTCAAAATTCTTTATTTTATGCAACTACACACTTACAATACGATAAAAAGGGTATCGTGGTGCTGCAGCGATTGATACATCGATGCTTAGCGAAATCGAGAGATCGAGGATTCCCGGCGTTTCTGAGAGTTTGGCTGGGTGTACGCATGTCAAAATTCTTTATTTCATGCAACTACACACTCTCAATACGATAAAACTGGTATCGTGGTGCTGCAGCGATTGATACGTCGATGCTTAGCGACATCGAGAGATCGATGATTCCCGGCGTTTCTGACAGTTTGGCTGGGCGTACGGGTGTCAAAATTCTTTATTTCATGCAACTACACACTTACAATCCGATAAAACGGGTATCGTGGTGCTGCAGCGATTGATACCCGGATGCTTAGCGAAATCGAGAGATCGAGGATTCCCGGCATTTCGGAGAGTTTGGCTGGGTGTACGGGTGTGAAAATTCTTTATTTCACGCAACTACATACTTGCAATACGATAAAACGGGTATCGTGGTGCTGCAGCGATTGATACGTCGATGCTTAGCGACATCGAGAGATCGATGATTCCCGGCGTTTCTGAGAGTTTGGATGGGCGTACGGGTGTCAAAATTCTTTATTTCATGCAACTACACACTCTCAATACCATAAAACTGGTATCGCAGTTCCGCAGCGATTGATAGGTCGATGCCTAGCGACATCGAGAGATCGAGGATTCCCGGCATTTCTGAGAGTTTGGCTGGGCGTACGGGTGTCAAAATTCTTCATTTCATGCAACTACACACTCTCAATACGATAAAACTGGTATCGTGGTGCTGCAGCGATTGATACGTCGATGCTTAGCGACATCGAGAGATCGAGGATTCCCGGCGTTTCTGAAAGTTTGGCTGGGCGTACGGGTGTGAAAATTCTTTATTTCATGCAACTACACACTCTCAATACCATTAAACTGGTATCGTGGTGCTGCAGCGATCGATACGTCGATGCTTAGCGACATCGAGAGATCGAGGATGCCCGGCGTTTCTTAGTGTTTGGCTGGGTGTACGCATGTCAAAATTCTTTATTTCATGCACCTACACACTTACAATACGATAAAACTGGTATCGTGGTGCTGCAGCGATTGATACGTCGATGCTTAGCGACATCGAGAGATCGATGATTCCCGGCGTTTCTGAGAGTTTGGCTGGGTGTACGAATGTCAAAATTCTTTATTTTATGCAACTACACACTTACAATACGATAAAAAGGGTATCGTGGTGCTGCAGCGATTGATACATCGATGCTTAGCGAAATCGAGAGATCGAGGATTCCCGGCGTTTCTGAGAGTTTGGCTGGGTGTACGCATGTCAAAATTCTTTATTTCATGCAACTACACAGTCTCAATACGATAAAACTGGTATCGTGGTGCTGCAGCGATTGATACGTCGATGCTTAGCGACATCGAGAGATCGATGATTCCCGGCGTTTCTGACAGTTTGGCTGGGCGTACGGGTGTCAAAATTCTTTATTTCATGCAACTACACACTCTCAATACCATTAAACTGGTATCGTGGTGCTGCAGCGATTGATACGTCGATGCTTAGCGACATCAAGAGATCGATGATTCCCCGCGTTTCTGACAGTTTGGCTGGGCGTACGGGTGTCAAAATTCTCTATTTCATGCAACTACATACTCTCAATACCATTAAACTGGTATCGTGGTGCTGCAGCGATTGATACATCGATGCTTAGCGAAATCGAGAGATCGAGGATTCCCGGCGTTTCTGAGAGTTTGGCTGGGTGTACGTGTGTGAAAATTCTTTATTTCATGCAACTAGTTACTTGCAATACGATAAAACGGGTATCGTGGTGCTGCAGCGTTTGATACGTCGATGCATAGCGACATCGAGAGATCGAGGATTCCCGGCGTTTCTGAGAGTTTGGCTGGGCGTACGGGTGTCGAAATTCTTCATTTCATGCAACTACACACTCTCAATACGATAAAAATGGTATCGCAGTTCTGCAGCGATTGATACGTCGAAGCTTAGCGGAATCGAAAGATCGAGGATTCTCGGCGTTTCTGAGACTTTGGCTGGCTGTACGGGTGTCAAAATCCTTCATATTATGTAACTACACACTCTCAATACGATAAAACTGGTATAGCAGTTTCGCAGCGATTGATAGGTCGATGCCTAGCGACATCGAGAGATCGAGGATTCCCGGCATTTCTGAGAGTTTGGCTGGGCGTACGGGTGTCAAAATTCTTTATTTCATGCAACTACACACTCTCAATACGATAAAACGGGTATCGTGATGCTGCAGAGATTGATACGTGGATGCTTAGCGAAATCGAGAGATCGAGTATTCCCGGCGTTTCTGAGAGTTTGGCTGGGTGTACGAATGTCAAAATTCTTTATTTTATGCAACTACACACTTACAATACGATAAAACGGGTATCGTGGTGCTGCAGCGATTGATAAGTCGATGCTTAGCGACATCGAGAGATCGATGATTCCCGGCGTTTCTGAGAGTTTGGCTGGGCGTACGGGTGTCAAAATTCTATATTTCATGCAACTACACACTCTCAATACGATAAAACTGGTATCGTGGTGCTGCAGCGATTGATAGGTCGATGCCTAGCGATATCGAGAGATCGAGGATTCCCGGCATTTCTGAGAGTTTGGCTGGGCGTACGGGTGTTGAAATTCTTTATTTCATGCAACTACACACTCTCAATACGATAAAACTGGTATCGTGGTGTTGTAGCAATTGATACATCGATGCTTAGCGAAATCGAGAGATCGAGGATTCCCGGCGTTTCTGAGAGTTTGGCTTGGTGTACGGGTGTGAAAATTCTTTATTTCTTGCAACTACATACTCGCAATACGATAAAACGGGTATCGTGGTGCTGCAGCGTTTGATACGTCGATGCTTAGCGACATCGAGAGATCGAGGATTCCCGGCGTTTCTGAGAGTTTGGCTGGGCGTACGAATGTCAAAATTCTTTATTTTATGCAACTACACACTTTCAATACCATTAAACTGGTATCATGGTGCTGCAGCGATCGATACGTCGATGCTTAGCGACATCGAGAGATCGAGGATGCCCGGCGTTTCTTAGTGTTTGGCTGGGTGTACGCATGTCAAAATTCTTTATTTCATGCACCTACACACTTACAATACGATAAAACTGGTATCGTGGTGCTGCAGCGATTGATACGTCGATGATTAGCGACATCGAGAGATCGATGATTCCCAGCGTTTCTGAGAGTTTGGCTGGGTGTACGAATGTCAAAATTCTTTATTTTAGGCAACTACACACTTACAATACGATAAAACGGGTATCGTGGTGCTGCAGCGATTGATACATCGATGCTTAGCGAAATCGAGAGATCGAGGATTCCCGGCGTTTCTGAGAGTTTGGCTGGGCGTACGGGTGTCAAAATTCTTTATTTCATGCAACTACACACTCTCAATACGATAAAACTGGTATCGCAGTTCTGCAGCGATTGATACGTCGAAGCTTAGCGGAATCGAAAGATCGAGGATTCTCGACGTTTCTGAGACTTTGGCTGGCTGTACGGGTGTCAAAATACTTCATTCTATGTAACTACACACTTTCAATATGATAAAACTGGTATCGCAGTTCCGCAGCGATTGATAGGTCGATGCCTAGCGACATCGAGAGATCGAAGATTCCCGGCATTTCTGAGAGTTTGGCTGGGCGTACGGGTGTCGAAATTCTTTATTTCATGCAACTACACACTCTCAATACGATAAAACTGGTATCGTGGTGCTGCAGCGATTGATACGTCGATGCTTAGCGACATAGAGAGATCGATGATTCCCGGCGTTTCTGAGAGTTTGGCTGGGCGTACGGGTCTCAAAATTCTATATTTCATGCAAGTACAAACTCTCAATACCATAAAACTGGTATCGTGGTGCTGCGGCGATTGATACGTCGATGCTTAGCGACATCGAGAGATCGAGAATTCCCGAAGTTTCTTAGTGTTTGGCTGGGTGCACGCATGTCAAAATTCTTTATTTCATGCAACTACACACTTACAATACGATAAACCGGGAATCGTGGTGCTGCAGCGATTGATACATCGATGCTTAGCGAAATCGAGAGATCGAGGATTCCCGGCGTTTCGGAGAGTTTGGCTGGGTGTACGGGTGTGAAAATTCTTTATTTTATGCAACTACACACTCTCAATACCATAAAGCTGGTATCGCAGTTCTGCAGCGATTGATACGTCGAAGCATAGCGTAATCGAAAGATCGAGGATTCTCGGCGTTTCTGAGAGTTTGGCTGGGTGTCCGCATGTCAAAATTCTTTATTTCATGCAACTACACACACTCAATACGATAAAACTGGTATCGCAGTTCCGCAGCGATTGATAGGTCGATGCCTAGCGACATCGAGAGATCGAGGATTCCCGGCATTTCTGAGAGTTTGGCTGGGCGTACGGGTGTCAAAATTCTTTATTTCATGCAACTACACACTCTCAATACGATAAAACTGGTATCGTGGTGCTGCAGCGATTGATACGTCGATGCTTAGCGACATCGAGAGATCGAGGATTCCCGGCGTTTCATAGTGTTTGGCTGGGTGTACGCATGTCAAAATTCTTTATTTCATGCAACTACACACTCTCAATACGATAAAACTGGTTTCGTGGTGCTGCAGCGATTGATACGTCGATGCTTAGCGACATCGAGAGATCGATGATTCCCGGCGTTTCTGAAAGTTTGGCTGGGGGTACGGGTGTGAAAATTCTTTATTTCATGCAACTACACACTCCCAATACCATTAAACTGGTATCATGGTGCTGCAGCGATCGATACGTCGATGCTTAGCGACATCGAGAGATCGAGGATGCCCGGCGTTTCTTAGTTTTTGGCTGGGTGTACGCATGTCAAAATTCTTTATTTCATGCACCTACACACTTACAATACGATAAAACTGGTATCGTGGTGCTGCAGCGATTGATACGTCGATGCTTAGCGACATCGAGAGATCGATGATTCCCGGCGTTTCTGAGAGTTTGGCTGGGTGTACGAATGTCAAAATTCTTTATTTTATGCAACTACACACTTACAATACGATAAAACGGGTATCGTGGTGCTGCAGCGATTGATACATCGATGCTTAGCGAAATCGAGAGATCGAGGATTCCCGGCGTTTCTGAGAGTTTGGCTGGGTGAACGCATGTCAAAATTCTTTATTTTATGCAACTACACACTCTCAATACGATAAAACTGGTATCGTGGTGCTGCAGCGATTGATGCGTCGATGCT
Organism: Clistopyga incitator; assembly: GCA_947507545.1. NCBI lineage: Eukaryota > Metazoa > Arthropoda > Insecta > Hymenoptera > Ichneumonidae > Clistopyga > Clistopyga incitator. The sequence goes on along the minus strand of OX382179.1, from coordinate 7,055,351 downwards.
TAGCGACATCGAGAGATCGATGATTCCCGGCGTTTCTGACAGTTTTGCTGGGCGTACGGGTGTCAAAATTCTTTATTTCATGCAACTACACACTCTCAATACCATTAAACTGGTATCGTGGTGCTGCAGCGATTGATACGTCGATGCTTAGCGACATCAAGAGATCGATGATTCCCGGCGTTTCTGACAGTTTGGCTGGGCGTACGGGTGTCAAAATTCTTTATTTCATGCACCTACACACTTACAATACGATAAAACTGGTATCGTGGTGCTGCAGCGATTGATACGTCGATGCTTAGCGACATCGAGAGATCGATGATTCCCGGCGTTTCTGAGAGTTTGGCTGGGTGTACGCATGTCAAAATTCTTTATTTTATGCAACTACACACTTACAATACGATAAAAAGGGTATCGTGGTGCTGCAGCGATTGATACGTCGATGCTTAGCGACATCGAGAGATCGATGATTCCCGGCGTTTCTGACAGTTTAGCTGGGCGTACGGGTGTCAAAATTCTTTATTTCATGCAACTACACACTCTCAATACCATTAAACTGGTATCGTGGTGCTGCAGCGATTGATACGTCGATGCTTAGCGACATCAAGAGATCGATGATTCCCGGCGTTTCTGACAGTTTGGCTGGGCGTACGGGTGTCAATATTCTTTATTTCATGCACCTACACACTTACAATACGATAAAACTGGTATCGTGGTGCTGCAGCGATTGATACGTCGATGCTTAGCGACATCGAGAGATCGATGATTCCCGGCGTTTCTGAGAGTTTGGCTGGGTGTACGAATGTCAAAATTCTTTATTTTATGCAACTACACACTTACAATACGATAAAAAGGGTATCGTGGTGCTGTAGCGATTGATACAACGATGCTTAGCGAAATCGAGAGATCGAGGATTCCCGGCGTTTCTGAGAGTTTGGCTGGGTGTCTGCATGTCAAAATTCTTTATTTCATGCAACTACACACGCTCAATACGATAAAACTGGTATCGTGGTGCTGCAGCGATTGATACGTCGATGCGTAGCGACATCGAGAGATCGAGGATTCCCGGCGTTTCTGACAGTTTGGCTGGGCGTACGGGTGTCAAAATTCTTTATTTCATGCAACTACACACTCTCAAAACCATTAAACTGGTATCGTGGTGCTGCAGCGATTGATACGTCGATGCTTAGCGACATCAAGAGATCGATGATTCCCGGCGTTTCTGACAGTTTGGCTGGGCGTACGGGTGTCAAAATTCTCTATTTCATGCAACTACATACTTGCAATACGATAAAACGGGTATCGTGGTGCTGCAGCGTTTGATACGTCGATGCATAGCGACATCGAGAGATCGAGGATTCCCGGCGTTTCTGAGAGTTTGGCTGGGCGTACGGGTGTCAAAATTCTTCATTTCATGCAACTACACACTCTCAATACGATAAAACTGGTATCGCAGTTCTGCAGCGATTGATACGTCGAAGCTTAGCGGAATCGAAAGATCGAGGATTCTCGGCGTTTCTGAGACTTTGGCTGGCTGTACGGGTGTCAAAATCCTTCATATTATGTAACTACACACTCTCAATACGATAAAACTGGTATAGCAGTTTCGCAGCGATTGATAGGTCGATGCCTAGCGACATCGAGAGATCGAGGATTCCCGGCATTTCTGAGAGTTTGGCTGGGCGTACGGGTGTCAAAATTCTTTATTTCATGCAACTACACACTCTCAATACGATAAAACGGGTATCGTGGTGCTGCAGCGATTGATAGGTCGATGCCTAGCGATATCGAGAGATCGAGGATTCCCGGCATTTCTGAGAGTTTGGCTGGGCGTACGGGTGTCAAAATTCTATATTTCATGCAACTACACACTCTCAATACGATAAAACTGGTATCGTGGTGCTGCAGCGATTGATAGGTCGATGCCTAGCGATATCGAGAGATCGAGGATTCCCGGCATTTCTGAGAGTTTGGCTGGGCGTACGGGTGTCGAAATTCTTTATTTCATGCAACTACACACTCTCAATACGATAAAACTGGTATCGTGGTGCTGTAGCAATTGATACATCGATGCTTAGCGAAATCGAGAGATCGAGGATTCCCGGCGTTTCTGAGAGTTTGGCTGGGTGTACGGGTGTGAAAATTCTTTATTTCATGCAACTACACACTTACAATCCGATAAAACGGGTATCGTGGTGCTGCAGCGATTGATACCCGGATGCTTAGCGAAATCGAGAGATCGATGATTCCCGGCGTTTCTGAGAGTTTGGATGGGCGTACGGGTGTCAAAATTCTTTATTTCATGCAACTACACACTCTCAATACCATAAAACTGGTATCGCAGTTCCGCAGCGATTGATAGGTCGATGCCTAGCGACATCGAGAGATCGAGGATTCCCGGCATTTCTGAGAGTTTGGCTGGGCGTACGGGTGTCAAAATTCTTTATTTCATGCAACTACACACTCTCAATACGATAAAACTGGTATCGTGGTGCTGCAGCGATTGATACGTCGATGCGTAGCGACATCGAGAGATCGAGGATTCCCGGCGTTTCTGACAGTTTGGCTGGGCGTACGGGTGTCAAAATTCTTTATTTCATGCAACTACACACTCTCAATACCATTAAACTGGTATCGTGGTGCTGCAGCGATTGATACGTCGATGCTTAGCGACATCGAGAGATCGATGATTCCCGGCGTTTCTGAGAGTTTGGCTGGGGGTACGAATGTCAAAATTCTTTATTTTATGCAACTACACACTTACAATACGATAAAAAGGGTATCGTGGTGCTGCAGCGATTGATACATCGATGCTTAGCGAAATCGAGAGATCGAGGATTCCCGGCGTTTCTGAGAGTTTGGCTGGGTGTACGCATGTCAAAATTCTTTATTTCATGCAACTACACACTCTCAATACGATAAAACTGGTATCGTGGTGCTGCAGCGATTGATACGTCGATGCTTAGCGACATCGAGAGATCGATGATTCCCGGCGTTTCTGACAGTTTGGCTGGGCGTACGGGTGTCAAAAGTCTTTATTTCATGCAACTACACACTCTCAATACCATAAAACTGGTATCGCAGTTCCGCAGCGATTGATAGGTCGATGCCTAGCGACATCGAGAGATCGAGGATTCCCGGCATTTCTGAGAGTTTGGCTGGGCGTACGGGTGTCAAAATTCTTTATTTCATGCAACTACACACTCTCAATACGATAAAACTGGTATCGTGGTGCTGCAGCGATTGATACGTCGATGCGTAGCGACATCGAGAGATCGAGGATTCCCGGCGTTTCTGACAGTTTGGCTGGGCGTACGGGTGTCAAAATTCTTTATTTCATGCAACTACACACTCTCAATACCATTAAACTGGTATCGTGGTGCTGCAGCGATTGATACGTCGATGCTTAGCGACATCGAGAGATCGATGATTCCCGGCGTTTCTGAGAGTTTGGCTGGGGGTACGAATGTCAAAATTCTTTATTTTATGCAACTACACACTTACAATACGATAAAAAGGGTATCGTGGTGCTGCAGCGATTGATACATCGATGCTTAGCGAAATCGAGAGATCGAGGATTCCCGGCGTTTCTGAGAGTTTGGCTGGGTGTACGCATGTCAAAATTCTTTATTTCATGCAACTACACACTCTCAATACGATAAAACTGGTATCGTGGTGCTGCAGCGATTGATACGTCGATGCTTAGCGACATCGAGAGATCGATGATTCCCGGCGTTTCTGACAGTTTGGCTGGGCGTACGGGTGTCAAAATTCTTTATTTCATGCAACTACACACTCTCAATACCATTAAACTGGTATCGTGGTGCTGCAGCGATTGATACGTCGATGCTTAGCGACATCAAGAGATCGATGATTCCCGGCGTTTCTGACAGTTTGGCTGGGCGTACGGGTGTCAAAATTCTCTATTTCATGCAACTACACACTCTCAATACCATTAAACTGGTATCGTGGTGCTGCAGCGATTGATACATCGATGCTTAGCGAAATCGAGAGATCGAGGATTCCCGGCGTTTCTGAGAGTTTGGCTGGGTGTACGTGTGTGAAAATTCTTTATTTCATGCAACTTCATACTCGCAATACGATAAAACGGGTATCGTGGTGCTGCAGCGTTTGATACGTCGATGCTTAGCGACATCGAGAGATCGAGGATTCCCGGCGTTTCTGAGAGTTTGGCTGGGCGTACGGGTGTCAAAATTCTTCATTTCATGCAACTACACACTCTCAATACGATAAAACTGGTATCGCAGTTCTGCAGCGATTGATACGTCGAAGCTTAGCGGAATCGAAAGATCGAGGATTCTCGGCGTTTCTGAGACTTTGGCTGGCTGTACGGGTGTCAAAATCCTTCATTTTATGTAACTACACACTCTCAATACCATAAAACTGGTATCGCAGTTCCGCAGCGATTGATAGGTCGATGCCTAGCGACATCGAGAGATCGAGGATTCCCGGCATTTCTGAGAGTTTGGCTGGGCGTACGGGAGTCAAAATTCTTTATTTCATGCAACTACACACTCTCAATACGATAAAACTGGTATCGTGGTGCTGCAGCGATTGATACGTCGATGCTTAGCGACATCGAGAGATCGATGATTCCCGGCGTTTCTGAAAGTTTGGCTGGGCGTACGGGTGTGAAAATTCTTTATTTCATGCAACTACACACTCTCAATACCATTAAACTGGTATCGTGGTGCTGCAGCGATCGATACGTCGATGCTTAGCGACATCGAGAGATCGAGGATGCCCGGCGTTTCTTAGTGTTTGGCTGGGTGTACGCATGTCAAAATTCTTTATTTCATGCACCTACACACTTACAATACGATAAAACTGGTATCGTGGTGCTGCAGCGATTGATACGTCGATGCTTAGCGACATCGAGAGATCGATGATTCCCGGCGTTTCTGAGAGTTTGGCTGGGTGTACGAATGTCAAAATTCTTTATTTTATGCAACTACACACTTACAATACGATAAAAAGGGTATCGTGGTGCTGCAGCGATTGATACATCGATGCTTAGCGAAATCGAGAGATCGAGGATTCCCGGCGTTTCTGAGAGTTTGGCTGGGTCTACGCATGTCAAAATTCTTTATTTCATGCAACTACACATTCTCAATACGATAAAACTGGTATCGTGGTGCTGCAGCGATTGATACGTCGATGCTTAGCGACATCGAGAGATCGATGATTCCCGGCGTTTCTGACAGTTTGGCTGGGCGTACGGGTGTCAAAATTCTTTATTTCATGCAACTACACACTCTCAATACCAATAAACTGGTATCGTGGTGCTGCAGCGATTGATACGTCGATGCTTAGCGACATCAAGAGATCGATGATTCCCGGCGTTTCTGACAGTTTGGCTGGGCGTACGGGTGTCAAAATTCTCTATTTCATGCAACTACACACTCTCAATACCATTAAACTGGTATCGTGGTGCTGCAGCGATTGATACATCGATGCTTAGCGAAATCGAGAGATCGAGGATTCCCGGCGTTTCTGAGAGTTTGCCTGGGTGTACGTGTGTGAAAATTCTTTATTTCATGCAACTACATACTCGCAATACGATAAAACGGGTATCGTGGTGCTGCAGCGTTTGATACGTCGATGCTTAGCGACATCGAGAGATCGAGGATTCCCGGCGTTTCTGAGAGTTTGGCTGGGCGTACGGGTGTCAAAATTCTTCATTTCATGCAACTACACACTCTCAATACGATAAAACTGGTATCGCAGTTCTGCAGCGATTGATACGTCGAAGCTTAGCGGAATCGAAAGATCGAGGATTCTCGGCGTTTCTGAGACTTTGGCTGGCTGTACGGGTGTCAAAATCCTTCATTTTATGTAACTACACACTCTCAATACGATAAAACTGGTATAGCAGTTTCGCAGCGATTGATAGGTCGATGCCTAGCGGCATCGAGAGATCGAGGATTCCCGGCATTTCTGAGAGTTTGGCTGGGCGTACGGGTGTCAAAATTCTTTATTTCATGCAACTACACACTCTCAATACGATAAAACGGGTATCGTGGTGCTGCAGCGATTGATACGTGGATGCTTAGCGAAATCGAGAGATCGAGTATTCCCGGCGTTTCTGAGAGTTTGGCTGGGTGTACGAATGTCAAAATTCTTTATTTTATGCAACTACACACTCTCAATACCATTAAACTGGTATCATGGTGCTGCAGCGATCGATACGTCGATGCTTAGCGACATCGAGAGATCGAGTATTCCCGGCGTTTCTGAGAGTTTGGCTGGGTGTACGAATGTCAAAATTCTTTATTTTATGCAATTACACACTCTCAATACCATTAAACTGGTATCATGGTGCTGCAGCGATCGATACGTCGATGCTTAGCGACATCGAGAGATCGAGGATGCCCGGCGTTTCTTAGTGTTTGGCTGGTTGTACGCATGTCAAAATTCTTTATTTCATGCACCTACACACTTACAATACGATAAAACTGGTATCGTGGTGCTGCAGCGATTTACACGTCGATGCTTAGCGACATCGAGAGATCGATGATTCCCGGCGTTTCTGAGAGTTTGGCTGGGTGTACGAATGTCAAAATTCTTTATTTTATGCAACTACACACTTACAATACGATAAAAAGGGTATCGTGGTGCTGCAGCGATTGATACATCGATGCTTAGCGGAATCGAGAGATCGATGATTCCCGGCGTTTCTGAGAGTTTGGCTGGGTGTACGAATGTCAAAATTCTTCATTTTATGCAACTACACACTTACAATATGATAAAAAGGGTATCGTGGTGCTGTAGCGATTGATACATCGATGCTTAGCGAAATCGAGAGATCGAGGATTCCCGGCGTTTCTGAGAGTTTGGCTGGGTGTACGCATGTCAAAATTCTTTATTTCATGCAACTACACACGCTCAATACGATAAAACTGGTATCGTGGTGCTGCAGCGATTGATACGTCGATGCGTAGCGACATCGAGAGATCGAGGATTCCCGGCGTTTCTGACAGTTTGGCTGGGCGTACGGGTGTCAAAATTCTTTATTTCATGCAACTACACACTCTCAATACCATTAAACTGGTATCGTGGTGCTGCAGCGATTGATACGTCGATGCTTAGCGACATCAAGAGATCGATGATTCCCCGCGTTTCTGACAGTTTGGCTGGGCGTACGGGTGTCAAAATTCTCTATTTCATGCAACTACATACTCTCAATACCATTAAACTGGTATCGTGGTGCTGCAGCGATTGATACATCGATGCTTAGCGAAATCGAGAGATCGAGGATTCCCGGCGTTTCTGAGAGTTTGGCTGGGTGTACGGGTGTCAAAATTCTTCATTTCATGCAACTACACACTCTCAATACGATAAAAATGGTATCGCAGTTCTGCAGCGATTGATACTTCGAAGCTTAGCGGAATCGAAAGATCGAGGATTCTCGGCGTTTCTGAGACTTTGGCTGGCTGTACGGGTGTCAAAATCCTTCATATTATGTAACTACACACTCCCAATACGATAAAACTGGTATAGCAGTTTCGCAGCGATTGATAGGTCGATGCCTAGCGACATCGAGAGATCGAGGATTCCCGGCATTTCTGAGAGTTTGGCTGGGCGTACGGGTGTCAAAATTCTTTATTTCATGCAACTACACACTCTCAATACGATAAAACGGGTATCGTGATGCTGCAGAGATTGATACGTGGATGCTTAGCGAAATCGAGAGATCGAGTATTCCCGGCGTTTCTGAGAGTTTGGCTGGGTGTACGAATGTCAAAATTCTTTATTTTATGCAACTACACACTTACAATACGATAAAACGGGTATCGTGGTGCTGCAGCGATTGATAAGTCGATGCTTAGCGACATCGAGAGATCGATGATTCCCGGCGTTTCTGAGAGTTTGGCTGGGCGTACGGGTGTCAAAATTCTATATTTCATGCAACTACACACTCTCAATACGATAAAACTGGTATCGTGGTGCTGCAGCGATTGATAGGTCGATGCCTAGCGATATCGAGAGATCGAGGATTCCCGGCATTTCTGAGAGTTTGGCTGGGCGTACGGGTGTCGAAATTCTTTATTTCATGCAACTACACACTCTCAATACGATAAAACTGGTATCGTGGTGCTGTAGCAATTGATACATCGATGCTTAGCGAAATCGAGAGATCGAGGATTCCCGGCGTTTCTGAGAGTTTGGCTGGGTGTACGGGTGTGAAAATTCTTTATTTCATGCAACTACACACTTACAATCCGATAAAACGGGTATCGTGGTGCTGCAGCGATTGATACCCGGATGCTTAGCGAAATCGAGAGATCGAGGATTCCCGGCATTTCGGAGAGTTTGGCTGGGTGTACGGGTGTGAAAATTCTTTATTTCACGCAACTACATACTTGCAATACGATAAAACGGGTATCGTGGTGCTGCAGCGATTGATACGTCGATGCTTAGCGACATCGAGAGATCGATGATTCCCGGCGTTTCTGAGAGTTTGGATGGGCGTACGGGTGTCAAAATTCTTTATTTCATGCAACTACACACTCTCAATACCATAAAACTGGTATCGCAGTTCCGCAGCGATTGATAGGTCGATGCCTAGCGACATCGAGAGATCGAGGATTCCCGGCATTTCTGAGAGTTTGGCTGGGCGTACGGGTGTGAAAATTCTTTATTTCATGCAACTACACACTCTCAATACCATTAAACTGGTATCGTGGTGCTGCAGCGATCGATACGTCGATGCTTAGCGACATCGAGAGATCGAGGATGCCCGGCGTTTCTGAAAGTTCGGCTGGGGGTACGCATGTCAAAATTCTTTATTTCATGCACCTACACACTTACAATATGATAAAACTGGTATCGTGGTGCTGCAGCGATTGATACGTCGATGCTTAGCGACATCGAGAGATCGATGATTCCCGGCGTTTCTGAGAGTTTGGCTGGGTGTACTAATGTCAAAATTCTTTATTTTATGCAACTACACACTTACAATACGATAAAAAGGGTATCGTGGTGCTGCAGCGATTGATACATCGATGCTTAGCGAAATCGAGAGATCGAGGATTCCCGGCGTTTCTGAGAGTTTGGCTGGGTGTACGCATGTCAAAATTCTTTATTTCATGCAACTACACACTCTCAATACGATAAAACTGGTATCGTGGTGCTGCAGCGATTGATACGTCGATGCTTAGCGACATCGAGAGATCGATGATTCCCGGCGTTTCTGACAGTTTGGCTGGGCGTACGGGTGTAAAAATTCTATATTTCATGCAACTACACACTCTCAATACGATAAAACTGGTATCGTGGTGCTGCAGCGATTGATAGGTCGATGCCTAGCGATATCGAGAGATCGAGGATTCCCGGCATTTCTGAGAGTTTGGCTGGGCGTACGGGTGTCGAAATTCTTTATTTCATGCAACTACATACTCGCAATACGATAAAACGGGTATCCCCCTCCGCGGGACTGCCGCCTTGCTGTGGTGGAGGGGCTTGCGTGTCCTCGTGATCTACCAAGCTATACCAGCGGGGGCTTCGGCCCCTGACAGGGTTACCCATGCTGGATTGGTTGGTAGTGAAGGACCAGACTAAGAGCAGTCCACCGAGGAGTAAACCTCGTTATAAAAGAATCCGGAATCTTGCGATGTTAGCCACCGTGTCTATAGGATGTATGGCTCCCCGTTAGTGAGTCACAAACGGTGCCCTTCGAATACCGGGCAACCTCCGATTGTACCCAGCCTTCCTTTGGCATGCAGGCTCTGCCACTGGTGACCCCTCCTTCCTAGCATTATCGTGGGATAAAAAATGAATACCAACCCTATAAATAACCAAAAAAAAATAGAGGAACCCTCCTCTCTAAACAGGGACCGAGCTAATTCGATATTTGTTTCTACAAATACACGATATTTTGTTATCAAGAGGTTAGACAGTAATTTTGATTCTGTTAGTCCGTTTCTAATAGAACGTGTACTAAAAGGAGAAATTGGAAAAGCAAAAAGTGTGAACAAGTGTCGTGAAGGTCTGATGGTCGAAGTTTATAACTCGAAGCAATCTGACATTTTGTCAAAATTGAAGAAGTTTGGAGATTACTCGGTAAAAGTGGAACCTCACACTACACTCAATACCAGTAAGGGCCAAGTTACATGTCGCGATCTATTGAACTGCTCATCGGAAGAAATACTCGAAAACCTCTCTGAACAGGGAGTGATCGATGTTCGCAGACGTACGATCATGAAAAATGGAAACCGCATTGATACCTCTACGTTGATACTAACCTTTGACTCACCCGTCTTGCCCAAGCAAATTACTGCTGGTTACCTGTCACTTCCAGTGACAGCCTGGATCCCTCCGCCATTACGTTGTTATAGATGTCAAAAATTCGGTCATGCATCTTCTGTCTGTCAGAATGTTGAAATATGCGCCTGCGGACGAAAGCCCCATGGTGAGGATCCCTGCCAAGACCCACAGCAATGCGTAAATTGCAATGGGCCGCATTCGGCAAGGTCAAATCAATGTCCAATTTTCAAAGAGGAAACAGCCATTCAACGTATCAAGACGCTTGACCATATAACCTATCGGGAAGCCAAGATGAAATACAAGGAAAGTGTTCGTACGTATCCCACCGTGTCGTATGCAAGAGCAGCATCGTCAAATGTTCATTCAGTACAACCGACGTTCAACATTCAAGAACTTGTTGCAGCTCTAATCCCGGAACTGACCCGTGCTCTACAATCGCATTTGAGAACAGACAACACACTCGATCTTCATAACGCTCCCGTGCCTATCAGCCCTGCAACGAGTAAGACAAATCAGCGGGAGTCATATGTCTCTCTGTCAAACCAGATTCCAACGTCAGTCCTTCGACACGCAACGAAAACTTCTGAGCAAAGTGATAAATCTATGCCGTTCGACACTACTAAAGTCGCCGAATGGTTTACTAAGAACTCAAGCAAAAATAGACCTCGTGAAAAACTAAAGCGCACTAGCTCACAAGCAACTACTCCCGCCCCTTCTGTCGCGTCATTAGGAGACGATAGTCCAGTTAACGATTCGACCGACAGTTCAACTGGAAATAAACCTCCAAAGAAGAAAATTGCTCCTAAGGAGCATCTCACACCCATCGAACCAACAAAAGCCGATGCATCGTCTTCGGAAGCTGAGTCTGAAAAAATCTTCGATGTAAGGTCAAAAGGTGGTACGAATGTCAGTAAGAAACCTCCTAAGAACAAGCGGACTCCGCAATGATATAACTGTTTGGAACAATACTATCCGACAACATATCGTTCATAATTCGTGAGCAATCTGCACAATACTATTTAATATCTGTAACAAACCATATCAAGTATAAACACTAACACACTAAAATGGTAAATATAATTCAATGGAATTGTAATGGATTGATAAATCATATGCCTGAACTGCAGATGTTGATCTCCCAGCTTATTCCGATGATACTATGTATTCAGGAAACTCGGTTCAAACCAACCGATAATACTAACCTTCGTGAATTCGATATGTATAGAACCGACTGTACTACGGGACTGAATGCAAATGGAGGAGTTGCTATTCTGATTAGAAAGTCTATCTTATCACGAAGGATTGCAATACGAACCTCACTCCAGGTCGTGGCCGTCCAATTACTATCACACTCTTATATTACGATTTGCTGTATCTACCTACCTGATAATAGCTGGGAATACGATGACCTTCTGACCGTTGTCTCACAACTTCCAACCCCATTTCTTTTACTTGGCGACTTCAATGCGCACAACTGCTTATGGGGATCTGCGAAAACTAATACACGAGGAAGAATCATTGAAAAGCTTATGGAAGAAACGAATACAGTACTTCTGAATAATGGCGACGACACCCATTTCTCTGCGCGCAATAGTACATTTTCAGCCATCGATCTTTCAATATGCAGCCCTCGTATCGCAGCTAACTTCTCGTGGACAACAATTCCGGACCTATACGGAAGTGATCACTATCCGATTATTATTTCAGACGATACCCCACAAAATGTAATGCAGCTGCCTAAAAAATGGCTAACACATCTTGCCGATTGGCAACTATTTGGAGAATCCATGAAAAGGCTCTAGATCCCAGAGAACATCTCAACTGCAGTTGAAAGTATTTCGGATACCATTATCGACGCCGCAAATGCCTCAATCCCCAAGTCATCGGGCAAACTCCGACCAAAAAAACTTCCATGGTGGAATAAAGATATCGCGAAATTAGTTAATTCAAAAAAACGCGCCCTGAATCATTTCAAAAGGTCTCCTACCACCGAAAATCTAATACTGTTCAAAAAACTACGTGCAAAAGCGAAACGACAGATTAGAGAGGCAAAACAGGAATCATGGCAGAACTATGTCGCTTCAATCCGACCGGCCACAACAATCAGAACCATTTGGTCGAGGTTAAAAGCAATTTCCGGGAATACATTCAAGGAAATTGGACCAATAATGACCTCGCATGGACATGTTACGAATGATCCGACAATGATGACTGAAATACTTGCCAACCACTTCGCATCAGTCAGCAAATCACGAAACTATAATGCTGAATTCCAACTGATAAAATCTCAACTGGAAAACAGCTTAGAATTTGGCACAAATGAAAACCTATCTTACAATGCCGCATTTACGATGGAAGAACTAGACGACACACTGAGATGCACTAACAACTCTGCACCCGGCCCTGACAACATTCCAGCACTGATGATTAAAAATTTACCGAAACATATGAAAGTAACGTTACTTGAGATATACAATAAAATGTGGCAACAAGGAATTTATCCAAAACAATGGAAGCAAGCAATCGTCATACCGATCCTAAAGGAAAAAAAGCCTCGATCAGACCCATCAAGCTATCGGCCAATATCACTTACAAGCAACATGAGTAAAATTTTTGAAAAGATGGTAAACAATCGTCTTGTATGGTGGTTGGAAACTCAGCAGCTATTGTCACGGGATCAATCCGGGTTTCGACGCTATCACTCCACAATTGACCAACTGGCAAACCTGGAATATTCTATCCAACGAAGCTATCTCGAAAACGACCATCTTGTTGCGGTATTCTTCGACCTTGAAAAAGCATACGACATGACATGGAGACATGGGATCCTTAAAAATCTACATGAATGGGGTTTAAGGGGAAATCTTGCGTACTTTATCAGAAATTTCCTGACTGATCGACAATTTGTAGTGAGAATAGGCGATAGTCTCTCTTCACTGCACAAGCTAGAAAACGGAATTCCACAGGGGTCGACCATAAGCGTAACATTATTTCTTTGTGCAGTAAACGGGATAACCAGAGGACTCTGTCCACAAATCGGAAAATGTTTATACGTTGATGATCTTATCATCTTCACACAAGGAAAATATATGTCAATAATCCGAAATCGACTACAGACAGCCATTGATCATGTCAACAAATTCGCAAAGGACAGAGGATTTCGATTTTCCCAAAGCAAAACAGTATGCGTCGACTTTAATCGGATACGGAATCCAATGTTTAAGCCAAGACTCCACTTAAATAACTCACTTATAGAAGTCGTCGAGTCAGTGAAATTCCTTGGTCTAATTTTCGATAGAAAACTGACATGGGGAAATCATGTAGATAGCTTGGTGAATCGATGCAAAAAAGGCTTAAACATCATGAGGTGCATATCAAATATGAGCTGGGGAGCAAGCAGAATATCGTTATTAACCATATATAAAACACTAATTCGCTCAAAGATCGACTATGGAAGTATGATTTATGCATCAGCAAGGAGCTCCATACTTAAGAAATTAGATCCAATCCAAAACGCTGCAATACGATATGCGACAGGAGCGTTTCGAACAAGTCCAACTGAATGCTTACAATGTGAGGCAGCTATAGTACCACTTGATTTGAGACGAAATCAACTGCTTCTGAATTATGCAGTAAACGTATGGACAAGGCAGTCAAACATAAACACCGCAATCCTCTTCAATGAAGATCTCAGACGACAATACAGTGAACGACCGTCATTAACAATGCCATTCAGCACCAGAACTCAAAAGCTAATTATCGAGACCTCATTGAACCTGCAACCAACTTATTCACGGGGATTTTGTGCTATTCCGCCGTGGCTGATACCACGACCCAAATGTTATTTGGAACTACTCAGTTCAACAAAAAAATCTGAGACAACCGCAGAGCAATATAAGGGTGAATTTCTGCAACTAGTCGAAAAAAATCCGGAAGCACTGTGTATCTTCACAGACGGATCCAAAACTGAAGAAAAAGTTGGTTGTGCGGTAGTGTGCAACAATGAAGTGCGAAAGTGGAAACTTCCATCGATAGCGAGTATATACACGGCTGAAATGTTTGCAATCTCCCAAGCTCTCCATCTATGCGAAGAAAAGTGCCATAAGGTATTTCTAGTGTGTACAGACTCCCTCAGCTCAGTTATGGGTATCGCCGATATGTTTTCATCTGATCCTCTGATACAAGATATTTCAGCACAACGATGGAAACTTCATAATCTCGGAAAAGAAATAGTATTTGTATGGGTACCCGGACACATAGGAATATGCGGCAATGAAAGAGCGGATAAAGAAGCGAAAAACGCCGCAGAGAATGCAGACAGAAAAATGCAATGGATACGCCCGGATGACCTTAAAGTACATGTCCAAAGTTACGCTAATGAGGCTTGGCAGAAGAGATGGGACTCTAATAATTCAAAACTAAAGAAAATAAAAAAAGATGTAGGTGATTGGTCTTCACGAACCGCTATGAAAAGACGGGATCTGGTAGTGATGACTCGCCTAAGAATAGGGCATACGAAATTGACATGCAGTTACATGCTGGAAGGAAAGATGGAACAAAAATGCATTGAATGCGATGTAAAGTTAGATATAAATGATATATTTGTAGAATGTCGGAAATATAGTCAGATACGACGAAATCTGGGACTAAGTGACAACATAAAAAACATATTGGCGAATGAAACAGAAGCAATAAAAAAAGTACTAAGATTCTGCAAAGAAGCAAACATATACAAACTCATATAAGATCACATAAACGTGAAAAGTAAAAATAACAAAATAAATAAATATATAAATAAATAAATAAAATAATGGGATAACCAGAAGAGGGCTAATGGCCAAAGTAGCCGATGCCTATACGAAAGAAAAAAAAAAAAAAAAAAAAACGGGTATCGTGGTGCTGCAGCGTTTGATACGTCGATGCTTAGCGACATCGAGAGATCGAGGATTCCCGGCGTTTCTGAGAGTTTGGCTGGGCGTACGGGTGTCAAAATTCTTCATTTCATGCAACTACACACTCTCAATACGATAAAACTGGTATCGCAGTTCTGCAGCGATTGATACGTCGAAGCTTAGCGGAATCGAAAGATCGAGGATTCTCGGCGTTTCTGAGACTTTGGCTGGCTGTACGGGTGTCAAAATCCTTCATTTTATGTAACTACACACTCTCAATACCATAAAACTGGTATCGCAGTTCCGCAGCGATTGATAGGTCGATGCCTAGCGACATCGAGAGATCGAGGATTCCCGGCATTTCTGAGAGTTTGGCTGGGCGTACGGGTGTCAAAATTCTTTATTTCATGCAACTACACACTCTCAATACGATAAAACTGGTATCGTGGTGCTGCAGCGATTGATACGTCGATGCTTAGCGACATCGAGAGATCGATGATTCCCGGCGTTTCTGAAAGTTTGGCTGGGCGTACGGGTGTGAAAATTCTTTATTTCATGCAACTACACACTCTCAATACCATTAAACTGGTATCGTGGTGCTGCAGCGATCGATACGTCGATGCTTAGCGACATCGAGAGATCGAGGATGCCCGGCGTTTCTTAGTGTTTGGCCGGGTGTACGCATGTCAAAATTCTTTATTTCATGCACCTACACACTTACAATACGATAAAACTGGTATCGTGGTGCTGCAGCGATTGATACGTCGATGCTTAGCGACATCGAGAGATCGATGATTCCCGGCGTTTCTGAGAGTTTGGCTGGGTGTACGAATGTCAAAATTCTTTATTTTATGCAACTACACACTTACAATACGATAAAAAGGGTATCGTGGTGCTGCAGCGATTGATACATCGATGCTTAGCGAAATCGAGAGATCGAGGATTCCCGGCGTTTCTGAGAGTTTGGCTGGGTGTACGCATGTCAAAATTCTTTATTTCATGCAACTACACATTCTCAATACGATAAAACTGGTATCGTGGTGCTGCAGCGATTGATACGTCGATGCTTAGCGACATCGAGAGATCGATGATTCCCGGCGTTTCTGACAGTTTGGCTGGGCGTACGGGTGTCAAAATTCTTTATTTCATGCAACTACACACTCTCAATACCAATAAACTGGTATCGTGGTGCTGCAGCGATTGATACGTCGATGCTTAGCGACATCAAGAGATCGATGATTCCCGGCGTTTCTGACAGTTTGGCTGGGCGTACGGGTGTCAAAATTCTCTATTTCATGCAACTACACACTCTCAATACCATTAAACTGGTATCGTGGTGCTGCAGCGATTGATACATCGATGCTTAGCGAAATCGAGAGATCGAGGATTCCCGGCGTTTCTGAGAGTTTGGCTGGGTGTACGTGTGTGAAAATTCTTTATTTCATGCAACTACATACTCGCAATACGATAAAACGGGTAT
This sequence comes from Clistopyga incitator, assembly GCA_947507545.1. Taxonomy (NCBI): domain Eukaryota; kingdom Metazoa; phylum Arthropoda; class Insecta; order Hymenoptera; family Ichneumonidae; genus Clistopyga; species Clistopyga incitator. Next base: position 7,038,695 of record OX382179.1, on the reverse strand, counting down.
CGTGGTGCTGCAGCGTTTGATACGTCGATGCTTAGCGACATCGAGAGATCGAGGATTCCCGGCGTTTCTGAGAGTTTGGCTGGGCGTACGGGTGTCAAAATTCTTCATTTCATGCAACTACACACTCTCAATACGATAAAACTGGTATCGCAGTTCTGCAGCGATTGATACGTCGAAGCTTAGCGGAATCGAAAGATCGAGGATTCTCGGCGTTTCTGAGACTTTGGCTGGCTGTACGGGTGTCAAAATCCTTCATTTTATGTAACTACACACTCTCAATACGATAAAACTGGTATAGCAGTTTCGCAGCGATTGATAGGTCGATGCCTAGCGGCATCGAGAGATCGAGGATTCCCGGCATTTCTGAGAGTTTGGCTGGGCGTACGGGTGTCAAAATTCTTTATTTCATGCAACTACACACTCTCAATACGATAAAACGGGTATCGTGGTGCTGCAGCGATTGATACGTGGATGCTTAGCGAAATCGAGAGATCGAGTATTCCCGGCGTTTCTGAGAGTTTGGCTGGGTGTACGAATGTCAAAATTCTTTATTTTATGCAACTACACACTCTCAATACCATTAAACTGGTATCATGGTGCTGCAGCGATCGATACGTCGATGCTTAGCGACATCGAGAGATCGAGTATTCCCGGCGTTTCTGAGAGTTTGGCTGGGTGTACGAATGTCAAAATTCTTTATTTTATGCAACTACACACTCTCAATACCATTAAACTGGTATCATGGTGCTGCAGCGATCGATACGTCGATGCTTAGCGACATCGAGAGATCGAGGATGTCCGGCGTTTCTTAGTGTTTGGCTGGTTGTACGCATGTCAAAATTCTTTATTTCATGCACCTACACACTTACAATACGATAAAACTGGTATCGTGGTGCTGCAGCGATTGATACGTCGATGCTTAGCGACATCGAGAGATCGATGATTCCCGGCGTTTCTGAGAGTTTGGCTGGGTGTACGAATGTCAAAATTCTTTATTTTATGCAACTACACACTTACAATACGATAAAACGGGTATCGTGGTGCTGCAGCGATTGATACATCGATGCTTAGCGAAATCGAGAGATCGAGGATTCCCGGCGTTTCTGAGAGTTTGGCTGGGTGTACGCATGTCAAAATTCTTTATTTCATGCAACTACACACTCTCAATACGATAAAACTGGTATCGTGGTGCTGCAGCGATTGATACGTCGATGCTTAGCGACATCAAGAGATCGATGATTCCCGGCGTTTCTGACAGTTTGGCTGGGCGGACGGGTGTCAAAATTCTCTATTTCATGCAACTACACACTCTCAATACCATTAAACTGGTATCGTGGTGCTGCAGCGATTGATACATCGATGCTTAGCGAAATCGAGAGATCGAGGATTCCCGGCGTTTCTGAGAGTTTGGCTGGGTGTACGTGTGTGAAAATTCTTTATTTCATGCAACTACATACTTGCAATACGATAAAACGGGTATCGTGGTGCTGCAGCGTTTGATACGTCGATGCATAGCGACATCGAGAGATCGAGGATTCCCGGCGTTTCTGAGAGTTTGGCTGGGCGTACGGGTGTCAAAATTCTTCATTTCATGCAACTACACACTCTCAATACGATAAAACTGGTATCGCAGTTCTGCAGCGATTGATACGTCGAAGCTTAGCGGAATCGAAAGATCGAGGATTCTCGGCGTTTCTGAGACTTTGGCTGGCTGTACGGGTGTCAAAATCCTTCATTTCATGCAACTACACACTCTCAATACCATTAAACTGGTATCGTGGTGCTGCAGCGATTGATACGTCGATGCTTAGCGACATCAAGAGATCGATGATTCCCGGCGTTTCTGACAGTTTGGCTGGGCGTACGGGTGTCAAAATTCTCTATTTCATGCAACTACATACTCTCAATACCATTAAACTGGTATCGTGGTGCTGCAGCGATTGATACATCGATGCTTAGCGAAATCGAGAGATCGAGGATTCCCGGCGTTTCTGAGAGTTTGGCTGGGCGTACGGGTGTCAAAATTCTTCATTTCATGCAACTACACACTCTCAATACGATAAAACTGGTATCGCAGTTCTGCAGCGATTGATACGTCGAAGCTTAGCGGAATCGAAAGATCGAGGATTCTCGGCGTTTCTGAGACTTTGGCTGGCTTTACGGGCGTCAAAATCCTTCATTTTATGTAACTACACACTCTCAATACGATAAAACTGGTATAGCAGTTTCGCAGCGATTGATAGGTCGATGCCTAGCGACATCGAGAGATCGAGGATTCCCGGCATTTCTGAGAGTTTGGCTGGGCGTACGGGTGGCAAAATTCTTTATTTCATGCAACTACACACTCTCAATACGATAAAACGGGTATCGTGGTGCTGCAGCGATTGATACGTGGATGCTTAGCGAAATCGAGAGATCGAGTATTCCCGGCGTTTCTGAGAGTTTGGCTGGGTGTACGAATGTCAAAATTCTTTATTTTATGCAACTACACACTCTCAATACCATTAAACTGGTATCATGGTGCTGCAGCGATCGATACGTCGATGCTTAGCGACATCGAGAGATCGAGTATTCCCGGCGTTTCTGAGAGTTTGGCTGGGTGTACGAATGTCAAAATTCTTTATTTTATGCAACTACACACTTTCAATACCATTAAACTGGTATCATGGTGCTGCAGCGATCGATACGTCGATGCTTAGCGACATCGAGAGATCGAGGATGCCCGGCGTTTCTTAGTGTTTGGCTGGGTGTACGCATGTCAAAATTCTTTATTTTATGCAACTACACACTTTCAATACCATTAAACTGGTATCATGGTGCTGCAGCGATTGATACGACGATGCTTAGCGACATCGAGAGATCGATGATTCCCGGCGTTTCTTAGTGTTTGGCTGGGTGTACGCATGTCAAAATTCTTTATTTTAGGCACCTACACACTTACAATACGATAAAACTGGTATCGTGGTGCTGCAGCGATTGATACGACGATGCTTAGCGACATCGAGAGATCGATGATTCCCGGCGTTTCTGAGAGTTTGGCTGGGTGTACGAATGTCAAAATTCTTTATTTTAGGCAACTACACACTTACAATACGATAAAACGGGTATCGTGGTGCTGCAGCGATTGATACATCGATGCTTAGCGAAATCGAGAGATCGAGGATTCCCGGCGTTTCTGAGAGTTTGGCTGGGCGTACGGGTGTCAAAATTCTTTATTTCATGCAACTACACACTCTCAATACGATAAAACTGGTATCGCAGTTCTGCAGCGATTGATACGTCGAAGCTTAGCGGAATCGAAAGATCGAGGATTCTCGACGTTTCTGAGACTTTGGCTAGCTGTACGGGTGTCAAAATCCTTCATTCTATGTAACTACACACTTTCAATATGATAAAACTGGTATCGCAGTTCCGCAGCGATTGATAGGTCGATGCCTAGCGACATCGAGAGATCGAAGATTCCCGGCATTTCTGAGAGTTTGGCTGGGCGTACGGGTGTCGAAATTCTTTATTTCATGCAACTACACACTCTCAATACGATAAAACTGGTATCGTGGTGCTGCAGCGATTGATACGTCGATGCTTAGCGACATAGAGAGATCGATGATTCCCGGCGTTTCTGAGAGTTTGGCTGGGCGTACGGGTCTCAAAATTCTATATTTCATGCAACTACAAACTCTCAATACCATAAAACTGGTATCGTGGTGCTGCGGCGATTGATACGTCGATGCTTAGCGACATCGAGAGATCGAGAATTCCCGAAGTTTCTTAGTTTTTGGCTGGGTGCACGCATGTCAAAATTCTTTATTTCATGCAACTACACACTTACAATACGATAAACCGGGAATCGTGGTGCTGCAGCGATTGATACATCGATGCTTAGCGAAATCGAGAGATCGAGGATTCCCGGCGTTTCGGAGAGTTTGGCTGGGTGTACGGGTGTGAAAATTCTTTATTTTATGCAACTACACACTCTCAATACCATAAAGCTGGTATCGCAGTTCTGCAGCGATTGATACGTCGAAGCATAGCGTAATCGAAAGATCGAGGATTCTCGGCGTTTCTGAGAGTTTGGCTGGGTGTCCGCATGTCAAAATTCTTTATTTCATGCAACTACACACTCTCAATACGATAAAACGGGTATCGTGGTGCTGCAGCGATTGATACGTGGATGCTTAGCGAAATCGAGAGATCGAGTATTCCCGGCGTTTCTGAGAGTTTGGCTGGGTGTACGGGTGTGAAAATTCTTTATTTCATGCAACTACACACTTACAATCCGATAAAACGGGTATCGTGGTGCTGCAGCGATTGATACCCGGATGCTTAGCGAAATCGAGAGATCGAGGATTCCCGGCATTTCGGAGAGTTTGGCTGGGTGTACGGGTGTGAAAATTCTTTATTTCACGCAACTACATACTTGCAATACGATAAAACGGGTATCGTGGTGCTGCAGCGATTGATACGTCGATGCTTAGCGACATCGAGAGATCGATGATTCCCGGCGTTTCTGAGAGTTTGGATGGGCGTACGGGTGTCAAAATTCTTTATTTCATGCAACTACACACTCTCAATACCATAAAACTGGTATCGCAGTTCCGCAGCGATTGATAGGTCGATGCCTAGCGACATCGAGAGATCGAGGATTCCCGGCATTTCTGAGAGTTTGGCTGGGCGTACGGGTGTGAAAATTCTTTATTTCATGCAACTACACACTCTCAATACCATTAAACTGGTATCGTGGTGCTGCAGCGATCGATACGTCGATGCTTAGCGACATCGAGAGATCGAGGATGCCCGGCGTTTCTGAAAGTTTGGCTGGGGGTACGCATGTCAAAATTCTTTATTTCATGCACCTACACACTTACAATATGATAAAACTGGTATCGTGGTGCTGCAGCGATTGATACGTCGATGCTTAGCGACATCGAGAGATCGATGATTCCCGGCGTTTCTGAGAGTTTGGCTGGGTGTACTAATGTCAAAATTCTTTATTTTATGCAACTACACACTTACAATACGATAAAAAGGGTATCGTGGTGCTGCAGCGATTGATACATCGATGCTTAGCGAAATCGAGAGATCGAGGATTCCCGGCGTTTCTGAGAGTTTGGCTGGGTGTACGCATGTCAAAATTCTTTATTTCATGCAACTACACACTCTCAATACGATAAAACTGGTATCGTGGTGCTGCAGCGATTGATACGTCGATGCTTAGCGACATCGAGAGATCGATGATTCCCGGCGTTTCTGACAGTTTGGCTGGGCGTACGGGTGTAAAAATTCTATATTTCATGCAACTACACACTCTCAATACGATAAAACTGGTATCGTGGTGCTGCAGCGATTGATAGGTCGATGCCTAGCGATATCGAGAGATCGAGGATTCCCGGCATTTCTGAGAGTTTGGCTGGGCGTACGGGTGTCGAAATTCTTTATTTCATGCAACTACATACTCGCAATACGATAAAACGGGTATCCCCCTCCGCGGGACTGCCGCCTTGCTGTGGTGGAGGGGCTTGCGTGTCCTCGTGATCTACCAAGCTATACCAGCGGGGGCTTCGGCCCCTGACAGGGTTACCCATGCTGGATTGGTTGGTAGTGAAGGACCAGACTAAGAGCAGTCCACCGAGGAGTAAACCTCGTTATAAAAGAATCCGGAATCTTGCGATGTTAGCCACCGTGTCTATAGGATGTATGGCTCCCCGTTAGTGAGTCACAAACGGTGCCCTTCGAATACCGGGCAACCTCCGATTGTACCCAGCCTTCCTTTGGCATGCAGGCTCTGCCACTGGTGACCCCTCCTTCCTAGCATTATCGTGGGATAAAAAATGAATACCAACCCTATAAATAACCAAAAAAAAATAGAGGAACCCTCCTCTCTAAACAGGGACCGAGCTAATTCGATATTTGTTTCTACAAATACACGATATTTTGTTATCAAGAGGTTAGACAGTAATTTTGATTCTGTTAGTCCGTTTCTAATAGAACGTGTACTAAAAGGAGAAATTGGAAAAGCAAAAAGTGTGAACAAGTGTCGTGAAGGTCTGATGGTCGAAGTTTATAACTCGAAGCAATCTGACATTTTGTCAAAATTGAAGAAGTTTGGAGATTACTCGGTAAAAGTGGAACCTCACACTACACTCAATACCAGTAAGGGCCAAGTTACATGTCGCGATCTATTGAACTGCTCATCGGAAGAAATACTCGAAAACCTCTCTGAACAGGGAGTGATCGATGTTCGCAGACGTACGATCATGAAAAATGGAAACCGCATTGATACCTCTACGTTGATACTAACCTTTGACTCACCCGTCTTGCCCAAGCAAATTACTGCTGGTTACCTGTCACTTCCAGTGACAGCCTGGATCCCTCCGCCATTACGTTGTTATAGATGTCAAAAATTCGGTCATGCATCTTCTGTCTGTCAGAATGTTGAAATATGCGCCTGCGGACGAAAGCCCCATGGTGAGGATCCCTGCCAAGACCCACAGCAATGCGTAAATTGCAATGGGCCGCATTCGGCAAGGTCAAATCAATGTCCAATTTTCAAAGAGGAAACAGCCATTCAACGTATCAAGACGCTTGACCATATAACCTATCGGGAAGCCAAGATGAAATACAAGGAAAGTGTTCGTACGTATCCCACCGTGTCGTATGCAAGAGCAGCATCGTCAAATGTTCATTCAGTACAACCGACGTTCAACATTCAAGAACTTGTTGCAGCTCTAATCCCGGAACTGACCCGTGCTCTACAATCGCATTTGAGAACAGACAACACACTCGATCTTCATAACGCTCCCGTGCCTATCAGCCCTGCAACGAGTAAGACAAATCAGCGGGAGTCATATGTCTCTCTGTCAAACCAGATTCCAACGTCAGTCCTTCGACACGCAACGAAAACTTCTGAGCAAAGTGATAAATCTATGCCGTTCGACACTACTAAAGTCGCCGAATGGTTTACTAAGAACTCAAGCAAAAATAGACCTCGTGAAAAACTAAAGCGCACTAGCTCACAAGCAACTACTCCCGCCCCTTCTGTCGCGTCATTAGGAGACGATAGTCCAGTTAACGATTCGACCGACAGTTCAACTGGAAATAAACCTCCAAAGAAGAAAATTGCTCCTAAGGAGCATCTCACACCCATCGAACCAACAAAAGCCGATGCATCGTCTTCGGAAGCTGAGTCTGAAAAAATCTTCGATGTAAGGTCAAAAGGTGGTACGAATGTCAGTAAGAAACCTCCTAAGAACAAGCGGACTCCGCAATGATATAACTGTTTGGAACAATACTATCCGACAACATATCGTTCATAATTCGTGAGCAATCTGCACAATACTATTTAATATCTGTAACAAACCATATCAAGTATAAACACTAACACACTAAAATGGTAAATATAATTCAATGGAATTGTAATGGATTGATAAATCATATGCCTGAACTGCAGATGTTGATCTCCCAGCTTATTCCGATGATACTATGTATTCAGGAAACTCGGTTCAAACCAACCGATAATACTAACCTTCGTGAATTCGATATGTATAGAACCGACTGTACTACGGGACTGAATGCAAATGGAGGAGTTGCTATTCTGATTAGAAAGTCTATCTTATCACGAAGGATTGCAATACGAACCTCACTCCAGGTCGTGGCCGTCCAATTACTATCACACTCTTATATTACGATTTGCTGTATCTACCTACCTGATAATAGCTGGGAATACGATGACCTTCTGACCGTTGTCTCACAACTTCCAACCCCATTTCTTTTACTTGGCGACTTCAATGCGCACAACTGCTTATGGGGATCTGCGAAAACTAATACACGAGGAAGAATCATTGAAAAGCTTATGGAAGAAACGAATACAGTACTTCTGAATAATGGCGACGACACCCATTTCTCTGCGCGCAATAGTACATTTTCAGCCATCGATCTTTCAATATGCAGCCCTCGTATCGCAGCTAACTTCTCGTGGACAACAATTCCGGACCTATACGGAAGTGATCACTATCCGATTATTATTTCAGACGATACCCCACAAAATGTAATGCAGCTGCCTAAAAAATGGCTAACACATCTTGCCGATTGGCAACTATTTGGAGAATCCATGAAAAGGCTCTAGATCCCAGAGAACATCTCAACTGCAGTTGAAAGTATTTCGGATACCATTATCGACGCCGCAAATGCCTCAATCCCCAAGTCATCGGGCAAACTCCGACCAAAAAAACTTCCATGGTGGAATAAAGATATCGCGAAATTAGTTAATTCAAAAAAACGCGCCCTGAATCATTTCAAAAGGTCTCCTACCACCGAAAATCTAATACTGTTCAAAAAACTACGTGCAAAAGCGAAACGACAGATTAGAGAGGCAAAACAGGAATCATGGCAGAACTATGTCGCTTCAATCCGACCGGCCACAACAATCAGAACCATTTGGTCGAGGTTAAAAGCAATTTCCGGGAATACATTCAAGGAAATTGGACCAATAATGACCTCGCATGGACATGTTACGAATGATCCGACAATGATGACTGAAATACTTGCCAACCACTTCGCATCAGTCAGCAAATCACGAAACTATAATGCTGAATTCCAACTGATAAAATCTCAACTGGAAAACAGCTTAGAATTTGGCACAAATGAAAACCTATCTTACAATGCCGCATTTACGATGGAAGAACTAGACGACACACTGAGATGCACTAACAACTCTGCACCCGGCCCTGACAACATTCCAGCACTGATGATTAAAAATTTACCGAAACATATGAAAGTAACGTTACTTGAGATATACAATAAAATGTGGCAACAAGGAATTTATCCAAAACAATGGAAGCAAGCAATCGTCATACCGATCCTAAAGGAAAAAAAGCCTCGATCAGACCCATCAAGCTATCGGCCAATATCACTTACAAGCAACATGAGTAAAATTTTTGAAAAGATGGTAAACAATCGTCTTGTATGGTGGTTGGAAACTCAGCAGCTATTGTCACGGGATCAATCCGGGTTTCGACGCTATCACTCCACAATTGACCAACTGGCAAACCTGGAATATTCTATCCAACGAAGCTATCTCGAAAACGACCATCTTGTTGCGGTATTCTTCGACCTTGAAAAAGCATACGACATGACATGGAGACATGGGATCCTTAAAAATCTACATGAATGGGGTTTAAGGGGAAATCTTGCGTACTTTATCAGAAATTTCCTGACTGATCGACAATTTGTAGTGAGAATAGGCGATAGTCTCTCTTCACTGCACAAGCTAGAAAACGGAATTCCACAGGGGTCGACCATAAGCGTAACATTATTTCTTTGTGCAGTAAACGGGATAACCAGAGGACTCTGTCCACAAATCGGAAAATGTTTATACGTTGATGATCTTATCATCTTCACACAAGGAAAATATATGTCAATAATCCGAAATCGACTACAGACAGCCATTGATCATGTCAACAAATTCGCAAAGGACAGAGGATTTCGATTTTCCCAAAGCAAAACAGTATGCGTCGACTTTAATCGGATACGGAATCCAATGTTTAAGCCAAGACTCCACTTAAATAACTCACTTATAGAAGTCGTCGAGTCAGTGAAATTCCTTGGTCTAATTTTCGATAGAAAACTGACATGGGGAAATCATGTAGATAGCTTGGTGAATCGATGCAAAAAAGGCTTAAACATCATGAGGTGCATATCAAATATGAGCTGGGGAGCAAGCAGAATATCGTTATTAACCATATATAAAACACTAATTCGCTCAAAGATCGACTATGGAAGTATGATTTATGCATCAGCAAGGAGCTCCATACTTAAGAAATTAGATCCAATCCAAAACGCTGCAATACGATATGCGACAGGAGCGTTTCGAACAAGTCCAACTGAATGCTTACAATGTGAGGCAGCTATAGTACCACTTGATTTGAGACGAAATCAACTGCTTCTGAATTATGCAGTAAACGTATGGACAAGGCAGTCAAACATAAACACCGCAATCCTCTTCAATGAAGATCTCAGACGACAATACAGTGAACGACCGTCATTAACAATGCCATTCAGCACCAGAACTCAAAAGCTAATTATCGAGACCTCATTGAACCTGCAACCAACTTATTCACGGGGATTTTGTGCTATTCCGCCGTGGCTGATACCACGACCCAAATGTTATTTGGAACTACTCAGTTCAACAAAAAAATCTGAGACAACCGCAGAGCAATATAAGGGTGAATTTCTGCAACTAGTCGAAAAAAATCCGGAAGCACTGTGTATCTTCACAGACGGATCCAAAACTGAAGAAAAAGTTGGTTGTGCGGTAGTGTGCAACAATGAAGTGCGAAAGTGGAAACTTCCATCGATAGCGAGTATATACACGGCTGAAATGTTTGCAATCTCCCAAGCTCTCCATCTATGCGAAGAAAAGTGCCATAAGGTATTTCTAGTGTGTACAGACTCCCTCAGCTCAGTTATGGGTATCGCCGATATGTTTTCATCTGATCCTCTGATACAAGATATTTCAGCACAACGATGGAAACTTCATAATCTCGGAAAAGAAATAGTATTTGTATGGGTACCCGGACACATAGGAATATGCGGCAATGAAAGAGCGGATAAAGAAGCGAAAAACGCCGCAGAGAATGCAGACAGAAAAATGCAATGGATACGCCCGGATGACCTTAAAGTACATGTCCAAAGTTACGCTAATGAGGCTTGGCAGAAGAGATGGGACTCTAATAATTCAAAACTAAAGAAAATAAAAAAAGATGTAGGTGATTGGTCTTCACGAACCGCTATGAAAAGACGGGATCTGGTAGTGATGACTCGCCTAAGAATAGGGCATACGAAATTGACATGCAGTTACATGCTGGAAGGAAAGATGGAACAAAAATGCATTGAATGCGATGTAAAGTTAGATATAAATCATATATTTGTAGAATGTCGGAAATATAGTCAGATACGACGAAATCTGGGACTAAGTGACAACATAAAAAACATATTGGCGAATGAAACAGAAGCAATAAAAAAAGTACTAAGATTCTGCAAAGAAGCAAACATATACAAACTCATATAAGATCACATAAACGTGAAAAGTAAAAATAACAAAATAAATAAATATATAAATAAATAAATAAAATAATGGGATAACCAGAAGAGGGCTAATGGCCAAAGTAGCCGATGCCTATACGAAAGAAAAAAAAAAAAAAAAAAACGGGTATCGTGGTGCTGCAGCGTTTGATACGTCGATGCTTAGCGACATCGAGAGATCGAGGATTCCCGGCGTTTCTGAGAGTTTGGCTGGGCGTACGGGTGTCAAAATTCTTCATTTCATGCAACTACACACTCTCAATACGATAAAACTGGTATCGCAGTTCTGCAGCGATTGATACGTCGAAGCTTAGCGGAATCGAAAGATCGAGGATTCTCGGCGTTTCTGAGACTTTGGCTGGCTGTACGGGTGTCAAAATCCTTCGTTTTATGTAACTACACACTCTCAATACCATAAAACTGGTATCGCAGTTCCGCAGCGATTGATAGGTCGATGCCTAGCGACATCGAGAGATCGAGGATTCCCGGCATTTCTGAGAGTTTGGCTGGGCGTACGGGTGTCAAAATTCTTTATTTCATGCAACTACACACTCTCAATACGATAAAACTGGTATCGTGGTGCTGCAGCGATTGATACGTCGATGCTTAGCGACATCGAGAGATCGATGATTCCCGGCGTTTCTGAAAGTTTGGCTGGGCGTACGGGTGTGAAAATTCTTTATTTCATGCAACTACACACTCTCAATACCATTAAACTGGTATCGTGGTGCTGCAGCGATCGATACGTCGATGCTTAGCGACATCGAGAGATCGAGGATGCCCGGCGTTTCTTAGTGTTTGGCCGGGTGTACGCATGTCAAAATTCTTTATTTCATGCACCTACACACTTACAATACGATAAAACTGGTATCGTGGTGCTGCAGCGATTGATACGTCGATGCTTAGCGACATCGAGAGATCGATGATTCCCGGCGTTTCTGAGAGTTTGGCTGGGTGTACGAATGTCAAAATTCTTTATTTTATGCAACTACACACTTACAATACGATAAAAAGGGTATCGTGGTGCTGCAGCGATTGATACATCGATGCTTAGCGAAATCGAGAGATCGAGGATTCCCGGCGTTTCTGAGAGTTTGGCTGGGTGTACGCATGTCAAAATTCTTTATTTCATGCAACTACACATTCTCAATACGATAAAACTGGTATCGTGGTGCTGCAGCGATTGATACGTCGATGCTTAGCGACATCGAGAGATCGATGATTCCCGGCGTTTCTGACAGTTTGGCTGGGCGTACGGGTGTCAAAATTCTTTATTTCATGCAACTACACACTCTCAATACCAATAAACTGGTATCGTGGTGCTGCAGCGATTGATACGTCGATGCTTAGCGACATCAAGAGATCGATGATTCCCGGCGTTTCTGACAGTTTGGCTGGGCGTACGGGTGTCAAAATTCTCTATTTCATGCAACTACACACTCTCAATACCATTAAACTGGTATCGTGGTGCTGCAGCGATTGATACATCGATGCTTAGCGAAATCGAGAGATCGAGGATTCCCGGCGTTTCTGAGAGTTTGGCTGGGTGTACGTGTGTGAAAATTCTTTATTTCATGCAACTACATACTCGCAATACGATAAAACGGGTATCGTGGTGCTGCAGCGTTTGATACGTCGATGCTTAGCGACATCGAGAGATCGAGGATTCCCGGCGTTTCTGAGAGTTTGGCTGGGCGTACGGGTGTCAAAATTCTTCATTTCATGCAACTACACACTCTCAATACGATAAAACTGGTATCGCAGTTCTGCAGCGATTGATACGTCGAAGCTTAGCGGAATCGAAAGATCGAGGATTCTCGGCGTTTCTGAGACTTTGGCTGGCTGTACGGGTGTCAAAATCCTTCATTTTATGTAACTACACACTCTCAATACGATAAAACTGGTATAGCAGTTTCGCAGCGATTGATAGGTCGATGCCTAGCGGCATCGAGAGATCGAGGATTCCCGGCATTTCTGAGAGTTTGGCTGGGCGTACGGGTGTCAAAATTCTTTATTTCATGCAACTACACACTCTCAATACGATAAAACGGGTATCGTGGTGCTGCAGCGATTGATACGTGGATGCTTAGCGAAATCGAGAGATCGAGTATTCCCGGCGTTTCTGAGAGTTTGGCTGGGTGTACGAATGTCAAAATTCTTTATTTTATGCAACTACACACTCTCAATACCATTAAACTGGTATCATGGTGCTGCAGCGATCGATACGTCGATGCTTAGCGACATCGAGAGATCGAGTATTCCCGGCGTTTCTGAGAGTTTGGCTGGGTGTACGAATGTCAAAATTCTTTATTTTATGCAACTACACACTCTCAATACCATTAAACTGGTATCATGGTGCTGCAGCGATCGATACGTCGATGCTTAGCGACATCGAGAGATCGAGGATGTCCGGCGTTTCTTAGTGTTTGGCTGGTTGTACGCATGTCAAAATTCTTTATTTCATGCACCTACACACTTACAATACGATAAAACTGGTATCGTGGTGCTGCAGCGATTGATACGTCGATGCTTAGCGACATCGAGAGATCGATGATTCCCGGCGTTTCTGAGAGTTTGGCTGGGTGTACGAATGTCAAAATTCTTTATTTTATGCAACTACACACTTACAATACGATAAAACGGGTATCGTGGTGCTGCAGCGATTGATACATCGATGCTTAGCGAAATCGAGAGATCGAGGATTCCCGGCGTTTCTGAGAGTTTGGCTGGGTGTACGCATGTCAAAATTCTTTATTTCATGCAACTACACACTCTCAATACGATAAAACTGGTATCGTGGTGCTGCAGCGATTGATACGTCGATGCTTAGCGACATCAAGAGATCGATGATTCCCGGCGTTTCTGACAGTTTGGCTGGGCGGACGGGTGTCAAAATTCTCTATTTCATGCAACTACACACTCTCAATACCATTAAACTGGTATCGTGGTGCTGCAGCGATTGATACATCGATGCTTAGCGAAATCGAGAGATCGAGGATTCCCGGCGTTTCTGAGAGTTTGGCTGGGTGTACGTGTGTGAAAATTCTTTATTTCATGCAACTACATACTTGCAATACGATAAAACGGGTATCGTGGTGCTGCAGCGTTTGATACGTCGATGCATAGCGACATCGAGAGATCGAGGATTCCCGGCGTTTCTGAGAGTTTGGCTGGGCGTACGGGTGTCAAAATTCTTCATTTCATGCAACTACACACTCTCAATACGATAAAACTGGTATCGCAGTTCTGCAGCGATTGATACGTCGAAGCTTAGCGGAATCGAAAGATCGAGGATTCTCGGCGTTTCTGAGACTTTGGCTGGCTGTACGGGTGTCAAAATCCTTCATTTCATGCAACTACACACTCTCAATACCATTAAACTGGTATCGTGGTGCTGCAGCGATTGATACGTCGATGCTTAGCGACATCAAGAGATCGATGATTCCCGGCGTTTCTGACAGTTTGGCTGGGCGTACGGGTGTCAAAATTCTCTATTTCATGCAACTACATACTCTCAATACCATTAAACTGGTATCGTGGTGCTGCAGCGATTGATACATCGATGCTTAGCGAAATCGAGAGATCGAGGATTCCCGGCGTTTCTGAGAGTTTGGCTGGGCGTACGGGTGTCAAAATTCTTCATTTCATGCAACTACACACTCTCAATACGATAAAACTGGTATCGCAGTTCTGCAGCGATTGATACGTCGAAGCTTAGCGGAATCGAAAGATCGAGGATTCTCGGCGTTTCTGAGACTTTGGCTGGCTTTACGGGTGTCAAAATCCTTCATTTTATGTAACTACACACTCTCAATACGATAAAACTGGTATAGCAGTTTCGCAGCGATTGATAGGTCGATGCCTAGCGACATCGAGAGATCGAGGATTCCCGGCATTTCTGAGAGTTTGGCTGGGCGTACGGGTGTCAAAATTCTTTATTTCATGCAACTACACACTCTCAATACGATAAAACGGGTATCGTGGTGCTGCAGCGATTGATACGTGGATGCTTAGCGAAATCGAGAGATCGAGTATTCCCGGCGTTTCTGAGAGTTTGGCTGGGTGTACGAATGTCAAAATTCTTTATTTTATGCAACTACACACTCTCAATACCATTAAACTGGTATCATGGTGCTGCAGCGATCGATACGTCGATGCTTAGCGACATCGAGAGATCGAGTATTCCCGGCGTTTCTGAGAGTTTGGCTGGGTGTACGAATGTCAAAATTCTTTATTTTATGCAACTACACACTTTCAATACCATTAAACTGGTATCATGGTGCTGCAGCGATCGATACGTCGATGCTTAGCGACATCGAGAGATCGAGGATGCCCGGCGTTTCTTAGTGTTTGGCTGGGTGTACGCATGTCAAAATTCTTTATTTTATGCAACTACACACTTTCAATACCATTAAACTGGTATCATGGTGCTGCAGCGATTGATACGACGATGCTTAGCGACATCGAGAGATCGATGATTCCCGGCGTTTCTTAGTGTTTGGCTGGGTGTACGCATGTCAAAATTCTTTATTTTAGGCACCTACACACTTACAATACGATAAAACTGGTATCGTGGTGCTGCAGCGATTGATACGACGATGCTTAGCGACATCGAGAGATCGATGATTCCCGGCGTTTCTGAGAGTTTGGCTGGGTGTACGAATGTCAAAATTCTTTATTTTAGGCAACTACACACTTACAATACGATAAAACGGGTATCGTGGTGCTGCAGCGATTGATACATCGATGCTTAGCGAAATCGAGAGATCGAGGATTCCCGGCGTTTCTGAGAGTTTGGCTGGGCGTACGGGTGTCAAAATTCTTTATTTCATGCAACTACACACTCTCAATACGATAAAACTGGTATCGCAGTTCTGCAGCGATTGATACGTCGAAGCTTAGCGGAATCGAAAGATCGAGGATTCTCGACGTTTCTGAGACTTTGGCTAGCTGTACGGGTGTCAAAATCCTTCATTCTATGTAACTACACACTTTCAATATGATAAAACTGGTATCGCAGTTCCGCAGCGATTGATAGGTCGATGCCTAGCGACATCGAGAGATCGAAGATTCCCGGCATTTCTGAGATTTTGGCTGGGCGTACGGGTGTCGAAATTCTTTATTTCATGCAACTACACACTCTCAATACGATAAAACTGGTATCGTGGTGCTGCAGCGATTGATACGTCGATGCTTAGCGACATAGAGAGATCGATGATTCCCGGCGTTTCTGAGAGTTTGGCTGGGCGTACGGGTCTCAAAATTCTATATTTCATGCAACTACAAACTCTCAATACCATAAAACTGGTATCGTGGTGCTGCGGCGATTGATACGTCGATGCTTAGCGACATCGAGAGATCGAGAATTCCCGAAGTTTCTTAGTTTTTGGCTGGGTGCACGCATGTCAAAATTCTTTATTTCATGCAACTACACACTTACAATACGATAAACCGGGAATCGTGGTGCTGCAGCGATTGATACATCGATGCTTAGCGAAATCGAGAGATCGAGGATTCCCGGCGTTTCGGAGAGTTTGGCTGGGTGTACGGGTGTGAAAATTCTTTATTTTATGCAACTACACACTCTCAATACCATAAAGCTGGTATCGCAGTTCTGCAGCGATTGATACGTCGAAGCATAGCGTAATCGAAAGATCGAGGATTCTCGGCGTTTCTGAGAGTTTGGCTGGGTGTCCGCATGTCAAAATTCTTTATTTCATGCAACTACACACTCTCAATACGATAAAACGGGTATCGTGGTGCTGCAGCGATTGATACGTGGATGCTTAGCGAAATCGAGAGATCGAGTATTCCCGGCGTTTCTGAGAGTTTGGCTGGGTGTACGAATGTCAAAATTCTTTATTTTATGCAACTACACACTCTCAATACCATTAAACTGGTATCATGGTGCTGCAGCGATCGATACGTCGATGCTTAGCGACATCGAGAGATCGAGTATTCCCGGCGTTTCTGAGAGTTTGGCTGGGTGTACGAATGTCAAAATTCTTTATTTTATGCAACTACACACTCTCAATACCATTAAACTGGTATCATGGAGCTGCAGCGATCGATACGTCGATGCTTAGCGACATCGAGAGATCGAGGATGCCCGGCGTTTCTTAGTGTTTGGCTGGGTGTACGCATGTCAAAATTCTTTATTTCATGCACCTACACACTTACAATACGATAAAACTGGTATCGTGGTGCTGCAGCGATTGATACGTCGATGCTTAGCGACATCGAGAGATCGATGATTCCCGGCGTTTCTGAGAGTTGGGCTGGGTGTACGAATGTCAAAATTCTTTATTTTATGCAACTACACACTTACAATACGATAAAACGGGTATCGTGGTGCTGCAGCGATTGATACATCGATGCTTAGCGAAATCGAGAGATCGAGGATTCCCGGCGTTTCTGAGAGTTTGGCTGGGTGTACGCATGTCAAAATTCTTTATTTCATGCAACGACACACTCTCAATACGATAAAACTGGTATCGTGGTGCTGCAGCGATTGATACGTCGATGCTTAGCGACATCGAGAGATCGAGGATTCCCGGCGTTTTTTAGTGTTTGGCTGGGTGTACGCATGTCAAAATTCTTTATTTCATGCAACTACATACTTCCAATACGATAAAACGGTTATCGTGGTGCTGCAGCGTTTGATACGTCGATGCTTAGCGACATCGAGAGATCGAGGATTCCCGGCGTTTCTGAGAGTTTGGCTGGGCGTACGGGTGTCAAAATTCTTCATTTCATGCAACTACACACTCTCAATACGATAAAACTGGTATCGCAGTTCTGCAGCGATTGATACGTCGAAGCTTAGCGGAATCGAAAGATCGAGGATTCTCGGCGTTTCTGAGACTTTGGCTGGCTGTACGGGTGTCAAAATCCTTCATTTTATGTAACTACACACTCTCAATACGATAAAACTGGTATAGCAGTTTCGCAGCGATTGATAGGTCGATGCCTGGGGACATCGAGAGATCGAGGATTCCCGGCATTTCTGAGAGTTTGGCTGGGCGTACGGGTGTCAAAATTCTTTATTTTGTTACGTCCTGCGAGTTCTAATTGAATTTTTTTTTAAAAACTATACGCAAACTCTCACGGAGGACGATCGACAGATCAACAAAGGGTGGCCTCTAGTTTAAGCGGGAATGCGCCCACTAAGGATAGAGACCGCGTCTGATTTGGATAATTTTTCAATAGAGAATTTTGAATATTATTTATTAATCTTACCTTTTCCCTTTTGTTTCAGGTGCAGATCAAGGATTCCAACAGCAGTACGAGCGGATGAGCGTAGCGGGTTGATTTATTCGAGGGTGATGAGTGGAATCTCTTGGACGACGATGATCTCAGCTGCTTCGACGGATGGAGAACAACGAGGCTGAATCAACTCGGCAAGATCGGATGGAAGCGATGAGGATTTTACGAAACACCAACAACCCGGAAACTTGACGATATTCGAGTCGAATTGTTCAATGGAAATAACACGTGGCTTCACTACGCGAGGAGCCGTGATCACTTCGTCAACGCAGACTTTTACGAAGGCTTGGAGAGCGGTAATCAAATTATTTATACTGCTGACTTTGTTATGTCCTCGAGGACGACCAGCAATATTCTGAGCGATTGCGGCGGTTCGACGGATCTGAAATTTATGTCCACCACGACGTCTGCCCATTTGAGTTTAACTTCACTGCATGGGATAATAATTAATAAAATAATAACGTGCAGGCCGTTGCACGGTTATTTAAATAAAAAGGAGAAGAGATTTCAGGGATGAGGATGAGAAGCGTGCAGACCGTTGCACTAGCAATCTCGACGGATGAGTTCAACGTGCAGGCCGTTGCACTGAAGAACCCTTTTCGGTTGATGGATAAATATTTTTTTGGAAGTGCAGTGAATTTAAATCAAAAGCGCAAAAAAAAATGAAATAAAATAAAAAAGGATTACACGCGAAGTGAGGAAATTATACGATCGATTATATAAATCAATTCTAATGTGTAAAAGGTTTAAAATAACGACACTTGATTAGAATAAAAAAATAAGAATTCGTATATTAAAAATATTTTGACTTGTTACACTTTAGTTAACAATTAATTAAATTTTACGCGACACTTTGGACGCGGAGTCTCAATACCTATTCGAGTAATATTCTTGTTCAGCTCGCTCTCGGCCGCCTGTTCGTCTCGCGAATACAGGATACTCCCGATGGTATATTTTAAACACGTAACGGTATACAAGATTTCTCTAAGACTCTACCGATTCGCAGGGTACGGAGCGCTCGAAGAGAAGATGTTAACCGTTCAGAGGTGTCGATGAGACTGACGCTCTGCGCGTCGACCCGGAGCCCCCTTGACTCTCGTGGTAGTGGGGAGCGCTGACGCTGCCCCTCTCTTCTCCATGCACGCGCGCTATGGTACAACGCTGGACTTATGCTACGCTGATCCCCGCTTGGCGTGCTTATGATAATATTAATATTAATAATAATAATAACGCTTCTTAGAATTAACAATGATCATAATAATTCGTAGAAATAACGTCGAACAAAGGAACATTAATGAATACGAAGACATAATATTAACATCCGTTGTGACGTACATCTTTTCGAATGTAAAATATAATTGAAATTATAGATGAATGAAAAATTATGAATAAATGCGGACTCTTATAATTTCTAAACGGAATTCACAATTAATTATTGCAAAATTAATTAAAATCGAATTAAAGGTTTTTATAAGACCTTGCGTAATTAAACGCTTAATAAATATATTTTAATTATTTTTTTTTCGAACTATTGAATGATTTAAATTATTTTGTTTTACAAAGAGTGTTTCCAAATTGTTAATGTTCATTTTCCATTATTCTTATGCATTGTACTTGCTAATCGATTAAAATTCAATTGTTAGTGAATATTTATTTTTCGAATATGATGCAAATGATGAAATATAATATAATGGATATACTAGATTTAAAATATAGAATATGAATCGCAAACACTTGTAGTTTTTATAGTAAAACGTTGGCATAATATACATAATGTTTAATATTTAATAAATCAATTTTTGATTTAATAATAATTAATTCTAGTATCCTTCCAAAGCCCATTCTCTGTCCTTTTCCCACTCATGCGTCCATACCACTTTCACTATAGCTCTTTACTCTGCTTTTGGCACTTTAACACTTCAACTGAGTTCAATATTTTGGTGGCGACTGATGACGTTGCTGAGCGAGAAGCCAGGTGAGTTGAGGATGTAGAAATTGGACCCATGACGTCACAATTTCATGCAACTACACACTCTCAATACGATAAAACGGGTATCGTGGTGCTGCAGCGATTGATACGTGGATGCTTAGCGAAATCGAGAGATCGAGTATTCCCGGCGTTTCTGAGAGTTTGGCTGGGTGTACGAATGTAAAAATTCTTTATTTTATGCAACTACACACTTACAATACGATAAAACGGGTATCGTGGTGCTGCAGCGATTGATACGTCGATGCTTAGCGACATCGAGAGATCGATGATTCCCGGCGTTTCTGAGAGTTTGGCTGGGCGTACGGGTGTCAAAATTCTTTATTTTATGCAACTACACACTTACAATACGATAAAACGGGTATCGTGGTGCTGCAGCGATTGATACGTCGATGCTTAGCGACATCGAGAGATCGATGATTCCCGGCGTTTCTGAGAGTTTGTCTGGGCGTACGGGTGTCAAAATTCTCTATTTCATGCAACTACACACTCTCAAAACCATTAAACTGGTATCGTGGTGCTGCAGCGATTGATACATCGATGCTTAGCGAAATCGAGAGATCGAGGATTCCCGGCGTTTCTGAGAGTTTGGCTGGGTGTACGTGTGTGAAAATTCTTTATTTCATGCAACTACATACTCGCAATACGATAAAACGGGTATCGTGGTGCTGCAGCGTTTGATACGTCGATGCTTAGCGACATCGAGAGATCGAGGATTCCCGGCGTTTCTCAGAGTTTGGCTGGGCGTACGGGTGTCAAAATTCTTCATTTCATGCAACTACACACTCTTAATACGATAAAACTGGTATCGCAGTTCTGCAGCGATTGATACGTCGAAGCTTAGCGGAATCGAAAGATCGAGGATTCTCGGCGTTTCTGAGACTTTGGCTGGCTGTACGGGTGTCAAAATCCTTCATTTTATGTAACTACACACTCTCAATACGATAAAACTGGTATAGCAGTTTCGCAGCGATTGATAGGTCGATGCCTAGCGGCATCGAGAGATCGAGGATTCCCGGCATTTCTGACTGTTTGGCTGGGCGTACGGGTGACAAAATTCTTTATTTCATGCAACTACACACTCTCAATACGATAAAACGGGTATCATGGTGCTGCAGCGATTGATACGTGGATGCTTAGCGAAATCGAGAGATCGAGTATTCCCGGCGTTTCTGAGAGTTTGGCTGGGTGTACGAATGTCAAAATTCTTTATTTTATGCAACTACACACTCTCAATACCATTAAACTGGTATCATGGTGCTGCAGCGATCGATACGTCGATGCTTAGCGACATCGAGAGATCGAGTATTCCCGGCGTTTCTGAGAGTTTGGCTGGGTGTACGAATGTCAAAATTCTTTATTTTATGCAACTACAATTTCTCAATACCATTAAACTGGTATCATGGTGCTGCAGCGATCGATACGTCGATGCTTAGCGACATCGAGAGATCGAGGATGCCCGGCGTTTCTTAGTGTTTGGCTGGGTGTACGCATGTCAAAATTCTTTATTTCATGCACCTACACACTTACAATACGATAAAACTGGTATCGTGGTGCTGCAGCGATTGATACGTCGATGCTTAGCGACATCGAGAGATCGATGATATCCGGCGTTTCTGAGAGTTTGGCTGGGTGTACGAATGTCAAAATTCTTTATTTTATGCAACTACACACTTACAATACGATAAAACGGGTATCGTGGTGCTGCAGCGATTGATACATCGATGCTTAGCGAAATCGAGAGATCGAGGATTCCCGGCGTTTCTGAGAGTTTGGCTGGGTGTACGCATGTCAAAATTCTTTATTTCATGCAACTACACACTCTCAATACGATAAAACTGGTATCGTGGTGCTGCAGCGATTGATACGTCGATGCTTAGCGACATCAAGAGATCGATGATTCCCGGCGTTTCTGACAGTTTGGCTGGGCGGACGGGTGTCAAAATTCTCTATTTCATGCAACTACACACTCTCAATACCATTAAACTGGTATCGTGGTGCTGCAGCGATTGATACATCGATGCTTAGCGAAATCGAGAGATCGAGGATTCCCGGCGTTTCTGAGAGTTTGGCTGGGTGTACGTGTGTGAAAATTCTTTATTTCATGCAACTACATACTTGCAATACAATAAAACGGGTATCGTGGTGCTGCAGCGTTTGATACGTCGATGCATAGCGACATCGAGAGATCGAGGATTCCCGGCGTTTCTGAGAGTTTGGCTGGGCGTACGGGTGTCAAAATTCTTCATTTCATGCAACTACACACTCTCAATACGATAAAACTGGTATCGCAGTTCTGCAGCGATTGATACGTCGAAGCTTAGCGGAATCGAAAGATCGAGGATTCTCGGCGTTTCTGGAAATTTGGCTGGCTGTACGGGTGTCAAAATCCTTCATTTTATGTAACTACACACTCTCAATACGATAAAACTGGTATAGCAGTTTCGCAGCGATTGATAGGTCGATGCCTGGGGACATCGAGAGATCGAGGATTCCCGGCATTTCTGAGAGTTTGGCTGGGCGTACGGGTGTCAAAATTCTTTATTTCATGCAACTACACACTCTCAATACGATAAAACGGGTATCGTGGTGCTGCAGCGATTGATACGTGGATGCTTAGCGAAATCGAGAGATCGAGTATTCCCGGCGTTTCTGAGAGTTTGGCTGGGTGTACGCATGTCAAAATTCTTTATTTCATGCAACTACACACTCTCAATACGATAAAACTGGTATCGTGGTGCTGCAGCGATTGATACGTCGATGCTTAGCGACATCGAGAGATCGATGATTCCCGGCGTTTCTGAGACTTTGGCTGGCTGTACGGGTGTCAAAATCCTTCATTTTATGTAACTACACACTCTCAATACGATAAAACTGGTATAGCAGTTTCGCAGCGATTGATAGGTCGATGCCTGGGGACATCGAGAAATCGAGGATTCCCGGCATTTCTGAGAGTTTGGCTGGGCGTACGGGTGTCAAAATTCTTTATTTCATGCAAGTACACACTCTCAATACGATAAAACGGGTATCGTGGTGCTGCAGCGATTGATACGTGGATGCTTAGCGAAATCGAGAGATCGAGTATTCCCGGCGTTTCTGAGAGTTTGGCTGGGTGTACGAATGTCAAAATTTTTTATTTTATGCAACTACACACTTACAATACGATAAAACGGGTATCGTGGTGCTGCAGCGATTGATAAGTCGATGCTTAGCGACATCGAGAGATCGATGATTCCCGGCGTTTCTGAGAGTTTGGCTGGGCGTACGGGTGTAAAAATTCTATATTTCTTGCAACTACACACTCTCAATACGATAAAACTGGTATCGTGGTGCTGCAGCGATTGATAGGTCGATGCCTAGCGATATCGAGAGATCGAGGATTCCCGGCATTTCTGAGAGTTTGGCTGGGCGTACGGGTGTCGAAATTCTTTATTTCATGCAACTACACACTCTCAATACGATAAAACTGGTATCGTGGTGCTGTAGCAATTGATACATCGATGCTTAGCGAAATCGAGAGATCGAGGATTCCCGGCGTTTCTGAGAGTTTGGCTGGGTGTACGGGTGTGAAAATTCTTTATTTCATGCAACTACACACTTACAATCCGATAAAACGGGTATCGTGGTGCTGCAGCGATTGATACCCGGATGCTTAGCGAAATCGAGAGATCGAGGATTCCCGGCGTTTCGGAGAGTTTGGCTGGGTGTACGGGTGTGAAAATTCTTTATTTCACGCAACTACATACTTGCAATACGATAAAACGGGTATCGTGGTGCTGCAGCGATTGATACGTCGATGCTTAGCGACATCGAGAGATCGATGATTCCCGGCGTTTCTGAGAGTTTGGATGGGCGTACGGGTGTCAAAATTCTTTATTTCATGCAACTACACACTCTCAATACCATAAAACTGGTATCGCAGTTCCGCAGCGATTGATAGGTCGATGCCTAGCGACATCGAGAGATCGAGGATTCCCGGCATTTCTGAGAGTTTGGCTGGGCGTACGGGTGTCAAAATTCTTTATTTCATGCAACTACACACTCTCAATACGATAAAACTGTTATCGTGGTGCTGCAGCGATTGATACGTCGATGCTTAGCGACATCGAGAGATCGATGATTCCCGGCGTTTCTGAAAGTTTGGCTGGGCGTACGGGTGTGAAAATTCTTTATTTCATGCAACTACACACTCTCAATACCATTAAACTGGTATCGTGGTGCTGCAGCGATCGATACGTCGATGCTTAGCGACATCGAGAGATCGAGGATGCCCGGCGTTTCTGAAAGTTTGGCTGGGGGTACGCATGTCAAAATTCTTTATTTCATGCACCTACACACTTACAATATGATAAAACTGGTATCGTGGTGCTGCAGCGATTGATACGTCGATGCTTAGCGACATCGAGAGATCGATGATTCCCGGCGTTTCTGAGAGTTTGGCTGGGTGTACGCATGTCAAAATTCTTTATTTCATGCAACTACACACTCCCAATACGATAAAACTGGTATCGTGGTGCTGCAGCGATTGATACGTCGATGCTTAGCGACATCGAGAGATCGATGATTCCCGGCGTTTCTGACAGTTTGGCTGGGCGTACGGGTGTCAAAATTCTTTATTTCATGCAACTACACACTCTCAATACCATTAAACTGGTATCGTGGTGCTGCAGCGATTGATATGTCGATGCTTAGCGACATCAAGAGATCGATGATTCCCGGCGTTTCTGACAGTTTGGCTGGGCGTACGGGTGTCAAAATTCTCTATTTCATGCAACTACATACTCTCAATACCATTAAACTGGTATCGTGGTGATGCAGCGATTGATACATCGATGCTTAGCGAAATCGAGAGATCGAGGATTCCCGGCGTTTCTGAGAGTTTGGCTGGGTGTACGTGTGTGAAAATTCTTTATTTCATGCAACTACATACTTGCAATACGATAAAACGGGTATCGTGGTGCGGCAGCGTTTGATACGTCGATGCTTAGCGACATCGAGAGATCGAGGATTCCCGGCGTTTCTGAGAGTTTGGCTGGGCGTACGGGTGTCAAAATTCTTCATTTCATGCAACTACACACTCTCAATACGATAAAACTGGTATCGCAGTTCTGCAGCGATTGATACGTCGAAGCTTAGCGGAATCGAAAGATCGAGGATTCTCGGCGTTTCTGAGACTTTGGCTGGCTGTACGGGTGTCAAAATCCTTCATTTTATGTAACTACACACTCTCAATACGATAAAACTGGTATAGCAGTTTCGCAGCGATTGATAGGTCGATGCCTGGCGGCATCGAGAGATCGAGGATTCCCGGCATTTCTGAGAGTTTGGCTGGGCGTACGGGTGTCAAAATTCTTTATTTCATGCATCTACACACTCTCAATACGATAAAACGGGTATCGTGGTGCTGCAGCGATTGATACGTGGATGCTTAGCGAAATCGAGAGATCGAGTATTCCCGGCGTTTCTGAGAGTTTGGCTGGGTGTACGAATGTCAAAATTCTTTATTTTATGCAACTACACACTCTCAATACCATTAAACTGGTATCATGGTGCTGCAGCGATCGATACGTCGATGCTTAGCGACATCGAGAGATCGAGTATTCCCGGCGTTTCTGAGAGTTTGGCTGGGTGTACGAATGTCAAAATTCTTTATTTTATGCAACTACACACTCTCAATACCATTAAACTGGTATCATGGTGCTGCAGCGATCGACACGTCGATGCTTAGCGACATCGAGAGATCGAGGATGCCCGGCGTTTCTTAGTGTTTGGCTGGGTGTACGCATGTCAAAATTCTTTATTTCATGCACCTACACACTTACAATACGATAAAACGGGTATCGTGGTGCTGCAGCGATTGATACATCGATGCTTAGCGAAATCGAGAGATCGAGGATTCCCGGCGTTTCTGAGAGTTTGGCTGGGTGTACGCATGTCAAAATTCTTTATTTCATGCAACTACACACTCTCAATACGATAAAACTGGTATCGTGGTGCTGCAGCGATTGATACGTGGATGCTTAGCGAAATCGAGAGATCGAGTATTCCCGGCGTTTCTGAGAGTTTGGCTGGGTGTACGAATGTCAAAATTCTTTATTTTATGCAACTACACACTCTCAATACCATTAAACTGGTATCATGGTGCTGCAGCGATCGATACGTCGATGCTTAGCGACATCGAGAGATCGAGTATTCCCGGCGTTTCTGAGAGTTTGGCTGGGTGTACGAATGTCAAAATTCTTTATTTTATGCAACTACACACTCTCAATACCATTAAACTGGTATCATGGTGCTGCAGCGATCGATACGTCGATGCTTAGCGACATCGAGAGATCGAGGATGCCCGGCGTTTCTTAGTGTTTGGCTGGGTGTACGCATGTCAAAATTCTTTATTTCATGCACCTACACACTTACAATACGATAAAACTGGTATCGTGGTGCTGCAGCGATTGATACGTCGATGCTTAGCGACATCGAGAGATCGATGATATCCGGCGTTTCTGAGAGTTTGGCTGGGTGTACGAATGTCAAAATTCTTTATTTTATGCAACTACACACTTACAATACGATAAAACGGGTATCGTGGTGCTGCAGCGATTGATACATCGATGCTTAGCGAAATCGAGAGATCGAGGATTCCCGGCGTTTCTGAGAGTTTGGCTGGGTGTACGCATGTCAAAATTCTTTATTTCATGCAACTACACACTCTCAATACGATAAAACGGGTATCGTGGTGCTGCAGCGATTGATACGTGGATGCTTAGCGAAATCGAGAGATCGAGTATTCCCGGCGTTTCTGAGAGTTTGGCTGGGTGTACGAATGTAAAAATTCTTTATTTTATGCAACTACACACTTACAATACGATAAAACGGGTATCGTGGTGCTGCAGCGATTGATACGTCGATGCTTAGCGACATCGAGAGATCGATGATTCCCGGCGTTTCTGAGAGTTTGGCTGGGCGTACGGGTGTCAAAATTCTTTATTTTATGCAACTACACACTTACAATACGATAAAACGGGTATCGTGGTGCTGCAGCGATTGATACGTCGATGCTTAGCGACATCGAGAGATCGATGATTCCCGGCGTTTCTGAGAGTTTGTCTGGGCGTACGGGTGTCAAAATTCTATATTTCATGCAACTTCACACTCCCAATACGATAAAACGGGTATCGTGGTGCTGCAGCGATTGATACGTGGATGCTTAGCGAAATCGAGAGATCGAGTATTCCCGGCGTTTCTGAGAGTTTGGCTGGGTGTACGAATGTCAAAATTTTTTATTTTATGCAACTACACACTTACAATACGATAAAACGGGTATCGTGGTGCTGCAGCGATTGATAAGTCGATGCTTAGCGACATCGAGAGATCGATGATTCCCGGCGTTTCTGAGAGTTTGGCTGGGCGTACGGGTGTAAAAATTCTATATTTCATGCAACTACACACTCTCAATACGATAAAACTGGTATCGTGGTGCTGCAGCGATTGATAGGTCGATGCCTAGCGATATCGAGAGATCGAGGATTCCCGGCATTTCTGAGAGTTTGGCTGGGCGTACGGGTGTCGAAATTCTTTATTTCATGCAACTACACACTCTCAATACGATAAAACTGGTATCGTGGTGCTGTAGCAATTGATACATCGATGCTTAGCGAAATCGAGAGATCGAGGATTCCCGGCGTTTCTGAGAGTTTGGCTGGGTGTACGGGTGTGAAAATTCTTTATTTCATGCAACTACACACTTACAATCCGATAAAACGGGTATCGTGGTGCTGCAGCGATTGATACCCGGATGCTTAGCGAAATCGAGAGATCGAGGATTCCCGGCGTTTCGGAGAGTTTGGCTGGGTGTACGGGTGTGAAAATTCTTTATTTCACGCAACTACATACTTGCAATACGATAAAACGGGTATCGTGGTGCTGCAGCGATTGATACGTCGATGCTTAGCGACATCGAGAGATCGATGATTCCCGGCGTTTCTGAGAGTTTGGATGGGCGTACGGGTGTCAAAATTCTTTATTTCATGCAACTACACACTCTCAATACCATAAAACTGGTATCGCAGTTCCGCAGCGATTGATAGGTCGATGCCTAGCGACATCGAGAGATCGAGGATTCCCGGCATTTCTGAGAGTTTGGCTGGGCGTACGGGTGTCAAAATTCTTTATTTCATGCAACTACACACTCTCAATACGATAAAACTGGTATCGTGGTGCTGCAGCGATTGATACGTCGATGCTTAGCGACATCGAGAGATCGATGATTCCCGGCGTTTCTGAAAGTTTGGCTGGGCGTACGGGTGTGAAATTTCTTTATTTCATGCAACTACACACTCTCAATACCATTAAACTGGTATCGTGGTGCTGCAGCGATCGATACGTCGATGCTTAGCGACATCGAGAGATCGAGGATGCCCGGCGTTTCTTAGTGTTTGGCTGGGTGTACGCATGTCAAAATTCTTTATTTCATGCAACTACACACTCTCAATACGATAAAACTGGTATCGTGGTGCTGCAGCGATTGATACGTCGATGCTTAGCGACATCGAGAGATCGATGATTCCCGGCGTTTCTGACAGTTTGGCTGGGCGTACGGGTGTCAAAATTCTTTATTTCATGCAACTACACACTCTCAATACCATTAAACTGGTATCGTGGTGCTGCAGCGATTGATATGTCGATGCTTAGCGACATCAAGAGATCGATGATTCCCGGCGTTTCTGACAGTTTGGCTGGGCGTACGGGTGTCAAAATTCTCTATTTCATGCAACTACATACTCTCAATACCATTAAACTGGTATCGTGGTGATGCAGCGATTGATACGTCGATGCTTAGCGAAATCGAGAGATCGAGGATTCCCGGCGTTTCTGAGAGTTTGGCTGGGTGTACGTGTGTGAAAATTCTTTATTTCATGCAACTACATACTTGCAATACGATAAAACGGGTATCGTGGTGCGGCAGCGTTTGATACGTCGATGCTTAGCGACATCGAGAGCTCGAGGATTCCCGGCGTTTCTGAGAGTTTGGCTGGGCGTACGGGTGTCAAAATTCTTCATTTCATGCAACTACACACTCTCAATACGATAAAACTGGTATCGCAGTTCTGCAGCGATTGATACGTCGAAGCTTAGCGGAATCGAAAGATCGAGGATTCTCGGCGTTTCTGAGACTTTGGCTGGCTGTACGGGTGTCAAAATCCTTCATTTTATGTAACTACACACTCTCAATACGATAAAACTGGTATAGCAGTTTCGCAGCGATTGATAGGTCGATGCCTGGCGGCATCGAGAGATCGAGGATTCCCGGCATTTCTGAGAGTTTGGCTGGGCGTACGGGTGTCAAAATTCTTTATTTCATGCAACTACACACTCTCAATACGATAAAACGGGTATCGTGGTGCTGCAGCGATTGATACGTGGATGCTTAGCGAAATCGAGAGATCGAGTATTCCCGGCGTTTCTGAGAGTTTGGCTGGGTGTACGAATGTCAAAATTCTTTATTTCATGCAACTACACACTCTCAATACGATAAAACGGGTATCGTGGTGCTGCAGCGATTGATACGTGGATGCTTAGCGAAATCGAGAGATCGAGTATTCCCGGCGTTTCTGAGAGTTTGGCTGGGTGTACGAATGTCAAAATTTTTTATTTTATGCAACTACACACTTACAATACGATAAAACGGGTATCGTGGTGCTGCAGCGATTGATAAGTCGATGCTTAGCGACATCGAGAGATCGATGATTCCCGGCGTTTCTGAGAGTTTGGCTGGGCGTACGGGTGTAAAAATTCTATATTTCATGCAACTACACACTCTCAATACGATAAAACTGGTATCGTGGTGCTGCAGCGATTGATAGGTCGATGCCTAGCGATATCGAGAGATCGAGGATTCCCGGCATTTCTGAGAGTTTGGCTGGGCGTACGGGTGTCGAAATTCTTTATTTCATGCAACTACACACTCTCAATACGATAAAACTGGTATCGTGGTGCTGTAGCAATTGATACATCGATGCTTAGCGAAATCGAGAGATCGAGGATTCCCGGCGTTTCTGAGAGTTTGGCTGGGTGTACGGGTGTGAAAATTCTTTATTTCATGCAACTACACACTTACAATCCGATAAAACGGGTATCGTGGTGCTGCAGCGATTGATACCCGGATGCTTAGCGAAATCGAGAGATCGAGGATTCCCGGCGTTTCGGAGAGTTTGGCTGGGTGTACGGGTGTGAAAATTCTTTATTTCACGCAACTACATACTTGCAATACGATAAAACGGGTATCGTGGTGCTGCAGCGATTGATACGTCGATGCTTAGCGACATCGAGAGATCGATGATTCCCGGCGTTTCTGAGAGTTTGGATGGGCGTACGGGTGTCAAAATTCTTTATTTCATGCAACTACACACTCTCAATACCATAAAACTGGTATCGCAGTTCCGCAGCGATTGATAGGTCGATGCCTAGCGACATCGAGAGATCGAGGATTCCCGGCATTTCTGAGAGTTTGGCTGGGCGTACGGGTGTCAAAATTCTTTATTTCATGCAACTACACACTCTCAATACGATAAAACTGGTATCGTGGTGCTGCAGCGATTGATACGTCGATGCTTAGCGACATCGAGAGATCGATGATTCCCGGCGTTTCTGAAAGTTTGGCTGGGCGTACGGGTGTGAAATTTCTTTATTTCATGCAACTACACACTCTCAATACCATTAAACTGGTATCGTGGTGCTGCAGCGATCGATACGTCGATGCTTAGCGACATCGAGAGATCGAGGATGCCCGGCGTTTCTTAGTGTTTGGCTGGGTGTACGCATGTCAAAATTCTTTATTTCATGCACCTACACACTTACAATACGATAAAACTGGTATCGTGGTGCTGCAGCGATTGATACGTCGATGCTTAGCGACATCGAGAGATCGATGATTCCCGGCGTTTCTGAGAGTTTGGCTGGGTGTACGCATGTCAAAATTCTTTATTTCATGCAACTACACACTCTCAATACGATAAAACTGGTATCGTGGTGCTGCAGCGATTGATACGTCGATGCTTAGCGACATCGAGAGATCGATGATTCCCGGCGTTTCTGACAGTTTGGCTGGGCGTACGGGTGTCAAAATTCTTTATTTCATGCAACTACACACTCTCAATACCAATAAACTGGTATCGTGGTGCTGCAGCGATTGATACGTCGATGCTTAGCGACATCAAGAGATCGATGATTCCCGGCGTTTCTGACAGTTTGGCTGGGCGTACGGGTGTCAAAATTCTCTATTTCATGCAACTACACACTCTCAAAACCATTAAACCGGTATCGTGGTGCTGCAGCGATTGATACATCGATGCTTAGCGAAATCGAGAGATCGAGGATTCCCGGCGTTTCTGAGAGTTTGGCTGGGTGTACGTGTGTAAAAATTCTTTATTTCATGCAACTACATACTCGCAATACGATAAAACGGGTATCGTGGTGCTGCAGCGTTTGATACGTCGATGCTTAGCGACATCGAGAGATCGAGGATTCCCGGCGTTTCTGAGAGTTTGGCTGGGCGTACGGGTGTCAAAATTCTTCATTTCATGCAACTACACACTCTTAATACGATAAAACTGGTATCGCAGTTCTGCAGCGATTGATACGTCGAAGCTTAGCGGAATCGAAAGATCGAGGATTCTCGGCGTTTCTGAGACTTTGGCTGGCTGTACGGGTGTCAAAATCCTTCATTTTATGTAACTACACACTCTCAATACGATAAAACTGGTATAGCAGTTTCGCAGCGATTGATAGGTCGATGCCTGGGGACATCGAGAGATCGAGGATTCCCGGCATTTCTGACTGTTTGGCTGGGCGTACGGGTGACAAAATTCTTTATTTCATGCAACTACACACTCTCAATACGATAAAACGGGTATCGTGGTGCTGCAGCGATTGATACGTGGATGCTTAGCGAAATCGAGAGATCGAGTATTCCCGGCGTTTCTGAGAGTTTGGCTGGGTGTACGAATGTCAAAATTCTTTATTTTATGCAACTACACACTCTCAATACCATTAAACTGGTATCATGGTGCTGCAGCGATCGATACGTCGATGCTTAGCGACATCGAGAGATCGAGTATTCCCGGCGTTTCTGAGAGTTTGGCTGGGTGTACGAATGTCAAAATTCTTTATTTTATGCAACTACAATTTCTCAATACCATTAAACTGGTATCATGGTGCTGCAGCGATCGATACGTCGATGCTTAGCGACATCGAGAGATCGAGGATGCCCGGCGTTTCTTAGTGTTTGGCTGGGTGTACGCATGTCAAAATTCTTTATTTCATGCACCTACACACTTACAATACGATAAAACTGGTATCGTGGTGCTGCAGCGATTGATACGTCGATGCTTAGCGACATCGAGAGATCGATGATATCCGGCGTTTCTGAGAGTTTGGCTGGGTGTACGAATGTCAAAATTCTTTATTTTATGCAACTACAAACTTACAATACGATAAAACGGGTATCGTGGTGCTGCAGCGATTGATACATCGATGCTTAGCGAAATCGAGAGATCGAGGATTCCCGGCGTTTCTGAGAGTTTGGCTGGGTGTACGCATGTCAAAATTCTTTATTTCATGCAACTACACACTCTCAATACGATAAAACTGGTATCGTGGTGCTGCAGCGATTGATACGTCGATGCTTAGCGACATCAAGAGATCGATGATTCCCGGCGTTTCTGACAGTTTGGCTGGGCGGACGGGTGTCAAAATTCTCTATTTCATGCAACTACACACTCTCAATACCATTAAACTGGTATCGTGGTGCTGCAGCGATTGATACATCGATGCTTAGCGAAATCGAGAGATCGAGGATTCCCGGCGTTTCTGAGAGTTTGGCTGGGTGTACGTGTGTGAAAATTCTTTATTTCATGCAACTACATACTTGCAATACGATAAAACGGGTATCGTGGTGCTGCAGCGTTTGATACGTCGATGCATAGCGACATCGAGAGATCGAGGATTCCCGGCGTTTCTGAGAGTTTGGCTGGGCGTACGGGTGTCAAAATTCTTCATTTCATGCAACTACACACTCTCAATACGATAAAACTGGTATCGCAGTTCTGCAGCGATTGATACGTCGAAGCTTAGCGGAATCGAAAGATCGAGGATTCTCGGCGTTTCTGAGACTTTGGCTGGCTGTACGGGTGTCAAAATCCTTCATTTTATGTAACTACACACTCTCAATACGATAAAACTGGTATAGCAGTTTCGCAGCGATTGATAGGTCGATGCCTGGGGACATCGAGAGATCGAGGATTCCCGGCATTTCTGAGAGTTTGGCTGGGCGTACGGGTGTCAAAATTCTTTATTTCATGCAACTACACACTCTCAATACGATAAAACGGGTATCGTGG
This sequence comes from Clistopyga incitator, assembly GCA_947507545.1. Classification (NCBI taxonomy): domain Eukaryota; kingdom Metazoa; phylum Arthropoda; class Insecta; order Hymenoptera; family Ichneumonidae; genus Clistopyga; species Clistopyga incitator. The sequence continues at coordinate 7,004,969 of OX382179.1, read as the reverse complement.
TGCTGCAGCGATTGATACGTGGATGCTTAGCGAAATCGAGAGATCGAGTATTCCCGGCGTTTCTGAGAGTTTGGCTGGGTGTACGCATGTCAAAATTCTTTATTTCATGCAACTACACACTCTCAATACGATAAAACTGGTATCGTGGTGCTGCAGCGATTGATACGTCGATGCTTAGCGACATCAAGAGATCGATGATTCCCGGCGTTTCTGAACGTTTGGCTGGGCGGACGGGTGTCAAAATTCTCTATTTCATGCAACTACACACTCTCAATACCATTAAACTGGTATCGTGGTGCTGCAGCGATTGATACATCGATGCTTAGCGAAATCGAGAGATCGAGGATTCCCGGCGTTTCTGAGAGTTTGGCTGGGTGTACGTGTGTGAAAATTCTTTATTTCATGCAACTACATACTTGCAATACGATAAAACGGGTATCGTGGTGCTGCAGCGTTTGATACGTCGATGCATAGCGACATCGAGAGATCGAGGATTCCCGGCGTTTCTGAGAGTTTGGCTGGGTGTACGCATGTCAAAATTCTTTATTTCATGCAACTACACACTCTCAATACGATAAAACTGGTATCGTGGTGCTGCAGCGATTGATACGTCGATGCTTAGCGACATCGAGAGATCGATGATTCCCGGCGTTTCTGAGACTTTGGCTGGCTGTACGGGTGTCAAAATCTTTCATTTTATGTAACTACACACTCTCAATACGATAAAACTGGTATAGCAGTTTCGCAGCGATTGATAGGTCGATGCCTGGGGACATCGAGAAATCGAGGATTCCCGGCATTTCTGAGAGTTTGGCTGGGCGTACGGGTGTCAAAATTCTTTATTTCATGCAACTACACACTCTCAATACGATAAAACGGGTATCGTGGTGCTGCAGCGATTGATACGTGGATGCTTAGCGAAATCGAGAGATCGAGTATTCCCGGCGTTTCTGAGAGTTTGGCTGGGTGTACGAATGTCAAAATTTTTTATTTTATGCAACTACACACTTACAATACGATAAAACGGGTATCGTGGTGCTGCAGCGATTGATAAGTCGATGCTTAGCGACATCGAGAGATCGATGATTCCCGCCGTTTCTGAGAGTTTGGCTGGGCGTACGGGTGTAAAAATTCTATATTTCTTGCAACTACACACTCTCAATACGATAAAACTGGTATCGTGGTGCTGCAGCGATTGATAGGTCGATGCCTAGCGATATCGAGAGATCGAGGATTCCCGGCATTTCTGAGAGTTTGGCTGGGCGTACGGGTGTCGAAATTCTTTATTTCATGCAACTACACACTCTCAATACGATAAAACTGGTATCGTGGTGCTGTAGCAATTGATACATCGATGCTTAGCGAAATCGAGAGATCGAGGATTCCCGGCGTTTCTGAGAGTTTGGCTGGGTGTACGGGTGTGAAAATTCTTTATTTCATGCAACTACACACTTACAATCCGATAAAACGGGTATCGTGGTGCTGCAGCGATTGATACCCGGATGCTTAGCGAAATCGAGAGATCGAGGATTCCCGGCGTTTCGGAGAGTTTGGCTGGGTGTACGGGTGTGAAAATTCTTTATTTCACGCAACTACATACTTGCAATACGATAAAACGGGTATCGTGGTGCTTCAGCGATTGATACGTCGATGCTTAGCGACATCGAGAGATCGATGATTCCCGGCGTTTCTGAGAGTTTGGATGGGCGTACGGGTGTCAAAATTCTTTATTTCATGCAACTACACACTCTCAATACCATAAAACTGGTATCGCAGTTCCGCAGCGATTGATAGGTCGATGCCTAGCGACATCGAGAGATCGAGGATTCCCGGCATTTCTGAGAGTTTGGCTGGGCGTACGGGTGTCAAAATTCTTTATTTCATGCAACTACACACTCTCAATACGATAAAACTGGTATCGTGGTGCTGCAGCGATTGATACGTCGATGCTTAGCGACATCGAGAGATCGATGATTCCCGGCGTTTCTGAAAGTTTGGCTGGGCGTACGGGTGTGAAATATCTTTATTTCATGCAACTACACACTCTCAATACCATTAAACTGGTATCGTGGTGCTGCAGCGATCGATACGTCGATGCTTAGCGACATCGAGAGATCGAGGATGCCCGGCGTTTCTTAGTGTTTGGCTGGGTGTACGCATGTCAAAATTCTTTATTTCATGCACCTACACACTTACAATACGATAAAACTGGTATCGTGGTGCTGCAGCGATTGATACGTCGATGCTTAGCGACATCGAGAGATCGATGATTCCCGGCGTTTCTGAGAGTTTGTCTGGGTGTACGCATGTCAAAATTCTTTATTTCATGCAACTACACACTCTCAATACGATAAAACTGGTATCGTGGTGCTGCAGCGATTGATACGTCGATGCTTAGCGACATCGAGAGATCGATGATTCCCGGCGTTTCTGACAGTTTGGCTGGGCGTACGGGTGTCAAAATTCTTTATTTCATGCAACTACACACTCTCAATACCAATAAACTGGTATCGTCGTGCTGCAGCGATTGATACGTCGATGCTTAGCGACATCAAGAGATCGATGATTCCCGGCGTTTCTGACAGTTTGGCTGGGCGTACGGGTGCCAAAATTCTCTATTTCATGCAACTACACACTCTCAATACCATTAAACTGGTATCGTGGTGCTGCAGCGATTGATACATCGATGCTTAGCGAAATCGAGAGATCGAGGATTCCCGGCGTTTCTGAGAGTTTGGCTGGGTGTACGTGTGTGAAAATTCTTTATTTCATGCAACTACATACTCGCAATACGATAAAACGGGTATCGTGGTGCTGCAGCGTTTGATACGTCGATGCTTAGCGACATCGAGAGATCGAGGATTCCCGGCGTTTCTGAGAGTTTGGCTGGGCGTACGGGTGTCAAAATTCTTCATTTCATGCAACTACACACTCTCAATACGATAAAACTGGTATCGCAGTTCTGCAGCGATTGATACGTCGAAGTTTAGCGGAATCGAAAGATCGAGGATTCTCGGCGTTTCTGAGACTTTGGCTGGCTGTACGGGTGTCAAAATCCTTCATTTTATGTAACTACACACTCTCAATACGATAAAACTTGTATAGCAGTTTCGCAGCGATTGATAGGTCGATGCCTAGCGGCATCGAGAGATCGAGGATTCCCGGCATTTCTGACTGTTTGGCTGGGCGTACGGGTGACAAAATTCTTTATTTCATGCAACTACACACTCTCAATACGATAAAACGGGTATCGTGGTGCTGCAGCGATTGATACGTGGATGCTTAGCGAAATCGAGAGATCGAGTATTCCCGGCGTTTCTGAGAGTTTGGCTGGGTGTACGAATGTCAAAATTCTTTATTTTATGCAACTACACACTCTCAATATCATTAAACTGGTATCATGGTGCTGCAGCGATCGATACGTCGATGCTTAGCGACATCGAGAGATCGAGTATTCCCGGCGTTTCTGAGAGTTTGGCTGGGTGTACGAATGTCAAAATTATTTATTTTATGCAACTACACACTCTTAATACCATTAAACTGGTATCATGGTGCTGCAGCGATCGATACGTCGATGCTTAGCGACATCGAGAGATCGAGGATGCCCGGCGTTTCTTAGTGTTTGGCTGGGTGTACGCATGTCAAAATTCTTTATTTCATGCACCTACACACTTACAATACGATAAAACTGGTATCGTGGTGCTGCAGCGATTGATACGTCGATGCTTAGCGACATCGAGAGATCGATGATATCCGGCGTTTCTGAGAGTTTGGCTGGGTGTACGAATGTCAAAATTCTTTATTTTATGCAACTACACACTTACAATACGATAAAACGGGTATCGTGGTGCTGCAGCGATTGATACATCGATGCTTAGCGAAATCGAGAGATCGAGGATTCCCGGCGTTTCTGAGAGTTTGGCTGGGTGTACGCATGTCAAAATTCTTTATTTCATGCAACTACATACTTGCAATACGATAAAACGGGTATCGTGGTGCTGCAGCGTTTGATACGTCGATGCATAGCGACATCGAGAGATCGAGGATTCCCGGCGTTTCTGAGAGTTTGGCTGGGCGTACGGGTGTCAAAATCCTTCATTTTATGTAACTACACACTCTCAATACGATAAAACTGGTATAGCAGTTTCGCAGCGATTGATAGGTCGATGCCTGGGGACATCGAGAGATCGAGGATTCCCGGCATTTCTGAGAGTTTGGCTGGGCGTACGGGTGTCAAAATTCTTTATTTCATGCAACTACACACTCTCAATACGATAAAACGGGTATCGTGGTGTTGCAGCGATTGATACATGGATGCTTAGCGAAATCGAGAGATCGAGTATTCCCGGCGTTTCTGAGAGTTTGGCTGGGTGTACGAATGTCAAAATTCTTTATTTTATGCAACTACACACTTACAATACGATAAAACGGGTATCGTGGTGCTGCAGCGATTGATACGTCGATGCTTAGCGACATCGAGAGATCGATGATTCCCGGCGTTTCTGAGAGTTTGGCTGGGCGTACGGGTGTCCAAATTCTATATTTCATGCAACTTCACACTCTCAATACGATAAAACTGGTATCGTGGTGCTGCAGCGATTGATACGTGGATGCTTAGCGAAATCGAGAGATCGAGTATTCCCGGCGTTTCTGAGAGTTTGGCTGGGTGTACGAATGTCAAAATTCTTTATTTTATGCAACTACACACTTACAATACGATAAAACGGGTATCGTGGTGCTGCAGCGATTGATACGTCGATGCTTAGCGACATCGAGAGATCGATGATTCCCGGCGTTTCTGAGAGTTTGGCTGGGCGTACGGGTGTCCAAATTCTATATTTCATGCAACTTCACACTCTCAATACGATAAAACTGGTATCGTGGTGCTGCAGCGATTGATACGTGGATGCTTAGCGAAATCGAGAGATCGAGTATTCCCGGCGTTTCTGAGAGTTTGGCTGGGTGTACGAATGTCAAAATTCTTTATTTTATGCAACTACACACTTACAATACGATAAAACGGGTATCGTGGTGCTGCAGCGATTGATACGTCGATGCTTAGCGACATCGAGAGATCGATGATTCCCGGCGTTTCTGAGAGTTTGGATGGGCGTACGGGTGTCAAAATTCTATATTTCATGCAACTCACACACTCTCAATACCATAAAACCTGTATCGCAGTTCCGCAGCGATTGATAGGTCGATGCCTAGCGACATCGAGAGATCGAGGATTCCCGGCATTTCTGAGAGTTTGGCTGGGCGTACGGGTGTCAAAATTCTTTATTTCATGCAACTACACACTCTCAATACCATTAAACTGGTATCGTGGTGCTGCAGCGATTGATACATCGATGCTTAGCGAAATCGAGAGATCGAGGATTCCCGGCGTTTCTGAGAGTTTGGCTGGGTGTACGGGTGTGAAAATTCTCTATTTCATGCAACTACATACTTGCAATACGATAAAACGGGTATCGTGGTGCTGCAGCGTTTGATACGTCGATGCATAGCGACATCGAGAGATCGAGGATTCCCGGCGTTTCTGAGAGTTTGGCTGGGCGTACGGGTGTCAAAATCCTTCATTTTATGTAACTACACACTCTCAATACGATAAAACTGGTATAGCAGTTTCGCAGCGATTGATAGGTCGATGCCTGGGGACATCGAGAGATCGAGGATTCCCGGCATTTCTGAGAGTTTGGCTGGGCGTACGGGTGTCAAAATTCTTTATTTCATGCAACTACACACTCTCAATACGATAAAACGGGTATCGTGGTGTTGCTGCGATTGATACATGGATGCTTAGCGAAATCGAGAGATCGAGTATTCCCGGCGTTTCTGAGAGTTTGGCTGGGTGTACGAATGTCAAAATTCTTTATTTTATGCAACTACACACTTACAATACGATAAAACGGGTATCGTGGTGCTGCAGCGATTGATACGTCGATGCTTAGCGACATCGAGAGATCGATGATTCCCGGCGTTTCTGAGAGTTTGGCTGGGCGTACGGGTGTCAAAATTCTATATTTCATGCAACTTCACACTCTCAATACGATAAAACTGGTATCGTGGTGCTGCAGCGATTGATACGTGGATGCTTAGCGAAATCGAGAGATCGAGTATTCCCGGCGTTTCTGAGAGTTTGGCTGGGTGTACGAATGTAAAAATTCTTTATGTTATGCAACTACACACTTACAATACGATAAAACGGGTATCGTGGTGCTGCAGCGATTGATACGTCGATGCTTAGCGACATCGAGAGATCGATGATTCCCGGCGTTTCTGAGAGTTTGGCTGGGCGTACGTGTGTCAAAATTCTTTATTTTATGCAACTACACACTTACAATACGATAAAACGGGTATCGTGGTGCTGCAGCGATTGATACGTCGATGCTTAGCGACATCGAGAGATCGATGATTCCCGGCGTTTCTGAGAGTTTGTCTGGGCGTACGGGTGTCAAAATTCTATATTTCATGAAACTTCACACTCTCAATACGATAAAACTGGTATCGTGGTGCTGCAGCGATTAATAGGTCGATGCCTAGCGATATCGAGAGATCGAGGATTCCCGGCATTTCTGAGAGTTTGGCTGGGCGTACGGGTGTCGAAATTCTTTATTTCATGCAACTACACACTCTCAATACGATAAAACTGGTATCGTGGTGCTGTAGCAATTGATACATCGATGCTTAGCGAAATCGAGAGATCGAGGATTCCCGGCGTTTCTGAGAGTTTTGCTGGGTGTACGGGTGTGAAAATTCTTTATTTCATGCAACTATACACTTACAATCCGATAAAACGGGTATCGTGGTGCTGCAGCGATTGATACCCGGATGCTTAGCGAAATCGAGAGATCGAGGATTCCCGGCGTTTCGGAGAGTTTGGCTGGGTGTGCGGGTGTGAAAATTCTTTATTTCATGCAACTACATACTTTCAATACGATAAAACGGGTATCGTGGTGCTGCAGCGATTGATACGTCGATGCTTAGCGACATCGAGAGATCGATGATTCCCGGCGTTTCTGAGAGTTTGGATGGGCGTACGGGTGTCAAAATTCTTTATTTCATGCAACTCACACACTCTCAATACCATAAAACCTGTATCGCAGTTCCGCAGCGATTGATAGGTCGATGCCTAGCGACATCGAGAGATCGAGGATTCCCGGCATTTCTGAGAGTTTGGCTGGGCGTACGGGTGTCAAAATTCTTTATTTCATGCAACTACACACTCTCAATACGATAAAACTGGTATCGTGGTGCTGCAGCGATTGATACGTCGATGCTTAGCGACATCGAGAGATCGATGATTCCCGGCGTTTCTGAAAGTTTGGCTGGGCGTACGGGTGTGAAATTTCTTTATTTCATGCAACTACACACTCTCAATACCATTAAACTGGTATCGTGGTGCTGCAGCGATCGATACGTCGATGCTTAGCGACATCGAGAGATCGAGGATGCCCGGCGTTTCTTAGTGTTTGGCTGGGTGTACGCATGTCAAAATTCTTTATTTCATGCACCTACACACTTACAATACGATAAAACTGGTATCGTGGTGCTGCAGCGATTGATACGTCGATGCTTAGCGACATCGAGAGATCGATGATTCCCGGCGTTTCTGAGAGTTTGGCTGGGTGTACGCATGTCAAAATTCTTTATTTCATGCAACTACACACTCTCAATACGATAAAACTGGTATCGTGGTGCTGCAGCGATTGATACGTCGATGCTTAGCGACATCGAGAGATCGATGATTCCCGGCGTTTCTGACAGTTTGGCTGGGCGTACGGGTGTCAAAATTCTTTATTTCATGCAACTACACACTCTCAATACCAATAAACTGGTATCGTGGTGCTGCAGCGATTGATACGTCGATGCTTAGCGACATCAAGAGATCGATGATTCCCGGCGTTTCTGACAGTTTGGCTGGGCGTACGGGTGTCAAAATTCTCTATTTCATGCAACTACACACTCTCAAAACCATTAAACTGGTATCGTGGTGCTGCAGCGATTGATACATCGATGCTTAGCGAAATCGAGAGATCGAGGATTCCCGGCGTTTCTGAGAGTTTGGCTGGGTGTACGTGTGTAAAAATTCTTTATTTCATGCAACTACATACTCGCAATACGATAAAACGGGTATCGTGGTGCTGCAGCGTTTGATACGTCGATGCTTAGCGACATCGAGAGATCGAGGATTCCCGGCGTTTCTGAGAGTTTGGCTGGGCGTACGGGTGTCAAAATTCTTCATTTCATGCAACTACACACTCTTAATACGATAAAACTGGTATCGCAGTTCTGCAGCGATTGATACGTCGAAGCTTAGCGGAATCGAAAGATCGAGGATTCTCGGCGTTTCTGAGACTTTGGCTGGCTGTACGGGTGTCAAAATCCTTCATTTTATGTAACTACACACTCTCAATACGATAAAACTGGTATAGCAGTTTCGCAGCGATTGATAGGTCGATGCCTGGGGACATCGAGAGATCGAGGATTCCCGGCATTTCTGACTGTTTGGCTGGGCGTACGGGTGACAAAATTCTTTATTTCATGCAACTACACACTCTCAATACGATAAAACGGGTATCGTGGTGCTGCAGCGATTGATACGTGGATGCTTAGCGAAATCGAGAGATCGAGTATTCCCGGCGTTTCTGAGAGTTTGGCTGGGTGTACGAATGTCAAAATTCTTTATTTTATGCAACTACACACTCTCAATACCATTAAACTGGTATCATGGTGCTGCAGCGATCGATACGTCGATGCTTAGCGACATCGAGAGATCGAGTATTCCCGGCGTTTCTGAGAGTTTGGCTGGGTGTACGAATGTCAAAATTCTTTATTTTATGCAACTACAATTTCTCAATACCATTAAACTGGTATCATGGTGCTGCAGCGATCGATACGTCGATGCTTAGCGACATCGAGAGATCGAGGATGCCCGGCGTTTCTTAGTGTTTGGCTGGGTGTACGCATGTCAAAATTCTTTATTTCATGCACCTACACACTTACAATACGATAAAACTGGTATCGTGGTGCTGCAGCGATTGATACGTCGATGCTTAGCGACATCGAGAGATCGATGATATCCGGCGTTTCTGAGAGTTTGGCTGGGTGTACGAATGTCAAAATTCTTTATTTTATGCAACTACAAACTTACAATACGATAAAACGGGTATCGTGGTGCTGCAGCGATTGATACATCGATGCTTAGCGAAATCGAGAGATCGAGGATTCCCGGCGTTTCTGAGAGTTTGGCTGGGTGTACGCATGTCAAAATTCTTTATTTCATGCAACTACACACTCTCAATACGATAAAACTGGTATCGTGGTGCTGCAGCGATTGATACGTCGATGCTTAGCGACATCAAGAGATCGATGATTCCCGGCGTTTCTGACAGTTTGGCTGGGCGGACGGGTGTCAAAATTCTCTATTTCATGCAACTACACACTCTCAATACCATTAAACTGGTATCGTGGTGCTGCAGCGATTGATACATCGATGCTTAGCGAAATCGAGAGATCGAGGATTCCCGGCGTTTCTGAGAGTTTGGCTGGGTGTACGTGTGTGAAAATTCTTTATTTCATGCAACTACATACTTGCAATACGATAAAACGGGTATCGTGGTGCTGCAGCGTTTGATACGTCGATGCATAGCGACATCGAGAGATCGAGGATTCCCGGCGTTTCTGAGAGTTTGGCTGGGCGTACGGGTGTCAAAATTCTTCATTTCATGCAACTACACACTCTCAATACGATAAAACTGGTATCGCAGTTCTGCAGCGATTGATACGTCGAAGCTTAGCGGAATCGAAAGATCGAGGATTCTCGGCGTTTCTGAGACTTTGGCTGGCTGTACGGGTGTCAAAATCCTTCATTTTATGTAACTACACACTCTCAATACGATAAAACTGGTATAGCAGTTTCGCAGCGATTGATAGGTCGATGCCTGGGGACATCGAGAGATCGAGGATTCCCGGCATTTCTGAGTGTTTGGCTGGGCGTACGGGTGTCAAAATTCTTTATTTCATGCAACTACACACTCTCAATACGATAAAACGGGTATCGTGGTGCTGCAGCGATTGATACGTGGATGCTTAGCGAAATCGAGAGATCGAGTATTCCCGGCGTTTCTGAGAGTTTGGCTGGGTGTACGCATGTCAAAATTCTTTATTTCATGCAACTACACACTCTCAATACGATAAAACTGGTATCGTGGTGCTGCAGCGATTGATACGTCGATGCTTAGCGACATCAAGAGATCGATGATTCCCGGCGTTTCTGAACGTTTGGCTGGGCGGACGGGTGTCAAAATTCTCTATTTCATGCAACTACACACTCTCAATACCATTAAACTGGTATCGTGGTGCTGCAGCGATTGATACATCGATGCTTAGCGAAATCGAGAGATCGAGGATTCCCGGCGTTTCTGAGAGTTTGGCTGGGTGTACGTGTGTGAAAATTCTTTATTTCATGCAACTACATACTTGCAATACGATAAAACGGGTATCGTGGTGCTGCAGCGTTTGATACGTCGATGCATAGCGACATCGAGAGATCGAGGATTCCCGGCGTTTCTGAGAGTTTGGCTGGGTGTACGCATGTCAAAATTCTTTATTTCATGCAACTACACACTCTCAATACGATAAAACTGGTATCGTGGTGCTGCAGCGATTGATACGTCGATGCTTAGCGACATCGAGAGATCGATGATTCCCGGCGTTTCTGAGACTTTGGCTGGCTGTACGGGTGTCAAAATCTTTCATTTTATGTAACTACACACTCTCAATACGATAAAACTGGTATAGCAGTTTCGCAGCGATTGATAGGTCGATGCCTGGGGACATCGAGAAATCGAGGATTCCCGGCATTTCTGAGAGTTTGGCTGGGCGTACGGGTGTCAAAATTCTTTATTTCATGCAACTACACACTCTCAATACGATAAAACGGGTATCGTGGTGCTGCAGCGATTGATACGTGGATGCTTAGCGAAATCGAGAGATCGAGTATTCCCGGCGTTTCTGAGAGTTTGGCTGGGTGTACGAATGTCAAAATTTTTTATTTTATGCAACTACACACTTACAATACGATAAAACGGGTATCGTGGTGCTGCAGCGATTGATAAGTCGATGCTTAGCGACATCGAGAGATCGATGATTCCCGCCGTTTCTGAGAGTTTGGCTGGGCGTACGGGTGTAAAAATTCTATATTTCTTGCAACTACACACTCTCAATACGATAAAACTGGTATCGTGGTGCTGCAGCGATTGATAGGTCGATGCCTAGCGATATCGAGAGATCGAGGATTCCCGGCATTTCTGAGAGTTTGGCTGGGCGTACGGGTGTCGAAATTCTTTATTTCATGCAACTACACACTCTCAATACGATAAAACTGGTATCGTGGTGCTGTAGCAATTGATACATCGATGCTTAGCGAAATCGAGAGATCGAGGATTCCCGGCGTTTCTGAGAGTTTGGCTGGGTGTACGGGTGTGAAAATTCTTTATTTCATGCAACTACACACTTACAATCCGATAAAACGGGTATCGTGGTGCTGCAGCGATTGATACCCGGATGCTTAGCGAAATCGAGAGATCGAGGATTCCCGGCGTTTCGGAGAGTTTGGCTGGGTGTACGGGTGTGAAAATTCTTTATTTCACGCAACTACATACTTGCAATACGATAAAACGGGTATCGTGGTGCTTCAGCGATTGATACGTCGATGCTTAGCGACATCGAGAGATCGATGATTCCCGGCGTTTCTGAGAGTTTGGATGGGCGTACGGGTGTCAAAATTCTTTATTTCATGCAACTACACACTCTCAATACCATAAAACTGGTATCGCAGTTCCGCAGCGATTGATAGGTCGATGCCTAGCGACATCGAGAGATCGAGGATTCCCGGCATTTCTGAGAGTTTGGCTGGGCGTACGGGTGTCAAAATTCTTTATTTCATGCAACTACACACTCTCAATACGATAAAACTGGTATCGTGGTGCTGCAGCGATTGATACGTCGATGCTTAGCGACATCGAGAGATCGATGATTCCCGGCGTTTCTGAAAGTTTGGCTGGGCGTACGGGTGTGAAATATCTTTATTTCATGCAACTACACACTCTCAATACCATTAAACTGGTATCGTGGTGCTGCAGCGATCGATACGTCGATGCTTAGCGACATCGAGAGATCGAGGATGCCCGGCGTTTCTTAGTGTTTGGCTGGGTGTACGCATGTCAAAATTCTTTATTTCATGCACCTACACACTTACAATACGATAAAACTGGTATCGTGGTGCTGCAGCGATTGATACGTCGATGCTTAGCGACATCGAGAGATCGATGATTCCCGGCGTTTCTGAGAGTTTGTCTGGGTGTACGCATGTCAAAATTCTTTATTTCATGCAACTACACACTCTCAATACGATAAAACTGGTATCGTGGTGCTGCAGCGATTGATACGTCGATGCTTAGCGACATCGAGAGATCGATGATTCCCGGCGTTTCTGACAGTTTGGCTGGGCGTACGGGTGTCAAAATTCTTTATTTCATGCAACTACACACTCTCAATACCAATAAACTGGTATCGTCGTGCTGCAGCGATTGATACGTCGATGCTTAGCGACATCAAGAGATCGATGATTCCCGGCGTTTCTGACAGTTTGGCTGGGCGTACGGGTGCCAAAATTCTCTATTTCATGCAACTACACATTCTCAATACCATTAAACTGGTATCGTGGTGCTGCAGCGATTGATACATCGATGCTTAGCGAAATCGAGAGATCGAGGATTCCCGGCGTTTCTGAGAGTTTGGCTGGGTGTACGTGTGTGAAAATTCTTTATTTCATGCAACTACATACTCGCAATACGATAAAACGGGTATCGTGGTGCTGCAGCGTTTGATACGTCGATGCTTAGCGACATCGAGAGATCGAGGATTCCCGGCGTTTCTGAGAGTTTGGCTGGGCGTACGGGTGTCAAAATTCTTCATTTCATGCAACTACACACTCTCAATACGATAAAACTGGTATCGCAGTTCTGCAGCGATTGATACGTCGAAGTTTAGCGGAATCGAAAGATCGAGGATTCTCGGCGTTTCTGAGACTTTGGCTGGCTGTACGGGTGTCAAAATCCTTCATTTTATGTAACTACACACTCTCAATACGATAAAACTTGTATAGCAGTTTCGCAGCGATTGATAGGTCGATGCCTAGCGGCATCGAGAGATCGAGGATTCCCGGCATTTCTGACTGTTTGGCTGGGCGTACGGGTGACAAAATTCTTTATTTCATGCAACTACACACTCTCAATACGATAAAACGGGTATCGTGGTGCTGCAGCGATTGATACGTGGATGCTTAGCGAAATCGAGAGATCGAGTATTCCCGGCGTTTCTGAGAGTTTGGCTGGGTGTACGAATGTCAAAATTCTTTATTTTATGCAACTACACACTCTCAATATCATTAAACTGGTATCATGGTGCTGCAGCGATCGATACGTCGATGCTTAGCGACATCGAGAGATCGAGTATTCCCGGCGTTTCTGAGAGTTTGGCTGGGTGTACGAATGTCAAAATTATTTATTTTATGCAACTACACACTCTTAATACCATTAAACTGGTATCATGGTGCTGCAGCGATCGATACGTCGATGCTTAGCGACATCGAGAGATCGAGGATGCCCGGCGTTTCTTAGTGTTTGGCTGGGTGTACGCATGTCAAAATTCTTTATTTCATGCACCTACACACTTACAATACGATAAAACTGGTATCGTGGTGCTGCAGCGATTGATACGTCGATGCTTAGCGACATCGAGAGATCGATGATATCCGGCGTTTCTGAGAGTTTGGCTGGGTGTACGAATGTCAAAATTCTTTATTTTATGCAACTACACACTTACAATACGATAAAACGGGTATCGTGGTGCTGCAGCGATTGATACATCGATGCTTAGCGAAATCGAGAGATCGAGGATTCCCGGCGTTTCTGAGAGTTTGGCTGGGTGTACGCATGTCAAAATTCTTTATTTCATGCAACTACATACTTGCAATACGATAAAACGGGTATCGTGGTGCTGCAGCGTTTGATACGTCGATGCATAGCGACATCGAGAGATCGAGGATTCCCGGCGTTTCTGAGAGTTTGGCTGGGCGTACGGGTGTCAAAATCCTTCATTTTATGTAACTACACACTCTCAATACGATAAAACTGGTATAGCAGTTTCGCAGCGATTGATAGGTCGATGCCTGGGGACATCGAGAGATCGAGGATTCCCGGCATTTCTGAGAGTTTGGCTGGGCGTACGGGTGTCAAAATTCTTTATTTCATGCAACTACACACTCTCAATACGATAAAACGGGTATCGTGGTGTTGCAGCGATTGATACATGGATGCTTAGCGAAATCGAGAGATCGAGTATTCCCGGCGTTTCTGAGAGTTTGGCTGGGTGTACGAATGTCAAAATTCTTTATTTTATGCAACTACACACTTACAATACGATAAAACGGGTATCGTGGTGCTGCAGCGATTGATACGTCGATGCTTAGCGACATCGAGAGATCGATGATTCCCGGCGTTTCTGAGAGTTTGGCTGGGCGTACGGGTGTCCAAATTCTATATTTCATGCAACTTCACACTCTCAATACGATAAAACTGGTATCGTGGTGCTGCAGCGATTGATACGTGGATGCTTAGCGAAATCGAGAGATCGAGTATTCCCGGCGTTTCTGAGAGTTTGGCTGGGTGTACGAATGTCAAAATTCTTTATTTTATGCAACTACACACTTACAATACGATAAAACGGGTATCGTGGTGCTGCAGCGATTGATACGTCGATGCTTAGCGACATCGAGAGATCGATGATTCCCGGCGTTTCTGAGAGTTTGGCTGGGCGTACGGGTGTCCAAATTCTATATTTCATGCAACTTCACACTCTCAATACGATAAAACTGGTATCGTGGTGCTGCAGCGATTGATACGTGGATGCTTAGCGAAATCGAGAGATCGAGTATTCCCGGCGTTTCTGAGAGTTTGGCTGGGTGTACGAATGTCAAAATTCTTTATTTTATGCAACTACACACTTACAATACGATAAAACGGGTATCGTGGTGCTGCAGCGATTGATACGTCGATGCTTAGCGACATCGAGAGATCGATGATTCCCGGCGTTTCTGAGAGTTTGGATGGGCGTACGGGTGTCAAAATTCTATATTTCATGCAACTCACACACTCTCAATACCATAAAACCTGTATCGCAGTTCCGCAGCGATTGATAGGTCGATGCCTAGCGACATCGAGAGATCGAGGATTCCCGGCATTTCTGAGAGTTTGGCTGGGCGTACGGGTGTCAAAATTCTTTATTTCATGCAACTACACACTCTCAATACCATTAAACTGGTATCGTGGTGCTGCAGCGATTGATACATCGATGCTTAGCGAAATCGAGAGATCGAGGATTCCCGGCGTTTCTGAGAGTTTGGCTGGGTGTACGGGTGTGAAAATTCTCTATTTCATGCAACTACATACTTGCAATACGATAAAACGGGTATCGTGGTGCTGCAGCGTTTGATACGTCGATGCATAGCGACATCGAGAGATCGAGGATTCCCGGCGTTTCTGAGAGTTTGGCTGGGCGTACGGGTGTCAAAATCCTTCATTTTATGTAACTACACACTCTCAATACGATAAAACTGGTATAGCAGTTTCGCAGCGATTGATAGGTCGATGCCTGGGGACATCGAGAGATCGAGGATTCCCGGCATTTCTGAGAGTTTGGCTGGGCGTACGGGTGTCAAAATTCTTTATTTCATGCAACTACACACTCTCAATACGATAAAACGGGTATCGTGGTGTTGCTGCGATTGATACATGGATGCTTAGCGAAATCGAGAGATCGAGTATTCCCGGCGTTTCTGAGAGTTTGGCTGGGTGTACGAATGTCAAAATTCTTTATTTTATGCAACTACACACTTACAATACGATAAAACGGGTATCGTGGTGCTGCAGCGATTGATACGTCGATGCTTAGCGACATCGAGAGATCGATGATTCCCGGCGTTTCTGAGAGTTTGGCTGGGCGTACGGGTGTCAAAATTCTATATTTCATGCAACTTCACACTCTCAATACGATAAAACTGGTATCGTGGTGCTGCAGCGATTGATACGTGGATGCTTAGCGAAATCGAGAGATCGAGTATTCCCGGCGTTTCTGAGAGTTTGGCTGGGTGTACGAATGTAAAAATTCTTTATGTTATGCAACTACACACTTACAATACGATAAAACGGGTATCGTGGTGCTGCAGCGATTGATACGTCGATGCTTAGCGACATCGAGAGATCGATGATTCCCGGCGTTTCTGAGAGTTTGGCTGGGCGTACGTGTGTCAAAATTCTTTATTTTATGCAACTACACACTTACAATACGATAAAACGGGTATCGTGGTGCTGCAGCGATTGATACGTCGATGCTTAGCGACATCGAGAGATCGATGATTCCCGGCGTTTCTGAGAGTTTGTCTGGGCGTACGGGTGTCAAAATTCTATATTTCATGAAACTTCACACTCTCAATACGATAAAACTGGTATCGTGGTGCTGCAGCGATTAATAGGTCGATGCCTAGCGATATCGAGAGATCGAGGATTCCCGGCATTTCTGAGAGTTTGGCTGGGCGTACGGGTGTCGAAATTCTTTATTTCATGCAACTACACACTCTCAATACGATAAAACTGGTATCGTGGTGCTGTAGCAATTGATACATCGATGCTTAGCGAAATCGAGAGATCGAGGATTCCCGGCGTTTCTGAGAGTTTTGCTGGGTGTACGGGTGTGAAAATTCTTTATTTCATGCAACTATACACTTACAATCCGATAAAACGGGTATCGTGGTGCTGCAGCGATTGATACCCGGATGCTTAGCGAAATCGAGAGATCGAGGATTCCCGGCGTTTCGGAGAGTTTGGCTGGGTGTGCGGGTGTGAAAATTCTTTATTTCATGCAACTACATACTTTCAATACGATAAAACGGGTATCGTGGTGCTGCAGCGATTGATACGTCGATGCTTAGCGACATCGAGAGATCGATGATTCCCGGCGTTTCTGAGAGTTTGGATGGGCGTACGGGTGTCAAAATTCTTTATTTCATGCAACTCACACACTCTCAATACCATAAAACCTGTATCGCAGTTCCGCAGCGATTGATAGGTCGATGCCTAGCGACATCGAGAGATCGAGGATTCCCGGCATTTCTGAGAGTTTGGCTGGGCGTACGGGTGTCAAAATTCTTTATTTCATGCAACTACACACTCTCAATACGATAAAACTGTTATCGTGGTGCTGCAGCGATTGATACGTCGATGCTTAGCGACATCGAGAGATCGATGATTCCCGGCGTTTCTGAAAGTTTGGCTGGGCGTACGGGTGTGAAAATTCTTTATTTCATGCAACTACACACTCTCAATACCATTAAACTGGTATCGTGGTGCTGCAGCGATCGATACGTCGATGCTTAGCGACATCGAGAGATCGAGGATGCCCGGCGTTTCTGAAAGTTTGGCTGGGGGTACGCATGTCAAAATTCTTTATTTCATGCACCTACACACTTACAATATGATAAAACTGGTATCGTGGTGCTGCAGCGATTGATACGTCGATGCTTAGCGACATCGAGAGATCGATGATTCCCGGCGTTTCTGAGAGTTTGGCTGGGTGTACGCATGTCAAAATTCTTTATTTCATGCAACTACACACTCTCAATACCATTAAACTGGTATCGTGGTGCTGCAGCGATTGATATGTCGATGCTTAGCGACATCAAGAGATCGATGATTCCCGGCGTTTCTGACAGTTTGGCTGGGCGTACGGGTGTCAAAATTCTCTATTTCATGCAACTACATACTCTCAATACCATTAAACTGGTATCGTGGTGATGCAGCGATTGATACATCGATGCTTAGCGAAATCGAGAGATCGAGGATTCCCGGCGTTTCTGAGAGTTTGGCTGGGTGTACGTGTGTGAAAATTCTTTATTTCATGCAACTACATACTTGCAATACGATAAAACGGGTATCGTGGTGCGGCAGCGTTTGATACGTCGATGCTTAGCGACATCGAGAAATCGAGGATTCCCGGCGTTTCTGAGAGTTTGGCTGGGCGTACGGGTGTCAAAATTCTTCATTTCATGCAACTACACACTCTCAATACGATAAAACTGGTATCGCAGTTCTGCAGCGATTGATACGTCGAAGCTTAGCGGAATCGAAAGATCGAGGATTCTCGGCGTTTCTGAGACTTTGGCTGGCTGTACGGGTGTCAAAATCCTTCATTTTATGTAACTACACACTCTCAATACGATAAAACTGGTATAGCAGTTTCGCAGCGATTGATAGGTCGATGCCTGGCGGCATCGAGAGATCGAGGATTCCCGGCATTTCTGAGAGTTTGGCTGGGCGTACGGGTGTCAAAATTCTTTATTTCATGCAACTACACACTCTCAATACGATAAAACGGGTATCGTGGTGCTGCAGCGATTGATACGTGGATGCTTAGCGAAATCGAGAGATCGAGTATTCCCGGCGTTTCTGAGAGTTTGGCTGGGTGTACGAATGTCAAAATTCTTTATTTTATGCAACTACACACTCTCAATACCATTAAACTGGTATCATGGTGCTGCAGCGATCGATACGTCGATGCTTAGCGACATCGAGAGATCGAGTATTCCCGGCGTTTCTGAGAGTTTGGCTGAGTGTACGAATGTCAAAATTCTTTATTTTATGCAACTACACACTCTCAATACCATTAAACTGGTATCATGGTGCTGCAGCGATCGATACGTCGATGCTTAGCGACATCGAGAGATCGAGGATGCCCGGCGTTTCTTAGTGTTTGGCTGGGTGTACGCATGTCAAAATTCTTTATTTCATGCACCTACACACTTACAATACGATAAAACGGGTATCGTGGTGCTGCAGCGATTGATACATCGATGCTTAGCGAAATCGAGAGATCGAGGATTCCCGGCGTTTCTGAGAGTTTGGCTGGGTGTACGCATGTCAAAATTCTTTATTTCATGCAACTACACACTCTCAATACGATAAAACTGGTATCGTGGTGCTGCAGCGATTGATACGTGGATGCTTAGCGAAATCGAGAGATCGAGTATTCCCGGCGTTTCTGAGAGTTTGGCTGGGTGTACGAATGTCAAAATTCTTTATTTTATGCAACTACACACTCTCAATACCATTAAACTGGTATCATGGTGCTGCAGCGATCGATACGTCGATGCTTAGCGACATCGAGAGATCGAGTATTCCCGGCGTTTCTGAGAGTTTGGCTGGGTGTACGAATGTCAAAATTCTTTATTTTACGCAACTACACACTCTCAATACCATTAAACTGGTATCATGGTGCTGCAGCGATCGATACGTCGATGCTTAGCGACATCGAGAGATCGAGGATGCCCGGCGTTTCTTAGTGTTTGGCTGGGTGTACGCATGTCAAAATTCTTTATTTCATGCACCTACACACTTACAATACGATAAAACTGGTATCGTGGTGCTGCAGCGATTGATACGTCGATGCTTAGCGACATCGAGAGATCGATGATATCCGGCGTTTCTGAGAGTTTGGCTGGGTGTACGAATGTCAAAATTCTTTATTTTATGCAACTACACACTTACAATACGATAAAACGGGTATCGTGGTGCTGCAGCGATTGATACATCGATGCTTAGCGAAATCGAGAGATCGAGGATTCCCGGCGTTTCTGAGAGTTTGGCTGGGTGTACGCATGTCAAAATTCTTTATTTCATGCAACTACACACTCTCAATACGATAAAACGGGTATCGTGGTGCTGCAGCGATTGATACGTGGATGCTTAGCGAAATCGAGAGATCGAGTATTCCCGGCGTTTCTGAGTGTTTGGCTGGGTGTACGAATGTAAAAATTCTTTATTTTATGCAACTACACACTTACACTACGATAAAACGGGTATCGTGGTGCTGCAGCGATTGATACGTCGATGCTTAGCGACATCGAGAGATCGATGATTCCCGGCGTTTCTGAGAGTTTGGCTGGGCGTACGGGTGTCAAAATTCTTTATTTTATGCAACTACACACTTACAATACGATAAAACGGGTATCGTGGTGCTGCAGCGATTGATACGTCGATGCTTAGCGACATCGAGAGATCGATGATTCCCGGCGTTTCTGAGAGTTTGTCTGGGCGTACGGGTGTCAAAATTCTATATTTCATGCAACTTCACACTCTCAATACGATAAAACGGGTATCGTGGTGCTGCAGCGATTGATACGTGGATGCTTAGCGAAATCGAGAGATCGAGTATTCCCGGCGTTTCTGAGAGTTTGGCTGGGTGTACGAATGTCAAAATTTTTTATTTTATGCAACTACACACTTACAATACGATAAAACGGGTATCGTGGTGCTGCAGCGATTGATAAGTCGATGCTTAGCGACATCGAGAGATCGATGATTCCCGGCGTTTCTGAGAGTTTGGCTGGGCGTACGGGTGTAAAAATTCTATATTTCATGCAACTACACACTCTGAATACGATAAAACTGGTATCGTGGTGCTGCAGCGATTGATAGGTCGATGCCTAGCGATATCGAGAGATCGAGGATTCCCGGCATTTCTGAGAGTTTGGCTGGGCGTACGGGTGTCGAAATTCTTTATTTCATGCAACTACACACTCTCAATACGATAAAACTGGTATCGTGGTGCTGTAGCAATTGATACATC
Source organism: Clistopyga incitator (assembly GCA_947507545.1). NCBI lineage: Eukaryota > Metazoa > Arthropoda > Insecta > Hymenoptera > Ichneumonidae > Clistopyga > Clistopyga incitator. Next base: position 6,984,224 of record OX382179.1, on the reverse strand, counting down.
GATGCTTAGCGAAATCGAGAGATCGAGGATTCCCGGCGTTTCTGAGAGTTTGGCTGGGTGTACGGGTGTGAAAATTCTTTATTTCATGCAACTACACACTTACAATCCGATAAAACGGGTATCGTGGTGCTGCAGCGATTGATACACGGATGCTTAGCGAAATCGAGAGATCGAGGATTCCCGGCGTTTCGGAGAGTTTGGCTGGGTGTACGGGTGTGAAAATTCTTTATTTCACGCAACTACATACTTGCAATACGATAAAACGGGTATCGTGGTGCTGCAGCGATTGATACGTCGATGCTTAGCGACATCGAGAGATCGATGATTCCCGGCGTTTCTGAGAGTTTGGATGGGCGTACGGGTGTCAAAATTCTTTATTTCATGCAACTACACACTCTCAATACCATAAAACTGGTATCGCAGTTCCGCAGCGATTGATAGGTCGATGCCTAGCGACATCGAGAGATCGAGGATTCCCGGCATTTCTGAGAGTTTGGCTGGGCGTACGGGTGTCAAAATTCTTTATTTCATGCAACTACACACTCTCAATACGATAAAACTGGTATCGTGGTGCTGCAGCGATTGATACGTCGATGCTTAGCGACATCGAGAGATCGATGATTCCCGGCGTTTCTGAAAGTTTGGCTGGGCGTACGGGTGTGAAATTTCTTTATTTCATGCAACTACACACTCTCAATACCATTAAACTGGTATCGTGGTGCTGCAGCGATCGATACGTCGATGCTTAGCGACATCGAGAGATCGAGGATGCCCGGCGTTTCTTAGTGTTTGGCTGGGTGTACGCATGTCAAAATTCTTTATTTCATGCAACTACACACTCTCAATACGATAAAACTGGTATCGTGGTGCTGCAGCGATTGATACGTCGATGCTTAGCGACATCGAGAGATCGATGATTCCCGGCGTTTCTGACAGTTTGGCTGGGCCTACGGGTGTCAAAATTCTTTATTTCATGCAACTACACACTCTCAATACCATTAAACTGGTATCGTGGTGCTGCAGCGATTGATATGTCGATGCTTAGCGACATCAAGAGATCGATGATTCCCGGCGTTTCTGACAGTTTGGCTGGGCGTACGGGTGTCAAAATTCTCTATTTCATGCAACTACATACTCTCAATACCATTAAACTGGTATCGTGGTGATGCAGCGATTGATACATCGATGCTTAGCGAAATCGAGAGATCGAGGATTCCCGGCGTTTCTGAGAGTTTGGCTGGGTGTACGTGTGTGAAAATTCTTTATTTCATGCAACTACATACTTGCAATACGATAAAACGGGTATCGTGGTGCGGCAGCGTTTGATACGTCGATGCTTAGCGACATCGAGAGATCGAGGATTCCCGGCGTTTCTGAGAGTTTGGCTGGGCGTACGGGTGTCAAAATTCTTCATTTCATGCAACTACACACTCTCAATACGATAAAACTGGTATCGCAGTTCTGCAGCGATTGATACGTCGAAGCTTAGCGGAATCGAAAGATCGAGGATTCTCGGCGTTTCTGAGACTTTGGCTGGCTGTACGGGTGTCAAAATCCTTCATTTTATGTAACTACACACTCTCAATACGATAAAACTGGTATAGCAGTTTCGCAGCGATTGATAGGTCGATGCCTGGCGGCATCGAGAGATCGAGGATTCCCGGCATTTCTGAGAGTTTGGCTGGGCGTACGGGTGTCAAAATTCTTTATTTCATGCAACTACACACTCTCAATACGATAAAACGGGTATCGTGGTGCTGCAGCGATTGATACGTGGATGCTTAGCGAAATCGAGAGATCGAGTATTCCCGGCGTTTCTGAGAGTTTGGCTGGGTTTACGAATGTCAAAATTCTTTATTTTATGCAACTACACACTCTCAATACCATTAAACTGGTATCATGGTGCTGCAGCGATCGATACGTCGATGCTTAGCGACATCGAGAGATCGAGTATTCCCGGCGTTTCTGAGAGTTTGGCTGGGTGTACGAATGTCAAAATTCTTTATTTCATGCAACTACACACTCTCAATACGATAAAACGGGTATCGTGGTGCTGCAGCGATTGATACGTGGATGCTTAGCGAAATCGAGAGATCGAGTATTCCCGGCGTTTCTGAGAGTTTGGCTGGGTGTACGAATGTCAAAATTTTTTATTTTATGCAACTACACACTTACAATACGATAAAACGGGTATCGTGGTGCTGCAGCGATTGATAAGTCGATGCTTAGCGACATCGAGAGATCGATGATTCCCGGCGTTTCTGAGAGTTTGGCTGGGCGTACGGGTGTAAAAATTCTATATTTCATGCAACTACACACTCTCAATACGATAAAACTGGTATCGTGGTGCTGCAGCGATTGATAGGTCGATGCCTAGCGATATCGAGAGATCGAGGATTCCCGGCATTTCTGAGAGTTTGGCTGGGCGTACGGGTGTCGAAATTCTTTATTTCATGCAACTACACACTCTCAATACGATAAAACTGGTATCGTGGTGCTGTAGCAATTGATACATCGATGCTTAGCGAAATCGAGAGATCGAGGATTCCCGGCGTTTCTGAGAGTTTGGCTGGGTGTACGGGTGTGAAAATTCTTTATTTCATGCAACTACACACTTACAATCCGATAAAACGGGTATCGTGGTGCTGCAGCGATTGATACCCGGATGCTTAGCGAAATCGAGAGATCGAGGATTCCCGGCGTTTCGGAGAGTTTGGCTGGGTGTACGGGTGTGAAAATTCTTTATTTCACGCAACTACATACTTGCAATACGATAAAACGGGTATCGTGGTGCTGCATCGATTGATACGTCGATGCTTAGCGACATCGAGAGATCGATGATTCCCGGCGTTTCTGAGAGTTTGGATGGGCGTACGGGTGTCAAAATTCTTTATTTCATGCAACTACACACTCTCAATACCATAAAACTGGTATCGCAGTTCCGCAGCGATTGATAGGTCGATGCCTAGCGACATCGAGAGATCGAGGATTCCCGGCATTTCTGAGAGTTTGGCTGGGCGTACGGGTGTCAAAATTCTTTATTTCATGCAACTACACACTCTCAATACGATAAAACTGGTATCGTGGTGCTGCAGCGATTGATACGTCGATGCTTAGCGACATCGAGAGATCGATGATTCCCGGCGTTTCTGAAAGTTTGGCTGGGCGTACGGGTGTGAAATTTCTTTATTTCATGCAACTACACACTCTCAATACCATTAAACTGGTATCGTGGTGCTGCAGCGATCGATACGTCGATGCTTAGCGACATCGAGAGATCGAGGATGCCCGGCGTTTCTTAGTGTTTGGCTGGGTGTACGCATGTCAAAATTCTTTATTTCATGCACCTACACACTTACAATACGATAAAACTGGTATCGTGGTGCTGCAGCGATTGATACGTCGATGCTTAGCGACATCGAGAGATCGATGATTCCCGGCATTTCTGAGAGTTTGGCTGGGTGTACGCATGTCAAAATTCTTTATTTCATGCAACTACACACTCTCAATACGATAAAACTGGTATCGTGGTGCTGCAGCGATTGATACGTCGATGCTTAGCGACATCGAGAGATCGATGATTCCCGGCATTTCTGAGAGTTTGGCTGGGCGTACGGGTGTCAAAATTCTTTATTTCATGCAACTACACACTCTCAATACGATAAAACGGGTATCGTGGTGCTGCAGCGATTGATACGTGGATGCTTAGCGAAATCGAGAGATCGAGTATTCCCGGCGTTTCTGAGAGTTTGGCTGGGTGTACGAATGTCAAAATTTTTTATTTTATGCAACTACACACTTACAATACGATAAAACGGGTATCGTGGTGCTGCAGCGATTGATAAGTCGATGCTTAGCGACATCGAGAGATCGATGATTCCCGGCGTTTCTGAGAGTTTGGCTGGGCGTACGGGTGTAAAAATTCTATATTTCATGCAACTACACACTCTCAATACGATAAAACTGGTATCGTGGTGCTGCAGCGATTGATAGGTCGATGCCTAGCGATATCGAGAGATCGAGGATTCCCGGCATTTCTGAGAGTTTGGCTGGGCGTACGGGTGTCGAAATTCTTTATTTCATGCAACTACACACTCTCAATACGATAAAACTGGTATCGTGGTGCTGTAGCAATTGATGCATCGATGTTTAGCGAAATCGAGAGATCGAGGATTCCCGGCGTTTCTGAGAGTTTGGCTGGGTGTACGGGTGTGAAAATTCTTTATTTCATGCAACTACACACTTACAATCCGATAAAACGGGTATCGTGGTGCTGCAGCGATTGATACCCGGATGCTTAGCGAAATCGAGAGATCGAGGATTCCCGGCGTTTCGGAGAGTTTGGCTGGGTGTACGGGTGTGAAAATTCTTTATTTCACGCAACTACATACTTGCAATACGATAAAACGGGTATCGTGGTGCTGCAGCGATTGATACGTCGATGCTTAGCGACATCGAGAGATCGATGATTCCCGGCGTTTCTGAGAGTTTGGATGGGCGTACGGGTGTCAAAATTCTTTATTTCATGCAACTACACACTCTCAATACCATAAAACTGGTATCGCAGTTCCGCAGCGATTGATAGGTCGATGCCTAGCGACATCGAGAGATCGAGGATTCCCGGCATTTCTGAGAGTTTGGCTGGGCGTACGGGTGTCAAAATTCTTTATTTCATGCAACTACACACTCTCAATACGATAAAACTGGTATCGTGGTGCTGCAGCGATTGATACGTCGATGCTTAGCGACATCGAGAGATCGATGATTCCCGGCGTTTCTGAAAGTTTGGCTGGGCGTACGGGTGTGAAATTTCTTTATTTCATGCAACTACACACTCTCAATACCATTAAACTGGTATCGTGGTGCTGCAGCGATCGATACGTCGATGCTTAGCGACATCGAGAGATCGAGGATGCCCGGCGTTTCTTAGTGTTTGGCTGGGTGTACGCATGTCAAAATTCTTTATTTTATGCAACTACAATTTCTCAATACCATTAAACTGGTATCATGGTGCTGCAGCGATCGATACGTCGATGCTTAGCGACATCGAGAGATCGAGGATGCCCGGCGTTTCTTAGTGTTTGGCTGGGTGTACGCATGTCAAAATTCTTTATTTCATGCACCTACACACTTACAATACGATAAAACTGGTATCGTGGTGCTGCAGCGATTGATACGTCGATGCTTAGCGACATCGAGAGATCGATGATATCCGGCGTTTCTGAGAGTTTGGCTGGGTGTACGAATGTCAAAATTCTTTATTTTATGCAACTACAAACTTACAATACGATAAAACGGGTATCGTGGTGCTGCAGCGATTGATACATCGATGCTTAGCGAAATCGAGAGATCGAGGATTCCCGGCGTTTCTGAGAGTTTGGCTGGGTGTACGCATGTCAAAATTCTTTATTTCATGCAACTACACACTCTCAATACGATAAAACTGGTATCGTGGTGCTGCAGCGATTGATACGTCGATGCTTAGCGACATCAAGAGATCGATGATTCCCGGCGTTTCTGACAGTTTGGCTGGGCGGACGGGTGTCAAAATTCTCTATTTCATGCAACTACACACTCTCAATACCATTAAACTGGTATCGTGGTGCTGCAGCGATTGATACATCGATGCTTAGCGAAATCGAGAGATCGAGGATTCCCGGCGTTTCTGAGAGTTTGGCTGGGTGTACGTGTGTGAAAATTCTTTATTTCATGCAACTACATACTTGCAATACGATAAAACGGGTATCGTGGTGCTGCAGCGTTTGATACGTCGATGCATAGCGACATCGAGAGATCGAGGATTCCCGGCGTTTCTGAGAGTTTGGCTGGGCGTACGGGTGTCAAAATTCTTCATTTCATGCAACTACACACTCTCAATACGATAAAACTGGTATCGCAGTTCTGCAGCGATTGATACGTCGAAGCTTAGCGGAATCGAAAGATCGAGGATTCTCGGCGTTTCTGAGACTTTGGCTGGCTGTACGGGTGTCAAAATCCTTCATTTTATGTAACTACACACTCTCAATACGATAAAACTGGTATAGCAGTTTCGCAGCGATTGATAGGTCGATGCCTGGGGACATCGAGAGATCGAGGATTCCCGGCATTTCTGAGAGTTTGGCTGGGCGTACGGGTGTCAAAATTCTTTATTTCATGCAACTACACACTCTCAATACGATAAAACGGGTATCGTGGTGCTGCAGCGATTGATACGTGGATGCTTAGCGAAATCGAGAGATCGAGTATTCCCGGCGTTTCTGAGAGTTTGGCTGGGTGTACGCATGTCAAAATTCTTTATTTCATGCAACTACACACTCTCAATACGATAAAACTGGTATCGTGGTGCTGCAGCGATTGATACGTCGATGCTTAGCGACATCAAGAGATCGATGATTCCCGGCGTTTCTGAACGTTTGGCTGGGCGGACGGGTGTCAAAATTCTCTATTTCATGCAACTACACACTCTCAATACCATTAAACTGGTATCGTGGTGCTGCAGCGATTGATACATCGATGCTTAGCGAAATCGAGAGATCGAGGATTCCCGGCGTTTCTGAGAGTTTGGCTGGGTGTACGTGTGTGAAAATTCTTTATTTCATGCAACTACATACTTGCAATACGATAAAACGGGTATCGTGGTGCTGCAGCGTTTGATACGTCGATGCATAGCGACATCGAGAGATCGAGGATTCCCGGCGTTTCTGAGAGTTTGGCTGGGTGTACGCATGTCAAAATTCTTTATTTCATGCAACTACACACTCTCAATACGATAAAACTGGTATCGTGGTGCTGCAGCGATTGATACGTCGATGCTTAGCGACATCGAGAGATCGATGATTCCCGGCGTTTCTGAGACTTTGGCTGGCTGTACGGGTGTCAAAATCTTTCATTTTATGTAACTACACACTCTCAATACGATAAAACTGGTATAGCAGTTTCGCAGCGATTGATAGGTCGATGCCTGGGGACATCGAGAAATCGAGGATTCCCGGCATTTCTGAGAGTTTGGCTGGGCGTACGGGTGTCAAAATTCTTTATTTCATGCAACTACACACTCTCAATACGATAAAACGGGTATCGTGGTGCTGCAGCGATTGATACGTGGATGCTTAGCGAAATCGAGAGATCGAGTATTCCCGGCGTTTCTGAGAGTTTGGCTGGGTGTACGAATGTCAAAATTTTTTATTTTATGCAACTACACACTTACAATACGATAAAACGGGTATCGTGGTGCTGCAGCGATTGATAAGTCGATGCTTAGCGACATCGAGAGATCGATGATTCCCGCCGTTTCTGAGAGTTTGGCTGGGCGTACGGGTGTAAAAATTCTATATTTCTTGCAACTACACACTCTCAATACGATAAAACTGGTATCGTGGTGCTGCAGCGATTGATAGGTTGATGCCTAGCGATATCGAGAGATCGAGGATTCCCGGCATTTCTGAGAGTTTGGCTGGGCGTACGGGTGTCGAAATTCTTTATTTCATGCAACTACACACTCTCAATACGATAAAACTGGTATCGTGGTGCTGTAGCAATTGATACATCGATGCTTAGCGAAATCGAGAGATCGAGGATTCCCGGCGTTTCTGAGAGTTTGGCTGGGTGTACGGGTGTGAAAATTCTTTATTTCATGCAACTACACACTTACAATCCGATAAAACGGGTATCGTGGTGCTGCAGCGATTGATACCCGGATGCTTAGCGAAATCGAGAGATCGAGGATTCCCGGCGTTTCGGAGAGTTTGGCTGGGTGTACGGGTGTGAAAATTCTTTATTTCACGCAACTACATACTTGCAATACGATAAAACGGGTATCGTGGTGCTTCAGCGATTGATACGTCGATGCTTAGCGACATCGAGAGATCGATGATTCCCGGCGTTTCTGAGAGTTTGGATGGGCGTACGGGTGTCAAAATTCTTTATTTCATGCAACTACACACTCTCAATACCATAAAACTGGTATCGCAGTTCCGCAGCGATTGATAGGTCGATGCCTAGCGACATCGAGAGATCGAGGATTCCCGGCATTTCTGAGAGTTTGGCTGGGCGTACGGGTGTCAAAATTCTTTATTTCATGCAACTACACACTCTCAATACGATAAAACTGGTATCGTGGTGCTGCAGCGATTGATACGTCGATGCTTAGCGACATCGAGAGATCGATGATTCCCGGCGTTTCTGAAAGTTTGGCTGGGCGTACGGGTGTGAAATATCTTTATTTCATGCAACTACACACTCTCAATACCATTAAACTGGTATCGTGGTGCTGCAGCGATCGATACGTCGATGCTTAGCGACATCGAGAGATCGAGGATGCCCGGCGTTTCTTAGTGTTTGGCTGGGTGTACGCATGTCAAAATTCTTTATTTCATGCACCTACACACTTACAATACGATAAAACTGGTATCGTGGTGCTGCAGCGATTGATACGTCGATGCTTAGCGACATCGAGAGATCGATGATTCCCGGCGTTTCTGAGAGTTTGTCTGGGTGTACGCATGTCAAAATTCTTTATTTCATGCAACTACACACTCTCAATACGATAAAACTGGTATCGTGGTGCTGCAGCGATTGATACGTCGATGCTTAGCGACATCGAGAGATCGATGATTCCCGGCGTTTCTGACAGTTTGGCTGGGCGTACGGGTGTCAAAATTCTTTATTTCATGCAACTACACACTCTCAATACCAATAAACTGGTATCGTCGTGCTGCAGCGATTGATACGTCGATGCTTAGCGACATCAAGAGATCGATGATTCCCGGCGTTTCTGACAGTTTGGCTGGGCGTACGGGTGCCAAAATTCTCTATTTCATGCAACTACACACTCTCAATACCATTAAACTGGTATCGTGGTGCTGCAGCGATTGATACATCGATGCTTAGCGAAATCGAGAGATCGAGGATTCCCGGCGTTTCTGAGAGTTTGGCTGGGTGTACGTGTGTGAAAATTCTTTATTTCATGCAACTACATACTCGCAATACGATAAAACTGGTATCGCAGTTCTGCAGCGATTGATACGTCGAAGCTTAGCGGAATCGAACGATCGAGGATTCTCGGCGTTTCTGAGACTTTGGCTGGCTGTACGGGTGTCAAAATCCTTCATTTTATGTAACTACACACTCTCAATACGATAAAACTTGTATAGCAGTTTCGCAGCGATTGATAGGTCGATGCCTAGCGGCATCGAGAGATCGAGGATTCCCGGCATTTCTGACTGTTTGGCTGGGCGTACGGGTGACAAAATTCTTTATTTCATGCAACTACACACTCTCAATACGATAAAACGGGTATCGTGGTGCTGCAGCGATTGATACGTGGATGCTTAGCGAAATCGAGAGATCGAGTATTCCCGGCGTTTCTGAGAGTTTGGCTGGGTGTACGAATGTCAAAATTCTTTATTTTATGCAACTACACACTCTCAATATCATTAAACTGGTATCATGGTGCTGCAGCGATCGATACGTCGATGCTTAGCGACATCGAGAGATCGAGTATTCCCGGCGTTTCTGAGAGTTTGGCTGGGTGTACGAATGTCAAAATTATTTATTTTATGCAACTACACACTCTTAATACCATTAAACTGGTATCATGGTGCTGCAGCGATCGATACGTCGATGCTTAGCGACATCGAGAGATCGAGGATGCCCGGCGTTTCTTAGTGTTTGGCTGGGTGTACGCATGTCAAAATTCTTTATTTCATGCACCTACACACTTACAATACGATAAAACTGGTATCGTGGTGCTGCAGCGATTGATACGTCGATGCTTAGCGACATCGAGAGATCGATGATATCCGGCGTTTCTGAGAGTTTGGCTGGGTGTACGAATGTCAAAATTCTTTATTTTATGCAACTACACACTTACAATACGATAAAACGGGTATCGTGGTGCTGCAGCGATTGATACATCGATGCTTAGCGAAATCGAGAGATCGAGGATTCCCGGCGTTTCTGAGAGTTTGGCTGGGTGTACGCATGTCAAAATTCTTTATTTCATGCAACTACATACTTGCAATACGATAAAACGGGTATCGTGGTGCTGCAGCGTTTGATACGTCGATGCATAGCGACATCGAGAGATCGAGGATTCCCGGCGTTTCTGAGAGTTTGGCTGGGCGTACGGGTGTCAAAATCCTTCATTTTATGTAACTACACACTCTCAATACGATAAAACTGGTATAGCAGTTTCGCAGCGATTGATAGGTCGATGCCTGGGGACATCGAGAGATCGAGGATTCCCGGCATTTCTGAGAGTTTGGCTGGGCGTACGGGTGTCAAAATTCTTTATTTCATGCAACTACACACTCTCAATACGATAAAACGGGTATCGTGGTGTTGCAGCGATTGATACATGGATGCTTAGCGAAATCGAGAGATCGAGTATTCCCGGCGTTTCTGAGAGTTTGGCTGGGTGTACGAATGTCAAAATTCTTTATTTTATGCAACTACACACTTACAATACGATAAAACGGGTATCGTGGTGCTGCAGCGATTGATACGTCGATGCTTAGCGACATCGAGAGATCGATGATTCCCGGCGTTTCTGAGAGTTTGGCTGGGCGTACGGGTGTCCAAATTCTATATTTCATGCAACTTCACACTCTCAATACGATAAAACTGGTATCGTGGTGCTGCAGCGATTGATACGTGGATGCTTAGCGAAATCGAGAGATCGAGTATTCCCGGCGTTTCTGAGAGTTTGGCTGGGTGTACGAATGTCAAAATTCTTTATTTTATGCAACTACACACTTACAATACGATAAAACGGGTATCGTGGTGCTGCAGCGATTGATACGTCGATGCTTAGCGACATCGAGAGATCGATGATTCCCGGCGTTTCTGAGAGTTTGGCTGGGCGTACGGGTGTCCAAATTCTATATTTCATGCAACTTCACACTCTCAATACGATAAAACTGGTATCGTGGTGCTGCAGCGATTGATACGTGGATGCTTAGCGAAATCGAGAGATCGAGTATTCCCGGCGTTTCTGAGAGTTTGGCTGGGTGTACGAATGTCAAAATTCTTTATTTTATGCAACTACACACTTACAATACGATAAAACGGGTATCGTGGTGCTGCAGCGATTGATACGTCGATGCTTAGCGACATCGAGAGATCGATGATTCCCGGCGTTTCTGAGAGTTTGGATGGGCGTACGGGTGTCAAAATTCTATATTTCATGCAACTCACACACTCTCAATACCATAAAACCTGTATCGCAGTTCCGCAGCGATTGATAGGTCGATGCCTAGCGACATCGAGAGATCGAGGATTCCCGGCATTTCTGAGAGTTTGGCTGGGCGTACGGGTGTCAAAATTCTTTATTTCATGCAACTACACACTCTCAATACCATTAAACTGGTATCGTGGTGCTGCAGCGATTGATACATCGATGCTTAGCGAAATCGAGAGATCGAGGATTCCCGGCGTTTCTGAGAGTTTGGCTGGGTGTACGGGTGTGAAAATTCTCTATTTCATGCAACTACATACTTGCAATACGATAAAACGGGTATCGTGGTGCTGCAGCGTTTGATACGTCGATGCATAGCGACATCGAGAGATCGAGGATTCCCGGCGTTTCTGAGAGTTTGGCTGGGCGTACGGGTGTCAAAATCCTTCATTTTATGTAACTACACACTCTCAATACGATAAAACTGGTATAGCAGTTTCGCAGCGATTGATAGGTCGATGCCTGGGGACATCGAGAGATCGAGGATTCCCGGCATTTCTGAGAGTTTGGCTGGGCGTACGGGTGTCAAAATTCTTTATTTCATGCAACTACACACTCTCAATACGATAAAACGGGTATCGTGGTGTTGCAGCGATTGATACATGGATGCTTAGCGAAATCGAGAGATCGAGTATTCCCGGCGTTTCTGAGAGTTTGGCTGGGTGTACGAATGTCAAAATTCTTTATTTTATGCAACTACACACTTACAATACGATAAAACGGGTATCGTGGTGCTGCAGCGATTGATACGTCGATGCTTAGCGACATCGAGAGATCGATGATTCCCGGCGTTTCTGAGAGTTTGGCTGGGCGTACGGGTGTCAAAATTCTATATTTCATGCAACTTCACACTCTCAATACGATAAAACTGGTATCGTGGTGCTGCAGCGATTGATACGTGGATGCTTAGCGAAATCGAGAGATCGAGTATTCCCGGCGTTTCTGAGAGTTTGGCTGGGTGTACGAATGTAAAAATTCTTTATTTTATGCAACTACACACTTACAATACGATAAAACGGGTATCGTGGTGCTGCAGCGATTGATACGTCGATGCTTAGCGACATCGAGAGATCGATGATTCCCGGCGTTTCTGAGAGTTTGGCTGGGCGTACGTGTGTCAAAATTCTTTATTTTATGCAACTACACACTTACAATACGATAAAACGGGTATCGTGGTGCTGCAGCGATTGATACGTCGATGCTTAGCGACATCGAGAGATCGATGATTCCCGGCGTTTCTGAGAGTTTGTCTGGGCGTACGGGTGTCAAAATTCTATATTTCATGAAACTTCACACTCTCAATACGATAAAACTGGTATCGTGGTGCTGCAGCGATTAATAGGTCGATGCCTAGCGATATCGAGAGATCGAGGATTCCCGGCATTTCTGAGAGTTTGGCTGGGCGTACGGGTGTCGAAATTCTTTATTTCATGCAACTACACACTCTCAATACGATAAAACTGGTATCGTGGTGCTGTAGCAATTGATACATCGATGCTTAGCGAAATCGAGAGATCGAGGATTCCCGGCGTTTCTGAGAGTTTTGCTGGGTGTACGGGTGTGAAAATTCTTTATTTCATGCAACTATACACTTACAATCCGATAAAACGGGTATCGTGGTGCTGCAGCGATTGATACCCGGATGCTTAGCGAAATCGAGAGATCGAGGATTCCCGGCGTTTCGGAGAGTTTGGCTGGGTGTGCGGGTGTGAAAATTCTTTATTTCATGCAACTACATACTTTCAATACGATAAAACGGGTATCGTGGTGCTGCAGCGATTGATACGTCGATGCTTAGCGACATCGAGAGATCGATGATTCCCGGCGTTTCTGAGAGTTTGGATGGGCGTACGGGTGTCAAAATTCTTTATTTCATGCAACTCACACACTCTCAATACCATAAAACCTGTATCGCAGTTCCGCAGCGATTGATAGGTCGATGCCTAGCGACATCGAGAGATCGAGGATTCCCGGCATTTCTGAGAGTTTGGCTGGGCGTACGGGTGTCAAAATTCTTTATTTCATGCAACTACACACTCTCAATACGATAAAACTGTTATCGTGGTGCTGCAGCGATTGATACGTCGATGCTTAGCGACATCGAGAGATCGATGATTCCCGGCGTTTCTGAAAGTTTGGCTGGGCGTACGGGTGTGAAAATTCTTTATTTCATGCAACTACACACTCTCAATACCATTAAACTGGTATCGTGGTGCTGCAGCGATCGATACGTCGATGCTTAGCGACATCGAGAGATCGAGGATGCCCGGCGTTTCTGAAAGTTTGGCTGGGGGTACGCATGTCAAAATTCTTTATTTCATGCACCTACACACTTACAATATGATAAAACTGGTATCGTGGTGCTGCAGCGATTGATACGTCGATGCTTAGCGACATCGAGAGATCGATGATTCCCGGCGTTTCTGAGAGTTTGGCTGGGTGTACGCATGTCAAAATTCTTTATTTCATGCAACTACACACTCCCAATACGATAAAACTGGTATCGTGGTGCTGCAGCGATTGATACGTCGATGCTTAGCGACATCGAGAGATCGATGATTCCCGGCGTTTCTGACAGTTTGGCTGGGCGTACGGGTGTCAAAATTCTTTATTTCATGCAACTACACACTCTCAATACCATTAAACTGGTATCGTGGTGCTGCAGCGATTGATATGTCGATGCTTAGCGACATCAAGAGATCGATGATTCCCGGCGTTTCTGACAGTTTGGCTGGGCGTACGGGTGTCAAAATTCTCTATTTCATGCAACTACATACTCTCAATACCATTAAACTGGTATCGTGGTGATGCAGCGATTGATACATCGATGCTTAGCGAAATCGAGAGATCGAGGATTCCCGGCGTTTCTGAGAGTTTGGCTGGGTGTACGTGTGTGAAAATTCTTTATTTCATGCAACTACATACTTGCAATACGATAAAACGGGTATCGTGGTGCGGCAGCGTTTGATACGTCGATGCTTAGCGACATCGAGAGATCGAGGATTCCCGGCGTTTCTGAGAGTTTGGCTGGGCGTACGGGTGTCAAAATTCTTCATTTCATGCAACTACACACTCTCAATACGATAAAACTGGTATCGCAGTTCTGCAGCGATTGATACGTCGAAGCTTAGCGGAATCGAAAGATCGAGGATTCTCGGCGTTTCTGAGACTTTGGCTGGCTGTACGGGTGTCAAAATCCTTCATTTTATGTAACTACACACTCTCAATACGATAAAACTGGTATAGCAGTTTCGCAGCGATTGATAGGTCGATGCCTGGCGGCATCGAGAGATCGAGGATTCCCGGCATTTCTGAGAGTTTGGCTGGGCGTACGGGTGTCAAAATTCTTTATTTCATGCAACTACACACTCTCAATACGATAAAACGGGTATCGTGGTGCTGCAGCGATTGATACGTGGATGCTTAGCGAAATCGAGAGATCGAGTATTCCCGGCGTTTCTGAGAGTTTGGCTGGGTGTACGAATGTCAAAATTCTTTATTTTATGCAACTACACACTCTCAATACCATTAAACTGGTATCATGGTGCTGCAGCGATCGATACGTCGATGCTTAGCGACATCGAGAGATCGAGTATTCCCGGCGTTTCTGAGAGTTTGGCTGGGTGTACGAATGTCAAAATTCTTTATTTTATGCAACTACACACTCTCAATACCATTAAACTGGTATCATGGTGCTGCAGCGATCGATACGTCGATGCTTAGCGACATCGAGAGATCGAGGATGCCCGGCGTTTCTTAGTGTTTGGCTGGGTGTACGCATGTCAAAATTCTTTATTTCATGCACCTACACACTTACAATACGATAAAACGGGTATCGTGGTGCTGCAGCGATTGATACATCGATGCTTAGCGAAATCGAGAGATCGAGGATTCCCGGCGTTTCTGAGAGTTTGGCTGGGTGTACGCATGTCAAAATTCTTTATTTCATGCAACTACACACTCTCAATACGATAAAACTGGTATCGTGGTGCTGCAGCGATTGATACGTGGATGCTTAGCGAAATCGAGAGATCGAGTATTCCCGGCGTTTCTGAGAGTTTGGCTGGGTGTACGAATGTCAAAATTCTTTATTTTATGCAACTACACACTCTCAATACCATTAAACTGGTATCATGGTGCTGCAGCGATCGATACGTCGATGCTTAGCGACATCGAGAGATCGAGTATTCCCGGCGTTTCTGAGAGTTTGGCTGGGTGTACGAATGTCAAAATTCTTTATTTTACGCAACTACACACTCTCAATACCATTAAACTGGTATCATGGTGCTGCAGCGATCGATACGTCGATGCTTAGCGACATCGAGAGATCGAGGATGCCCGGCGTTTCTTAGTGTTTGGCTGGGTGTACGCATGTCAAAATTCTTTATTTCATGCACCTACACACTTACAATACGATAAAACTGGTATCGTGGTGCTGCAGCGATTGATACGTCGATGCTTAGCGACATCGAGAGATCGATGATATCCGGCGTTTCTGAGAGTTTGGCTGGGTGTACGAATGTCAAAATTCTTTATTTTATGCAACTACACACTTACAATACGATAAAACGGGTATCGTGGTGCTGCAGCGATTGATACATCGATGCTTAGCGAAATCGAGAGATCGAGGATTCCCGGCGTTTCTGAGAGTTTGGCTGGGTGTACGCATGTCAAAATTCTTTATTTCATGCAACTACACACTCTCAATACGATAAAACGGGTATCGTGGTGCTGCAGCGATTGATACGTGGATGCTTAGCGAAATCGAGAGATCGAGTATTCCCGGCGTTTCTGAGTGTTTGGCTGGGTGTACGAATGTAAAAATTCTTTATTTTATGCAACTACACACTTACACTACGATAAAACGGGTATCGTGGTGCTGCAGCGATTGATACGTCGATGCTTAGCGACATCGAGAGATCGATGATTCCCGGCGTTTCTGAGAGTTTGGCTGGGCGTACGGGTGTCAAAATTCTTTATTTTATGCAACTACACACTTACAATACGATAAAACGGGTATCGTGGTGCTGCAGCGATTGATACGTCGATGCTTAGCGACATCGAGAGATCGATGATTCCCGGCGTTTCTGAGAGTTTGTCTGGGCGTACGGGTGTCAAAATTCTATATTTCATGCAACTTCACACTCTCAATACGATAAAACGGGTATCGTGGTGCTGCAGCGATTGATACGTGGATGCTTAGCGAAATCGAGAGATCGAGTATTCCCGGCGTTTCTGAGAGTTTGGCTGGGTGTACGAATGTCAAAATTTTTTATTTTATGCAACTACACACTTACAATACGATAAAACGGGTATCGTGGTGCTGCAGCGATTGATAAGTCGATGCTTAGCGACATCGAGAGATCGATGATTCCCGGCGTTTCTGAGAGTTTGGCTGGGCGTACGGGTGTAAAAATTCTATATTTCATGCAACTACACACTCTGAATACGATAAAACTGGTATCGTGGTGCTGCAGCGATTGATAGGTCGATGCCTAGCGATATCGAGAGATCGAGGATTCCCGGCATTTCTGAGAGTTTGGCTGGGCGTACGGGTGTCGAAATTCTTTATTTCATGCAACTACACACTCTCAATACGATAAAACTGGTATCGTGGTGCTGTAGCAATTGATACATCGATGCTTAGCGAAATCGAGAGATCGAGGATTCCCGGCGTTTCTGAGAGTTTGGCTGGGTGTACGGGTGTGAAAATTCTTTATTTCATGCAACTACACACTTACAATCCGATAAAACGGGTATCGTGGTGCTGCAGCGATTGATACACGGATGCTTAGCGAAATCGAGAGATCGAGGATTCCCGGCGTTTCGGAGAGTTTGGCTGGGTGTACGGGTGTGAAAATTCTTTATTTCACGCAACTACATACTTGCAATACGATAAAACGGGTATCGTGGTGCTGCAGCGATTGATACGTCGATGCTTAGCGACATCGAGAGATCGATGATTCCCGGCGTTTCTGAGAGTTTGGATGGGCGTACGGGTGTCAAAATTCTTTATTTCATGCAACTACACACTCTCAATACCATAAAACTGGTATCGCAGTTCCGCAGCGATTGATAGGTCGATGCCTAGCGACATCGAGAGATCGAGGATTCCCGGCATTTCTGAGAGTTTGGCTGGGCGTACGGGTGTCAAAATTCTTTATTTCATGCAACTACACACTCTCAATACGATAAAACTGGTATCGTGGTGCTGCAGCGATTGATACGTCGATGCTTAGCGACATCGAGAGATCGATGATTCCCGGCGTTTCTGAAAGTTTGGCTGGGCGTACGGGTGTGAAATTTCTTTATTTCATGCAACTACACACTCTCAATACCATTAAACTGGTATCGTGGTGCTGCAGCGATCGATACGTCGATGCTTAGCGACATCGAGAGATCGAGGATGCCCGGCGTTTCTTAGTGTTTGGCTGGGTGTACGCATGTCAAAATTCTTTATTTCATGCAACTACACACTCTCAATACGATAAAACTGGTATCGTGGTGCTGCAGCGATTGATACGTCGATGCTTAGCGACATCGAGAGATCGATGATTCCCGGCGTTTCTGACAGTTTGGCTGGGCGTACGGGTGTCAAAATTCTTTATTTCATGCAACTACACACTCTCAATACCATTAAACTGGTATCGTGGTGCTGCAGCGATTGATATGTCGATGCTTAGCGACATCAAGAGATCGATGATTCCCGGCGTTTCTGACAGTTTGGCTGGGCGTACGGGTGTCAAAATTCTCTATTTCATGCAACTACATACTCTCAATACCATTAAACTGGTATCGTGGTGATGCAGCGATTGATACATCGATGCTTAGCGAAATCGAGAGATCGAGGATTCCCGGCGTTTCTGAGAGTTTGGCTGGGTGTACGTGTGTGAAAATTCTTTATTTCATGCAACTACATACTTGCAATACGATAAAACGGGTATCGTGGTGCGGCAGCGTTTGATACGTCGATGCTTAGCGACATCGAGAGATCGAGGATTCCCGGCGTTTCTGAGAGTTTGGCTGGGCGTACGGGTGTCAAAATTCTTCATTTCATGCAACTACACACTCTCAATACGATAAAACTGGTATCGCAGTTCTGCAGCGATTGATACGTCGAAGCTTAGCGGAATCGAAAGATCGAGGATTCTCGGCGTTTCTGAGACTTTGGCTGGCTGTACGGGTGTCAAAATCCTTCATTTTATGTAACTACACACTCTCAATACGATAAAACTGGTATAGCAGTTTCGCAGCGATTGATAGATCGATGCCTGGCGGCATCGAGAGATCGAGGATTCCCGGCATTTCTGAGAGTTTGGCTGGGCGTACGGGTGTCAAAATTCTTTATTTCATGCAACTACACACTCTCAATACGATAAAACGGGTATCGTGGTGCTGCAGCGATTGATACGTGGATGCTTAGCGAAATCGAGAGATCGAGTATTCCCGGCGTTTCTGAGAGTTTGGCTGGGTGTACGAATGTCAAAATTCTTTATTTTATGCAACTACACACTCTCAATACCATTAAACTGGTATCATGGTGCTGCAGCGATCGATACGTCGATGCTTAGCGACATCGAGAGATCGAGTATTCCCGGCGTTTCTGAGAGTTTGGCTGGGTGTACGAATGTCAAAATTCTTTATTTCATGCAACTACACACTCTCAATACGATAAAACGGGTATCGTGGTGCTGCAGCGATTGATACGTGGATGCTTAGCGAAATCGAGAGATCGAGTATTCCCGGCGTTTCTGAGAGTTTGGCTGGGTGTACGAATGTCAAAATTTTTTATTTTATGCAACTACACACTTACAATACGATAAAACGGGTATCGTGGTGCTGCAGCGATTGATAAGTCGATGCTTAGCGACATCGAGAGATCGATGATTCCCGGCGTTTCTGAGAGTTTGGCTGGGCGTACGGGTGTAAAAATTCTATATTTCATGCAACTACACACTCTCAATACGATAAAACTGGTATCGTGGTGCTGCAGCGATTGATAGGTCGATGCCTAGCGATATCGAGAGATCGAGGATTCCCGGCATTTCTGAGAGTTTGGCTGGGCGTACGGGTGTCGAAATTCTTTATTTCATGCAACTACACACTCTCAATACGATAAAACTGGTATCGTGGTGCTGTAGCAATTGATACATCGATGCTTAGCGAAATCGAGAGATCGAGGATTCCCGGCGTTTCTGAGAGTTTGGCTGGGTGTACGGGTGTGAAAATTCTTTATTTCATGCAACTACACACTTACAATCCGATAAAACGGGTATCGTGGTGCTGCAGCGATTGATACCCGGATGCTTAGCGAAATCGAGAGATCGAGGATTCCCGGCGTTTCGGAGAGTTTGGCTGGGTGTACGGGTGTGAAAATTCTTTATTTCACGCAACTACATACTTGCAATACGATAAAACGGGTATCGTGGTGCTGCAGCGATTGATACGTCGATGCTTAGCGACATCGAGAGATCGATGATTCCCGGCGTTTCTGAGAGTTTGGATGGGCGTACGGGTGTCAAAATTCTTTATTTCATGCAACTACACACTCTCAATACCATAAAACTGGTATCGCAGTTCCGCAGCGATTGATAGGTCGATGCCTAGCGACATCGAGAGATCGAGGATTCCCGGCATTTCTGAGAGTTTGGCTGGGCGTACGGGTGTCAAAATTCTTTATTTCATGCAACTACACACTCTCAATACGATAAAACTGGTATCGTGGTGCTGCAGCGATTGATACGTCGATGCTTAGCGACATCGAGAGATCGATGATTCCCGGCGTTTCTGAAAGTTTGGCTGGGCGTACGGGTGTGAAATTTCTTTATTTCATGCAACTACACACTCTCAATACCATTAAACTGGTATCGTGGTGTTGCAGCGATCGATACGTCGATGCTTAGCGACATCGAGAGATCGAGGATGCCCGGCGTTTCTTAGTGTTTGGCTGGGTGTACGCATGTCAAAATTCTTTATTTCATGCACCTACACACTTACAATACGATAAAACTGGTATCGTGGTGCTGCAGCGATTGATACGTCGATGCTTAGCGACATCGAGAGATCGATGATTCCCGGCATTTCTGAGAGTTTGGCTGGGTGTACGCATGTCAAAATTCTTTATTTCATGCAACTACACACTCTCAATACGATAAAACTGGTATCGTGGTGCTGCAGCGATTGATACGTCGATGCTTAGCGACATCGAGAGATCGATGATTCCCGGCATTTCTGAGAGTTTGGCTGGGCGTACGGGTGTCAAAATTCTTTATTTCATGCAACTACACACTCTCAATACGATAAAACGGGTATCGTGGTGCTGCAGCGATTGATACGTGGATGCTTAGCGAAATCGAGAGATCGAGTATTCCCGGCGTTTCTGAGAGTTTGGCTGGGTGTACGAATGTCAAAATTTTTTATTTTATGCAACTACACACTTACAATACGATAAAACGGGTATCGTGGTGCTGCAGCGATTGATAAGTCGATGCTTAGCGACATCGAGAGATCGATGATTCCCGGCGTTTCTGAGAGTTTGGCTGGGCGTACGGGTGTAAAAATTCTATATTTCATGCAACTACACACTCTCAATACGATAAAACTGGTATCGTGGTGCTGCAGCGATTGATAGGTCGATGCCTAGCGATATCGAGAGATCGAGGATTCCCGGCATTTCTGAGAGTTTGGCTGGGCGTACGGGTGTCGAAATTCTTTATTTCATGCAACTACACACTCTCAATACGATAAAACTGGTATCGTGGTGCTGTAGCAATTGATGCATCGATGTTTAGCGAAATCGAGAGATCGAGGATTCCCGGCGTTTCTGAGAGTTTGGCTGGGTGTACGGGTGTGAAAATTCTTTATTTCATGCAACTACACACTTACAATCCGATAAAACGGGTATCGTGGTGCTGCAGCGATTGATACCCGGATGCTTAGCGAAATCGAGAGATCGAGGATTCCCGGCGTTTCGGAGAGTTTGGCTGGGTGTACGGGTGTGAAAATTCTTTATTTCACGCAACTACATACTTGCAATACGATAAAACGGGTATCGTGGTGCTGCAGCGATTGATACGTCGATGCTTAGCGACATCGAGAGATCGATGATTCCCGGCGTTTCTGAGAGTTTGGATGGGCGTACGGGTGTCAAAATTCTTTATTTCATGCAACTACACACTCTCAATACCATAAAACTGGTATCGCAGTTCCGCAGCGATTGATAGGTCGATGCCTAGCGACATCGAGAGATCGAGGATTCCCGGCATTTCTGAGAGTTTGGCTGGGCGTACGGGTGTCAAAATTCTTTATTTCATGCAACTACACACTCTCAATACGATAAAACTGGTATCGTGGTGCTGCAGCGATTGATACGTCGATGCTTAGCGACATCGAGAGATCGATGATTCCCGGCGTTTCTGAAAGTTTGGCTGGGCGTACGGGTGTGAAATTTCTTTATTTCATGCAACTACACACTCTCAATACCATTAAACTGGTATCGTGGTGCTGCAGCGATCGATACGTCGATGCTTAGCGACATCGAGAGATCGAGGATGCCCGGCGTTTCTTAGTGTTTGGCTGGGTGTACGCATGTCAAAATTCTTTATTTCATGCACCTACACACTTACAATACGATAAAACTGGTATCGTGGTGCTGCAGCGATTGATACGTCGATGCTTAGCGACATCGAGAGATCGATGATTCCCGGCGTTTCTGAGAGTTTGGCTGGGTGTACGCATGTCAAAATTCTTTATTTCATGCAACTACACACTCTCAATACGATAAAACTGGTATCGTGGTGCTGCAGCGATTGATACGTCGATGCTTAGCGACATCGAGAGATCGAGTATTCCCGGCGTTTCTGAGAGTTTGGCTGGGTGTACGCATGTCAAAATTCTTTATTTCATGCAACTACACACTCTCAATACGATAAAACTGGTATCGTGGTGCTGCAGCGATTGATACGTCGATGCTTAGCGACATCAAGAGATCGATGATTCCCGGCGTTTCTGAACGTTTGGCTGGGCGGACGGGTGTCAAAATTCTCTATTTCATGCAACTACACACTCTCAATACCATTAAACTGGTATCGTGGTGCTGCAGCGATTGATACATCGATGCTTAGCGAAATCGAGAGATCGAGGATGCCCGGCGTTTCTTAGTGTTTGGCTGGGTGTACGCATGTCAAAATTCTTTATTTCATGCACCTACACACTTACAATACTATAAAACTGGTATCGTGGTGCTGCAGCGATTGATACGTCGATGCTTAGCGACATCGAGAGATCGATGATTCCCGGCGTTTCTGAGAGTTTGGCTGGGTGTACGCATGTCAAAATTCTTTATTTCATGCAACTACACACTCTCAATACGATAAAACTGATATCGTGGTGCTGCAGCGATTGATACGTCGATGCTTAGCGACATCGAGAGATCGATGATTCCCGGCGTTTCTGACAGTTTGGCTGGGCGTACGGGTGTCAAAATTCTTTATTTCATGCAACTACACACTCTCAATACCAATAAACTGGTATCGTCGTGCTGCAGCGATTGATACGTCGATGCTTAGCGACATCAAGAGATCGATGATTCCCGGCGTTTCTGACAGTTTGGCTGGGCGTACGGGTGCCAAAATTCTCTATTTCATGCAACTACACACTCTTAATACCATTAAACTGGTATCGTGGTGCTGCAGCGATTGATACATCGATGCTTAGCGAAATCGAGAGATCGAGGATTCCCGGCGTTTCTGAGAGTTTGGCTGGGTGTACGTGTGTGAAAATTCTTTATTTCATGCAACTACATACTCGCAATACGATAAAACGGGTATCGTGGTGCTGCAGCGTTTGATACGTCGATGCTTAGCGACATCGAGAGATCGAGGATTCCCGGCGTTTCTGAGAGTTTGGCTGGGCGTACGGGTGTCAAAATTCTTCATTTCATGCAACTACACACTCTCAATACGATAAAACTGGTATCGCAGTTCTGCAGCGATTGATACGTCGAAGCTTAGCGGAATCGAAAGATCGAGGATTCTCGGCGTTTCTGAGACTTTGGCTGGCTGTACGGGTGTCAAAATCCTTCATTTTATGTAACTACACACTCTCAATACGATAAAACTGGTATAGCAGTTTCGCAGCGATTGATAGGTCGATGCCTAGCGGCATCGAGAGATCGAGGATTCCCGGCATTTCTGACTGTTTGGCTGGGCGTACGGGTGACAAAATTCTTTATTTCATGCAACTACACACTCTCAATACGATAAAACTGGTATCGCAGTTCTGCAGCGATTGATACGTCGAAGCTTAGCGGAATCGAAAGATCGAGGATTCTCGGCGTTTCTGAGACTTTGGCTGGCTGTACGGGTGTCAA
This sequence comes from Clistopyga incitator, assembly GCA_947507545.1. Taxonomy (NCBI): domain Eukaryota; kingdom Metazoa; phylum Arthropoda; class Insecta; order Hymenoptera; family Ichneumonidae; genus Clistopyga; species Clistopyga incitator. The sequence continues at coordinate 6,960,618 of OX382179.1, read as the reverse complement.
AATCCTTCATTTTATGTAACTACACACTCTCAATACGATAAAACTGGTATAGCAGTTTCGCAGCGATTGATAGGTCGATGCCTGGGGACATCGAGAGATCGAGGATTCCCGGCATTTCTGAGAGTTTGGCTGGGCGTACGGGTGTCAAAATTCTTTATTTCATGCAACTACACACTCTCAATACGATAAAACGGGTATCGTGGTGCTGCAGCGATTGATACGTGGATGCTTAGCGAAATCGAGAGATCGAGTATTCCCGGCGTTTCTGAGAGTTTGGCTGGGTGTACGCATGTCAAAATTCTTTATTTCATGCAACTACACACTCTCAATACGATAAAACTGGTATCGTGGTGCTGCAGCGATTGATACGTCGATGCTTAGCGACATCAAGAGATCGATGATTCCCGGCGTTTCTGAACGTTTGGCTGGGCGGACGGGTGTCAAAATTCTCTATTTCATGCAACTACACACTCTCAATACCATTAAACTGGTATCGTGGTGCTGCAGCGATTGATACATCGATGCTTAGCGAAATCGAGAGATCGAGGATGCCCGGCGTTTCTTAGTGTTTGGCTGGGTGTACGCATGTCAAAATTCTTTATTTCATGCACCTACACACTTACAATACTATAAAACTGGTATCGTGGTGCTGCAGCGATTGATACGTCGATGCTTAGCGACATCGAGAGATCGATGATTCCCGGCGTTTCTGAGAGTTTGGCTGGGTGTACGCATGTCAAAATTCTTTATTTCATGCAACTACACACTCTCAATACGATAAAACTGATATCGTGGTGCTGCAGCGATTGATACGTCGATGCTTAGCGACATCGAGAGATCGATGATTCCCGGCGTTTCTGACAGTTTGGCTGGGCGTACGGGTGTCAAAATTCTTTATTTCATGCAACTACACACTCTCAATACCAATAAACTGGTATCGTCGTGCTGCAGCGATTGATACGTCGATGCTTAGCGACATCAAGAGATCGATGATTCCCGGCGTTTCTGACAGTTTGGCTGGGCGTACGGGTGCCAAAATTCTCTATTTCATGCAACTACACACTCTTAATACCATTAAACTGGTATCGTGGTGCTGCAGCGATTGATACATCGATGCTTAGCGAAATCGAGAGATCGAGGATTCCCGGCGTTTCTGAGAGTTTGGCTGGGTGTACGTGTGTGAAAATTCTTTATTTCATGCAACTACATACTCGCAATACGATAAAACGGGTATCGTGGTGCTGCAGCGTTTGATACGTCGATGCTTAGCGACATCGAGAGATCGAGGATTCCCGGCGTTTCTGAGAGTTTGGCTGGGCGTACGGGTGTCAAAATTCTTCATTTCATGCAACTACACACTCTCAATACGATAAAACTGGTATCGCAGTTCTGCAGCGATTGATACGTCGAAGCTTAGCGGAATCGAAAGATCGAGGATTCTCGGCGTTTCTGAGACTTTGGCTGGCTGTACGGGTGTCAAAATCCTTCATTTTATGTAACTACACACTCTCAATACGATAAAACTGGTATAGCAGTTTCGCAGCGATTGATAGGTCGATGCCTAGCGGCATCGAGAGATCGAGGATTCCCGGCATTTCTGACTGTTTGGCTGGGCGTACGGGTGACAAAATTCTTTATTTCATGCAACTACACACTCTCAATACGATAAAACGGGTATCGTGGTGCTGCAGCGATTGATACGTGGATGCTTAGCGAAATCGAGAGATCGAGTATTCCCGGCGTTTCTGAGAGTTTGGCTGGGTGTACGAATGTCAAAATTCTTTATTTTATGCAACTACACACTCTCAATATCATTAAACTGGTATCATGGTGCTGCAGCGATCGATACGTCGATGCTTAGCGACATCGAGAGATCGAGTATTCCCGGCGTTTCTGAGAGTTTGGCTGGGTGTACGAATGTCAAAATTCTTTATTTTATGCAACTACACACTCTCAATACCATTAAACTGGTATCATGGTGCTGCAGCGATCGATACGTCGATGCTTAGCGACATCGAGAGATCGAGGATGCCCGGCGTTTCTTAGTGTTTGGCTGGGTGTACGCATGTCAAAATTCTTTATTTCATGCACCTACACACTTACAATACGATAAAACTGGTATCGTGGTGCTGCAGCGATTGATACGTCGATGCTTAGCGACATCAAGAGATCGATGATTCCCGGCGTTTCTGACAGTTTGGCTGGGCGGACGGGTGTCAAAATTCTCTATTTCATGCAACTACACACTCTCAATACCATTAAACTGGTATCGTGGTGCTGCAGCGATTGATACATCGATGCTTAGCGAAATCGAGAGATCGAGGATTCCCGGCGTTTCTGAGAGTTTGGCTGGGTGTACGTGTGTGAAAATTCTTTATTTCATGCAACTACATACTTGCAATACGATAAAACGGGTATCGTGGTGCTGCAGCGTTTGATACGTCGATGCATAGCGACATCGAGAGATCGAGGATTCCCGGCGTTTCTGAGAGTTTGGCTGGGCGTACGGGTGTCAAAATCCTTCATTTTATGTAACTACACACTCTCAATACGATAAAACTGGTATAGCAGTTTCGCAGCGATTGATAGGTCGATGCCTGGGGACATCGAGAGATCGAGGATTCCCGGCATTTCTGAGAGTTTGGCTGGGCGTACGGGTGTCAAAATTCTTTATTTCATGCAACTACACACTCTCAATACGATAAAACGGGTATCGTGGTGTTGCAGCGATTGATACATGGATGCTTAGCGAAATCGAGAGATCGAGTATTCCCGGCGTTTCTGAGAGTTTGGCTGGGTGTACGAATGTCAAAATTCTTTATTTTATGCAACTACACACTTACAATACGATAAAACGGGTATCGTGGTGCTGCAGCGATTGATACGTCGATGCTTAGCGACATCGAGAGATCGATGATTCCCGGCGTTTCTGAGAGTTTGGCTGGGCGTACGGGTGTCCAAATTCTATATTTCATGCAACTTCACACTCTCAATACGATAAAACTGGTATCGTGGTGCTGCAGCGATTGATACGTGGATGCTTAGCGAAATCGAGAGATCGAGTATTCCCGGCGTTTCTGAGAGTTTGGCTGGGTGTACGAATGTCAAAATTCTTTATTTTATGCAACTACACACTTACAATACGATAAAACGGGTATCGTGGTGCTGCAGCGATTGATACGTCGATGCTTAGCGACATCGAGAGATCGATGATTCCCGGCGTTTCTGAGAGTTTGGATGGGCGTACGGGTGTCAAAATTCTATATTTCATGCAACTCACACACTCTCAATACCATAAAACCTGTATCGCAGTTCCGCAGCGATTGATAGGTCGATGCCTAGCGACATCGAGAGATCGAGGATTCCCGGCATTTCTGAGAGTTTGGCTGGGCGTACGGGTGTCAAAATTCTTTATTTCATGCAACTACACACTCTCAATACCATTAAACTGGTATCGTGGTGCTGCAGCGATTGATACATCGATGCTTAGCGAAATCGAGAGATCGAGGATTCCCGGCGTTTCTGAGAGTTTGGCTGGGTGTACGTGTGTGAAAATTCTTTATTTCATGCAACTACATACTTGCAATACGATAAAACGGGTATCGTGGTGCTGCAGCGTTTGATACGTCGATGCATAGCGACATCGAGAGATCGAGGATTCCCGGCGTTTCTGAGAGTTTGGCTGGGCGTACGGGTGTCAAAATCCTTCATTTTATGTAACTACACACTCTCAATACGATAAAACTGGTATAGCAGTTTCGCAGCGATTGATAGGTCGATGCCTGGGGACATCGAGAGATCGAGGATTCCCGGCATTTCTGAAAGTTTGGCTGGGTGTACGAATGTCAAAATTATTTATTTTATGCAACTACACACTCTTAATACCATTAAACTGGTATCATGGTGCTGCAGCGATCGATACGTCGATGCTTAGCGACATCGAGAGATCGAGGATGCCCGGCGTTTCTTAGTGTTTGGCTGGGTGTACGCATGTCAAAATTCTTTATTTCATGCACCTACACACTTACAATACGATAAAACTGGTATCGTGGTGCTGCAGCGATTGATACGTCGATGCTTAGCGACATCGAGAGATCGATGATATCCGGCGTTTCTGAGAGTTTGGCTGGGTGTACGAATGTCAAAATTCTTTATTTTATGCAACTACACACTTACAATACGATAAAACGGGTATCGTGGTGCTGCAGCGATTGATACATCGATGCTTAGCGAAATCGAGAGATCGAGGATTCCCGGCGTTTCTGAGAGTTTGGCTGGGTGTACGCATGTCAAAATTCTTTATTTCATGCAACTACATACTTGCAATACGATAAAACGGGTATCGTGGTGCTGCAGCGTTTGATACGTCGATGCATAGCGACATCGAGAGATCGAGGATTCCCGGCGTTTCTGAGAGTTTGGCTGGGCGTACGGGTGTCAAAATCCTTCATTTTATGTAACTACACACTCTCAATACGATAAAACTGGTATAGCAGTTTCGCAGCGATTGATAGGTCGATGCCTGGGGACATCGAGAGATCGAGGATTCCCGGCATTTCTGAGAGTTTGGCTGGGCGTACGGGTGTCAAAATTCTTTATTTCATGCAACTACACACTCTCAATACGATAAAACGGGTATCGTGGTGTTGCAGCGATTGATACATGGATGCTTAGCGAAATCGAGAGATCGAGTATTCCCGGCGTTTCTGAGAGTTTGGCTGGGTGTACGAATGTCAAAATTCTTTATTTTATGCAACTACACACTTACAATACGATAAAACGGGTATCGTGGTGCTGCAGCGATTGATACGTCGATGCTTAGCGACATCGAGAGATCGATGATTCCCGGCGTTTCTGAGAGTTTGGCTGGGCGTACGGGTGTCCAAATTCTATATTTCATGCAACTTCACACTCTCAATACGATAAAACTGGTATCGTGGTGCTGCAGCGATTGATACGTGGATGCTTAGCGAAATCGAGAGATCGAGTATTCCCGGCGTTTCTGAGAGTTTGGCTGGGTGTACGAATGTCAAAATTCTTTATTTTATGCAACTACACACTTACAATACGATAAAACGGGTATCGTGGTGCTGCAGCGATTGATACGTCGATGCTTAGCGACATCGAGAGATCGATGATTCCCGGCGTTTCTGAGAGTTTGGCTGGGCGTACGGGTGTCCAAATTCTATATTTCATGCAACTTCACACTCTCAATACGATAAAACTGGTATCGTGGTGCTGCAGCGATTGATACGTGGATGCTTAGCGAAATCGAGAGATCGAGTATTCCCGGCGTTTCTGAGAGTTTGGCTGGGTGTACGAATGTCAAAATTCTTTATTTTATGCAACTACACACTTACAATACGATAAAACGGGTATCGTGGTGCTGCAGCGATTGATACGTCGATGCTTAGCGACATCGAGAGATCGATGATTCCCGGCGTTTCTGAGAGTTTGGATGGGCGTACGGGTGTCAAAATTCTATATTTCATGCAACTCACACACTCTCAATACCATAAAACCTGTATCGCAGTTCCGCAGCGATTGATAGGTCGATGCCTAGCGACATCGAGAGATCGAGGATTCCCGGCATTTCTGAGAGTTTGGCTGGGCGTACGGGTGTCAAAATTCTTTATTTCATGCAACTACACACTCTCAATACCATTAAACTGGTATCGTGGTGCTGCAGCGATTGATACATCGATGCTTAGCGAAATCGAGAGATCGAGGATTCCCGGCGTTTCTGAGAGTTTGGCTGGGTGTACGGGTGTGAAAATTCTCTATTTCATGCAACTACATACTTGCAATACGATAAAACGGGTATCGTGGTGCTGCAGCGTTTGATACGTCGATGCATAGCGACATCGAGAGATCGAGGATTCCCGGCGTTTCTGAGAGTTTGGCTGGGCGTACGGGTGTCAAAATCCTTCATTTTATGTAACTACACACTCTCAATACGATAAAACTGGTATAGCAGTTTCGCAGCGATTGATAGGTCGATGCCTGGGGACATCGAGAGATCGAGGATTCCCGGCATTTCTGAGAGTTTGGCTGGGCGTACGGGTGTCAAAATTCTTTATTTCATGCAACTACACACTCTCAATACGATAAAACGGGTATCGTGGTGTTGCAGCGATTGATACATGGATGCTTAGCGAAATCGAGAGATCGAGTATTCCCGGCGTTTCTGAGAGTTTGGCTGGGTGTACGAATGTCAAAATTCTTTATTTTATGCAACTACACACTTACAATACGATAAAACGGGTATCGTGGTGCTGCAGCGATTGATACGTCGATGCTTAGCGACATCGAGAGATCGATGATTCCCGGCGTTTCTGAGAGTTTGGCTGGGCGTACGGGTGTCAAAATTCTATATTTCATGCAACTTCACACTCTCAATACGATAAAACTGGTATCGTGGTGCTGCAGCGATTGATACGTGGATGCTTAGCGAAATCGAGAGATCGAGTATTCCCGGCGTTTCTGAGAGTTTGGCTGGGTGTACGAATGTAAAAATTCTTTATTTTATGCAACTACACACTTACAATACGATAAAACGGGTATCGTGGTGCTGCAGCGATTGATACGTCGATGCTTAGCGACATCGAGAGATCGATGATTCCCGGCGTTTCTGAGAGTTTGGCTGGGCGTACGTGTGTCAAAATTCTTTATTTTATGCAACTACACACTTACAATACGATAAAACGGGTATCGTGGTGCTGCAGCGATTGATACGTCGATGCTTAGCGACATCGAGAGATCGATGATTCCCGGCGTTTCTGAGAGTTTGTCTGGGTGTACGGGTGTCAAAATTCTATATTTCATGAAACTTCACACTCTCAATACGATAAAACTGGTATCGTGGTGCTGCAGCGATTAATAGGTCGATGCCTAGCGATATCGAGAGATCGAGGATTCCCGGCATTTCTGAGAGTTTGGCTGGGCGTACGGGTGTCGAAATTCTTTATTTCATGCAACTACACACTCTCAATACGATAAAACTGGTATCGTGGTGCTGTAGCAATTGATACATCGATGCTTAGCGAAATCGAGAGATCGAGGATTCCCGGCGTTTCTGAGAGTTTTGCTGGGTGTACGGGTGTGAAAATTCTTTATTTCATGCAACTATACACTTACAATCCGATAAAACGGGTATCGTGGTGCTGCAGCGATTGATACCCGGATGCTTAGCGAAATCGAGAGATCGAGGATTCCCGGCGTTTCGGAGAGTTTGGCTGGGTGTGCGGGTGTGAAAATTCTTTATTTCATGCAACTACATACTTTCAATACGATAAAACGGGTATCGTGGTGCTGCAGCGTTTGATACGTCGATGCTTAGCGACATCGAGAGATCGATGATTCCCGGCGTTTCTGAGAGTTTGGATGGGCGTACGGGTGTCAAAATTCTTTATTTCATGCAACTCACACACTCTCAATACCATAAAACCTGTATCGCAGTTCCGCAGCGATTGATAGGTCGATGCCTAGCGACATCGAGAGATCGAGGATTCCCGGCATTTCTGAGAGTTTGGCTGGGCGTACGGGTGTCAAAATTCTTTATTTCATGCAACTACACACTCTCAATACGATAAAACTGTTATCGTGGTGCTGCAGCGATTGATACGTCGATGCTTAGCGACATCGAGAGATCGATGATTCCCGGCGTTTCTGAAAGTTTGGCTGGGCGTACGGGTGTGAAAATTCTTTATTTCATGCAACTACACACTCTCAATACCATTAAACTGGTATCGTGGTGCTGCAGCGATCGATACGTCGATGCTTAGCGACATCGAGAGATCGAGGATGCCCGGCGTTTCTGAAAGTTTGGCTGGGGGTACGCATGTCAAAATTCTTTATTTCATGCACCTACACACTTACAATATGATAAAACTGGTATCGTGGTGCTGCAGCGATTGATACGTCGATGCTTAGCGACATCGAGAGATCGATGATTCCCGGCGTTTCTGAGAGTTTGGCTGGGTGTACGCATGTCAAAATTCTTTATTTCATGCAACTACACACTCCCAATACGATAAAACTGGTATCGTGGTGCTGCAGCGATTGATACGTCGATGCTTAGCGACATCGAGAGATCGATGATTCCCGGCGTTTCTGACAGTTTGGCTGGGCGTACGGGTGTCAAAATTCTTTATTTCATGCAACTACACACTCTCAATACCATTAAACTGGTATCGTGGTGCTGCAGCGATTGATATGTCGATGCTTAGCGACATCAAGAGATCGATGATTCCCGGCGTTTCTGACAGTTTGGCTGGGCGTACGGGTGTCAAAATTCTCTATTTCATGCAACTACATACTCTCAATACCATTAAACTGGTATCGTGGTGATGCAGCGATTGATACATCGATGCTTAGCGAAATCGAGAGATCGAGGATTCCCGGCGTTTCTGAGAGTTTGGCTGGGTGTACGTGTGTGAAAATTCTTTATTTCATGCAACTACATACTTGCAATACGATAAAACGGGTATCGTGGTGCGGCAGCGTTTGATACGTCGATGCTTAGCGACATCGAGAGATCGAGGATTCCCGGCGTTTCTGAGAGTTTGGCTGGGCGTACGGGTGTCAAAATTCTTCATTTCATGCAACTACACACTCTCAATACGATAAAACTGGTATCGCAGTTCTGCAGCGATTGATACGTCGAAGCTTAGCGGAATCGAAAGATCGAGGATTCTCGGCGTTTCTGAGACTTTGGCTGGCTGTACGGGTGTCAAAATCCTTCATTTTATGTAACTACACACTCTCAATACGATAAAACTGGTATAGCAGTTTCGCAGCGATTGATAGGTCGATGCCTGGCGGCATCGAGAGATCGAGGATTCCCGGCATTTCTGAGAGTTTGGCTGGGCGTACGGGTGTCAAAATTCTTTATTTCATGCAACTACACACTCTCAATACGATAAAACGGGTATCGTGGTGCTGCAGCGATTGATACGTGGATGCTTAGCGAAATCGAGAGATCGAGTATTCCCGGCGTTTCTGAGAGTTTGGCTGGGTGTACGAATGTCAAAATTCTTTATTTTATGCAACTACACACTCTCAATACCATTAAACTGGTATCATGGTGCTGCAGCGATCGATACGTCGATGCTTAGCGACATCGAGAGATCGAGTATTCCCGGCGTTTCTGAGAGTTTGGCTGGGTGTACGAATGTCAAAATTCTTTATTTTATGCAACTACACACTCTCAATACCATTAAACTGGTATCATGGTGCTGCAGCGATCGATACGTCGATGCTTAGCGACATCGAGAGATCGAGGATGCCCGGCGTTTCTTAGTGTTTGGCTGGGTGTACGCATGTCAAAATTCTTTATTTCATGCACCTACACACTTACAATACGATAAAACGGGTATCGTGGTGCTGCAGCGATTGATACATCGATGCTTAGCGAAATCGAGAGATCGAGGATTCCCGGCGTTTCTGAGAGTTTGGCTGGGTGTACGCATGTCAAAATTCTTTATTTCATGCAACTACACACTCTCAATACGATAAAACTGGTATCGTGGTGCTGCAGCGATTGATACGTGGATGCTTAGCGAAATCGAGAGATCGAGTATTCCCGGCGTTTCTGAGAGTTTGGCTGGGTGTACGAATGTCAAAATTCTTTATTTTATGCAACTACACACTCTCAATACCATTAAACTGGTATCATGGTGCTGCAGCGATCGATACGTCGATGCTTAGCGACATCGAGAGATCGAGTATTCCCGGCGTTTCTGAGAGTTTGGCTGGGTGTACGAATGTCAAAATTCTTTATTTTACGCAACTACACACTCTCAATACCATTAAACTGGTATCATGGTGCTGCAGCGATCGATACGTCGATGCTTAGCGACATCGAGAGATCGAGGATGCCCGGCGTTTCTTAGTGTTTGGCTGGGTGTACGCATGTCAAAATTCTTTATTTCATGCACCTACACACTTACAATACGATAAAACTGGTATCGTGGTGCTGCAGCGATTGATACGTCGATGCTTAGCGACATCGAGAGATCGATGATATCCGGCGTTTCTGAGAGTTTGGCTGGGTGTACGAATGTCAAAATTCTTTATTTTATGCAACTACACACTTACAATACGATAAAACGGGTATCGTGGTGCTGCAGCGATTGATACATCGATGCTTAGCGAAATCGAGAGATCGAGGATTCCCGGCGTTTCTGAGAGTTTGGCTGGGTGTACGCATGTCAAAATTCTTTATTTCATGCAACTACACACTCTCAATACGATAAAACGGGTATCGTGGTGCTGCAGCGATTGATACGTGGATGCTTAGCGAAATCGAGAGATCGAGTATTCCCGGCGTTTCTGAGTGTTTGGCTGGGTGTACGAATGTAAAAATTCTTTATTTTATGCAACTACACACTTACACTACGATAAAACGGGTATCGTGGTGCTGCAGCGATTGATACGTCGATGCTTAGCGACATCGAGAGATCGATGATTCCCGGCGTTTCTGAGAGTTTGGCTGGGCGTACGGGTGTCAAAATTCTTTATTTTATGCAACTACACACTTACAATACGATAAAACGGGTATCGTGGTGCTGCAGCGATTGATACGTCGATGCTTAGCGACATCGAGAGATCGATGATTCCCGGCGTTTCTGAGAGTTTGTCTGGGCGTACGGGTGTCAAAATTCTATATTTCATGCAACTTCACACTCTCAATACGATAAAACGGGTATCGTGGTGCTGCAGCGATTGATACGTGGATGCTTAGCGAAATCGAGAGATCGAGTATTCCCGGCGTTTCTGAGAGTTTGGCTGGGTGTACGAATGTCAAAATTTTTTATTTTATGCAACTACACACTTACAATACGATAAAACGGGTATCGTGGTGCTGCAGCGATTGATAAGTCGATGCTTAGCGACATCGAGAGATCGATGATTCCCGGCGTTTCTGAGAGTTTGGCTGGGCGTACGGGTGTAAAAATTCTATATTTCATGCAACTACACACTCTGAATACGATAAAACTGGTATCGTGGTGCTGCAGCGATTGATAGGTCGATGCCTAGCGATATCGAGAGATCGAGGATTCCCGGCATTTCTGAGAGTTTGGCTGGGCGTACGGGTGTCGAAATTCTTTATTTCATGCAACTACACACTCTCAATACGATAAAACTGGTATCGTGGTGCTGTAGCAATTGATACATCGATGCTTAGCGAAATCGAGAGATCGAGGATTCCCGGCGTTTCTGAGAGTTTGGCTGGGTGTACGGGTGTGAAAATTCTTTATTTCATGCAACTACACACTTACAATCCGATAAAACGGGTATCGTGGTGCTGCAGCGATTGATACACGGATGCTTAGCGAAATCGAGAGATCGAGGATTCCCGGCGTTTCGGAGAGTTTGGCTGGGTGTACGGGTGTGAAAATTCTTTATTTCACGCAACTACATACTTGCAATACGATAAAACGGGTATCGTGGTGCTGCAGCGATTGATACGTCGATGCTTAGCGACATCGAGAGATCGATGATTCCCGGCGTTTCTGAGAGTTTGGATGGGCGTACGGGTGTCAAAATTCTTTATTTCATGCAACTACACACTCTCAATACCATAAAACTGGTATCGCAGTTCCGCAGCGATTGATAGGTCGATGCCTAGCGACATCGAGAGATCGAGGATTCCCGGCATTTCTGAGAGTTTGGCTGGGCGTACGGGTGTCAAAATTCTTTATTTCATGCAACTACACACTCTCAATACGATAAAACTGGTATCGTGGTGCTGCAGCGATTGATACGTCGATGCTTAGCGACATCGAGAGATCGATGATTCCCGGCGTTTCTGAAAGTTTGGCTGGGCGTACGGGTGTGAAATTTCTTTATTTCATGCAACTACACACTCTCAATACCATTAAACTGGTATCGTGGTGCTGCAGCGATCGATACGTCGATGCTTAGCGACATCGAGAGATCGAGGATGCCCGGCGTTTCTTAGTGTTTGGCTGGGTGTACGCATGTCAAAATTCTTTATTTCATGCAACTACACACTCTCAATACGATAAAACTGGTATCGTGGTGCTGCAGCGATTGATACGTCGATGCTTAGCGACATCGAGAGATCGATGATTCCCGGCGTTTCTGACAGTTTGGCTGGGCGTACGGGTGTCAAAATTCTTTATTTCATGCAACTACACACTCTCAATACCATTAAACTGGTATCGTGGATCTGCAGCGATTGATATGTCGATGCTTAGCGACATCAAGAGATCGATGATTCCCGGCGTTTCTGACAGTTTGGCTGGGCGTACGGGTGTCAAAATTCTCTATTTCATGCAACTACATACTCTCAATACCATTAAACTGGTATCGTGGTGATGCAGCGATTGATACATCGATGCTTAGCGAAATCGAGAGATCGAGGATTCCCGGCGTTTCTGAGAGTTTGGCTGGGTGTACGTGTGTGAAAATTCTTTATTTCATGCAACTACATACTTGCAATACGATAAAACGGGTATCGTGGTGCGGCAGCGTTTGATACGTCGATGCTTAGCGACATCGAGAGATCGAGGATTCCCGGCGTTTCTGAGAGTTTGGCTGGGCGTACGGGTGTCAAAATTCTTCATTTCATGCAACTACACACTCTCAATACGATAAAACTGGTATCGCAGTTCTGCAGCGATTGATACGTCGAAGCTTAGCGGAATCGAAAGATCGAGGATTCTCGGCGTTTCTGAGACTTTGGCTGGCTGTACGGGTGTCAAAATCCTTCATTTTATGTAACTACACACTCTCAATACGATAAAACTGGTATAGCAGTTTCGCAGCGATTGATAGGTCGATGACTGGCGGCATCGAGAGATCGAGGATTCCCGGCATTTCTGAGAGTTTGGCTGGGCGTACGGGTGTCAAAATTCTTTATTTCATGCAACTACACACTCTCAATACGATAAAACGGGTATCGTGGTGCTGCAGCGATTGATACGTGGATGCTTAGCGAAATCGAGAGATCGAGTATTCCCGGCGTTTCTGAGAGTTTGGCTGGGTGTACGAATGTCAAAATTTTTTATTTTATGCAACTACACACTTACAATACGATAAAACGGGTATCGTGGTGCTGCAGCGATTGATAAGTCGATGCTTAGCGACATCGAGAGATCGATGATTCCCGGCGTTTCTGAGAGTTTGGCTGGGCGTACGGGTGTAAAAATTCTATATTTCATGCAACTACACACTCTCAATACGATAAAACTGGTATCGTGGTGCTGCAGCGATTGATAGGTCGATGCCTAGCGATATCGAGAGATCGAGGATTCCCGGCATTTCTGAGAGTTTGGCTGGGCGTACGGGTGTCGAAATTCTTTATTTCATGCAACTACACACTCTCAATACGATAAAACTGGTATCGTGGTGCTGTAGCAATTGATACATCGATGCTTAGCGAAATCGAGAGATCGAGGATTCCCGGCGTTTCTGAGAGTTTGGCTGGGTGTACGGGTGTGAAAATTCTTTATTTCATGCAACTACACACTTACAATCCGATAAAACGGGTATCGTGGTGCTGCAGCGATTGATACCCGGATGCTTAGCGAAATCGAGAGATCGAGGATTCCCGGCGTTTCGGAGAGTTTGGCTGGGTGTACGGGTGTGAAAATTCTTTATTTCACGCAACTACATACTTGCAATACGATAAAACGGGTATCGTGGTGCTGCAGCGATTGATACGTCGATGCTTAGCGACATCGAGAGATCGATGATTCCCGGCGTTTCTGAGAGTTTGGATGGGCGTACGGGTGTCAAAATTCTTTATTTCATGCAACTACACACTCTCAATACCATAAAACTGGTATCGCAGTTCCGCAGCGATTGATAGGTCGATGCCTAGCGACATCGAGAGATCGAGGATTCCCGGCATTTCTGAGAGTTTGGCTGGGCGTACGGGTGTCAAAATTCTTTATTTCATGCAACTACACACTCTCAATACGATAAAACTGGTATCGTGGTGCTGCAGCGATTGATACGTCGATGCTTAGCGACATCGAGAGATCGATGATTCCCGGCGTTTCTGAAAGTTTGGCTGGGCGTACGGGTGTGAAATTTCTTTATTTCATGCAACTACACACTCTCAATACCATTAAACTGGTATCGTGGTGCTGCAGCGATCGATACGTCGATGCTTAGCGACATCGAGAGATCGAGGATGCCCGGCGTTTCTTAGTGTTTGGCTGGGTGTACGCATGTCAAAATTCTTTATTTCATGCACCTACACACTTACAATACGATAAAACTGGTATCGTGGTGCTGCAGCGATTGATACGTCGATGCTTAGCGACATCGAGAGATCGATGATTCCCGGCATTTCTGAGAGTTTGGCTGGGTGTACGCATGTCAAAATTCTTTATTTCATGCAACTACACACTCTCAATACGATAAAACTGGTATCGTGGTGCTGCAGCGATTGATACGTCGATGCTTAGCGACATCGAGAGATCGATGATTCCCGGCATTTCTGAGAGTTTGGCTGGGCGTACGGGTGTCAAAATTCTTTATTTCATGCAACTACACACTCTCAATACGATAAAACGGGTATCGTGGTGCTGCAGCGATTGATACGTGGATGCTTAGCGAAATCGAGAGATCGAGTATTCCCGGCGTTTCTGAGAGTTTGGCTGGGTGTACGAATGTCAAAATTTTTTATTTTATGCAAGTACACACTTACAATACGATAAAACGGGTATCGTGGTGCTGCAGCGATTGATAAGTCGATGCTTAGCGACATCGAGAGATCGATGATTCCCGGCGTTTCTGAGAGTTTGGCTGGGCGTACGGGTGTAAAAATTCTATATTTCATGCAACTACACACTCTCAATACGATAAAACTGGTATCGTGGTGCTGCAGCGATTGATAGGTCGATGCCTAGCGATATCGAGAGATCGAGGATTCCCGGCATTTCTGAGAGTTTGGCTGGGCGTACGGGTGTCGAAATTCTTTATTTCATGCAACTACACACTCTCAATACGATAAAACTGGTATCGTGGTGCTGTAGCAATTGATGCATCGATGTTTAGCGAAATCGAGAGATCGAGGATTCCCGGCGTTTCTGAGAGTTTGGCTGGGTGTACGGGTGTGAAAATTCTTTATTTCATGCAACTACACACTTACAATCCGATAAAACGGGTATCGTGGTGCTGCAGCGATTGATACCCGGATGCTTAGCGAAATCGAGAGATCGAGGATTCCCGGCGTTTCGGAGAGTTTGGCTGGGTGTACGGGTGTGAAAATTCTTTATTTCACGCAACTACATACTTGCAATACGATAAAACGGGTATCGTGGTGCTGCAGCGATTGATACGTCGATGCTTAGCGACATCGAGAGATCGATGATTCCCGGCGTTTCTGAGAGTTTGGATGGGCGTACGGGTGTCAAAATTCTTTATTTCATGCAACTACACACTCTCAATACCATAAAACTGGTATCGCAGTTCCGCAGCGATTGATAGGTCGATGCCTAGCGACATCGAGAGATCGAGGATTCCCGGCGTTTCTGAAAGTTTGGCTGGGCGTACGGGTGTGAAATTTCTTTATTTCATGCAACTACACACTCTCAATACCATTAAACTGGTATCGTGGTGCTGCAGCGATCGATACGTCGATGCTTAGCGACATCGAGAGATCGAGGATGCCCGGCGTTTCTTAGTGTTTGGCTGGGTGTACGCATGTCAAAATTCTTTATTTCATGCACCTACACACTTACAATACGATAAAACTGGTATCGTGGTGCTGCAGCGATTGATACGTCGATGCTTAGCGACATCGAGAGATCGATGATTCCCGGCGTTTCTGAGAGTTTGGCTGGGTGTACGCATGTCAAAATTCTTTATTTCATGCAACTACACACTCTCAATACGATAAAACTGGTATCGTGGTGCTGCAGCGATTGATACGTCGATGCTTAGCGACATCGAGAGATCGATGATTCCCGGCGTTTCTGACAGTTTGGCTGGGCGTACGGGTGTCAAAATTCTTTATTTCATGCAACTACACACTCTCAATACCAATAAACTGGTATCGTGGTGCTGCAGCGATTGATACGTCGATGCTTAGCGACATCAAGAGATCGATGATTCCCGGCGTTTCTGACAGTTTGGCTGGGCGTACGGGTGTCAAAATTCTCTATTTCATGCAACTACACACTCTCAAAACCATTAAACTGGTATCGTGGTGCTGCAGCGATTGATACATCGATGCTTAGCGAAATCGAGAGATCGAGGATTCCCGGCGTTTCTGAGAGTTTGGCTGGGTGTACGTGTGTGAAAATTCTTTATTTCATGCAACTACATACTCGCAATACGATAAAACGGGTATCGTGGTGCTGCAGCGTTTGATACGTCGATGCTTAGCGACATCGAGAGATCGAGGATTCCCGGCGTTTCTGAGAGTTTGGCTGGGCGTACGGGTGTCAAAATTCTTCATTTCATGCAACTACACACTCTTAATACGATAAAACTGGTATCGCAGTTCTGCAGCGATTGATACGTCCAAGCTTAGCGGAATCGAAAGATCGAGGATTCTCGGCGTTTCTGAGACTTTGGCTGGCTGTACGGGTGTCAAAATCCTTCATTTTATGTAACTACACACTCTCAATACGATAAAACTGGTATAGCAGTTTCGCAGCGATTGATAGGTCGATGCCTAGCGGCATCGAGAGATCGAGGATTCCCGGCATTTCTGACTGTTTGGCTGGGCGTACGGGTGACAAAATTCTTTATTTCATGCAACTACACACTCTCAATACGATAAAACGGGTATCGTGGTGCTGCAGCGATTGATACGTGGATGCTTAGCGAAATCGAGAGATCGAGTATTCCCGGCGTTTCTGAGAGTTTGGCTGGGTGTACGAATGTCAAAATTCTTTATTTTATGCAACTACACACTCTCAATACCATTAAACTGGTATCATGGTGCTGCAGCGATCGATACGTCGATGCTTAGCGACATCGAGAGATCGAGTATTCCCGGCGTTTCTGAGAGTTTGGCTGGGTGTACGAATGTCAAAATTCTTTATTTTATGCAACTACAATTTCTCAATACCATTAAACTGGTATCATGGTGCTGCAGCGATCGATACGTCGATGCTTAGCGACATCGAGAGATCGAGGATGCCCGGCGTTTCTTAGTGTTTGGCTGGGTGTACGCATGTCAAAATTCTTTATTTCATGCACCTACACACTTACAATACGATAAAACTGGTATCGTGGTGCTGCAGCGATTGATACGTCGATGCTTAGCGACATCGAGAGATCGATGATATCCGGCGTTTCTGAGAGTTTGGCTGGGTGTACGAATGTCAAAATTCTTTATTTTATGCAACTACACACTTACAATACGATAAAACGGGTATCGTGGTGCTGCAGCGATTGATACATCGATGCTTAGCGAAATCGAGAGATCGATGATTCCCGGCGTTTCTGACAGTTTGGCTGGGCGGACGGGTGTCAAAATTCTCTATTTCATGCAACTACACACTCTCAATACCATTAAACTGGTATCGTGGTGCTGCAGCGATTGATACATCGATGCTTAGCGAAATCGAGAGATCGAGGATTCCCGGCGTTTCTGAGAGTTTGGCTGGGTGTACGTGTGTGAAAATTCTTTATTTCATGCAACTACATACTTGCAATACGATAAAACGGGTATCGTGGTGCTGCAGCGTTTGATACGTCGATGCATAGCGACATCGAGAGATCGAGGATTCCCGGCGTTTCTGAGAGTTTGGCTGGGCGTACGGGTGTCAAAATTCTTCATTTCATGCAACTACACACTCTCAATACGATAAAACTGGTATCGCAGTTCTGCAGCGATTGATACGTCGAAGCTTAGCGGAATCGAAAGATCGAGGATTCTCGGCGTTTCTGAGACTTTGGCTGGCTGTACGGGTGTCAAAATCCTTCATTTTATGTAACTACACACTCTCAATACGATAAAACTGGTATAGCAGTTTCGCAGCGATTGATAGGTCGATGCCTGGGGACATCGAGAGATCGAGGATTCCCGGCATTTCTGAGAGTTTGGCTGGGCGTACGGGTGTCAAAATTCTTTATTTCATGCAACTACACACTCTCAATACGATAAAACGGGTATCGTGGTGCTGCAGCGATTGATACGTGGATGCTTAGCGAAATCGAGAGATCGAGTATTCCCGGCGTTTCTGAGAGTTTGGCTGGGTGTACGCATGTCAAAATTCTTTATTTCATGCAACTACACACTCTCAATACGATAAAACTGGTATCGTGGTGCTGCAGCGATTGATACGTCGATGCTTAGCGACATCAAGAGATCGATGATTCCCGGCGTTTCTGAACGTTTGGCTGGGCGGACGGGTGTCAAAATTCTCTATTTCATGCAACTACACACTCTCAATACCATTAAACTGGTATCGTGGTGCTGCAGCGATTGATACATCGATGCTTAGCGAAATCGAGAGATCGAGGATGCCCGGCGTTTCTTAGTGTTTGGCTGGGTGTACGCATGTCAAAATTCTTTATTTCATGCACCTACACACTTACAATACTATAAAACTGGTATCGTGGTGCTGCAGCGATTGATACGTCGATGCTTAGCGACATCGAGAGATCGATGATTCCCGGCGTTTCTGAGAGTTTGGCTGGGTGTACGCATGTCAAAATTCTTTATTTCATGCAACTACACACTCTCAATACGATAAAACTGATATCGTGGTGCTGCAGCGATTGATACGTCGATGCTTAGCGACATCGAGAGATCGATGATTCCCGGCGTTTCTGACAGTTTGGCTGGGCGTACGGGTGTCAAAATTCTTTATTTCATGCAACTACACACTCTCAATACCAATAAACTGGTATCGTCGTGCTGCAGCGATTGATACGTCGATGCTTAGCGACATCAAGAGATCGATGATTCCCGGCGTTTCTGACAGTTTGGCTGGGCGTACGGGTGCCAAAATTCTCTATTTCATGCAACTACACACTCTTAATACCATTAAACTGGTATCGTGGTGCTGCAGCGATTGATACATCGATGCTTAGCGAAATCGAGAGATCGAGGATTCCCGGCGTTTCTGAGAGTTTGGCTGGGTGTACGTGTGTGAAAATTCTTTATTTCATGCAACTACATACTCGCAATACGATAAAACGGGTATCGTGGTGCTGCAGCGTTTGATACGTCGATGCTTAGCGACATCGAGAGATCGAGGATTCCCGGCGTTTCTGAGAGTTTGGCTGGGCGTACGGGTGTCAAAATTCTTCATTTCATGCAACTACACACTCTCAATACGATAAAACTGGTATCGCAGTTCTGCAGCGATTGATACGTCGAAGCTTAGCGGAATCGAAAGATCGAGGATTCTCGGCGTTTCTGAGACTTTGGCTGGCTGTACGGGTGTCAAAATCCTTCATTTTATGTAACTACACACTCTCAATACGATAAAACTGGTATAGCAGTTTCGCAGCGATTGATAGGTCGATGCCTAGCGGCATCGAGAGATCGAGGATTCCCGGCATTTCTGACTGTTTGGCTGGGCGTACGGGTGACAAAATTCTTTATTTCATGCAACTACACACTCTCAATACGATAAAACTGGTATCGCAGTTCTGCAGCGATTGATACGTCGAAGCTTAGCGGAATCGAAAGATCGAGGATTCTCGGCGTTTCTGAGACTTTGGCTGGCTGTACGGGTGTCAAAATCCTTCATTTTATGTAACTACACACTCTCAATACGATAAAACTGGTATAGCAGTTTCGCAGCGATTGATAGGTCGATGCCTGGGGACATCGAGAGATCGAGGATTCCCGGCATTTCTGAGAGTTTGGCTGGGCGTACGGGTGTCAAAATTCTTTATTTCATGCAACTACACACTCTCAATACGATAAAACGGGTATCGTGGTGCTGCAGCGATTGATACGTGGATGCTTAGCGAAATCGAGAGATCGAGTATTCCCGGCGTTTCTGAGAGTTTGGCTGGGTGTACGCATGTCAAAATTCTTTATTTCATGCAACTACACACTCTCAATACGATAAAACTGGTATCGTGGTGCTGCAGCGATTGATACGTCGATGCTTAGCGACATCAAGAGATCGATGATTCCCGGCGTTTCTGAACGTTTGGCTGGGCGGACGGGTGTTAAAATTCTCTATTTCATGCAACTACACACTCTCAATACCATTAAACTGGTATCGTGGTGCTGCAGCGATTGATACGTCGATGCTTAGCGACATCGAGAGATCGATGATTCCCGGCGTTTCTGACAGTTTGGCTGGGCGTACGGGTGTCAAAATTCTTTATTTCATGCAACTACACACTCTCAATACCAATAAACTGGTATCGTCGTGCTGCAGCGATTGATACGTCGATGCTTAGCGACATCAAGAGATCGATGATTCCCGGCGTTTCTGACAGTTTGGCTGGGCGTACGGGTGCCAAAATTCTCTATTTCATGCAACTACACACTCTTAATACCATTAAACTGGTATCGTGGTGCTGCAGCGATTGATACATCGATGCTTAGCGAAATCGAGAGATCGAGGATTCCCGGCGTTTCTGAGAGTTTGGCTGGGTGTACGTGTGTGAAAATTCTTTATTTCATGCAACTACATACTCGCAATACGATAAAACGGGTATCGTGGTGCTGCAGCGTTTGATACGTCGATGCTTAGCGACATCGAGAGATCGAGGATTCCCGGCGTTTCTGAGAGTTTGGCTGGGCGTACGGGTGTCAAAATTCTTCATTTCATGCAACTACACACTCTCAATACGATAAAACTGGTATCGCAGTTCTGCAGCGATTGATACGTCGAAGCTTAGCGGAATCGAAAGATCGAGGATTCTCGGCGTTTCTGAGACTTTGGCTGGCTGTACGGGTGTCAAAATCCTTCATTTTATGTAACTACACACTCTCAATACGATAAAACTGGTATAGCAGTTTCGCAGCGATTGATAGGTCGATGCCTAGCGGCATCGAGAGATCGAGGATTCCCGGCATTTCTGACTGTTTGGCTGGGCGTACGGGTGACAAAATTCTTTATTTCATGCAACTACACACTCTCAATACGATAAAACGGGTATCGTGGTGCTGCAGCGATTGATACGTCGATGCTTAGCGACATCGAGAGATCGATGATTCCCGGCGTTTCTGAGAGTTTGGCTGGGCGTACGGGTGTCCAAATTCTATATTTCATGCAACTTCACACTCTCAATACGATAAAACTGGTATCGTGGTGCTGCAGCGATTGATACGTGGATGCTTAGCGAAATCGAGAGATCGAGTATTCCCGGCGTTTCTGAGAGTTTGGCTGGGTGTACGAATGTCAAAATTCTTTATTTTATGCAACTACACACTTACAATACGATAAAACGGGTATCGTGGTGCTGCAGCGATTGATACGTCGATGCTTAGCGACATCGAGAGATCGATGATTCCCGGCGTTTCTGAGAGTTTGGATGGGCGTACGGGTGTCAAAATTCTATATTTCATGCAACTCACACACTCTCAATACCATAAAACCTGTATCGCAGTTCCGCAGCGATTGATAGGTCGATGCCTAGCGACATCGAGAGATCGAGGATTCCCGGCATTTCTGAGAGTTTGGCTGGGCGTACGGGTGTCAAAATTCTTTATTTCATGCAACTACACACTCTCAATACCATTAAACTGGTATCGTGGTGCTGCAGCGATTGATACATCGATGCTTAGCGAAATCGAGAGATCGAGGATTCCCGGCGTTTCTGAGAGTTTGGCTGGGTGTACGTGTGTGAAAATTCTTTATTTCATGCAACTACATACTTGCAATACGATAAAACGGGTATCGTGGTGCTGCAGCGTTTGATACGTCGATGCATAGCGACATCGAGAGATCGAGGATTCCCGGCGTTTCTGAGAGTTTGGCTGGGCGTACGGGTGTCAAAATCCTTCATTTTATGTAACTACACACTCTCAATACGATAAAACTGGTATAGCAGTTTCGCAGCGATTGATAGGTCGATGCCTGGGGACATCGAGAGATCGAGGATTCCCGGCATTTCTGAAAGTTTGGCTGGGCGTACGGGTGTGAAAATTCTTTATTTCATGCAACTACACACTCTCAATACCATTAAACTGGTATCGTGGTGCTGCAGCGATCGATACGTCGATGCTTAGCGACATCGAGAGATCGAGGATGCCCGGCGTTTCTGGAAGTTTGGCTGGGGGTACGCATGTCAAAATTCTTTATTTCATGCACCTACACACTTACAATATGATAAAACTGGTATCGTGGTGCTGCAGCGATTGATACGTCGATGCTTAGCGACATCGAGAGATCGATGATTCCCGGCGTTTCTGAGAGTTTGGCTGGGTGTACGAATGTCAAAATTCTTTATTTTATGCAACTACACACTTACAATACGATAAAAAGGGTATCGTGGTGCTGCAGCGATTGATACATCGATGCTTAGCGAAATCGAGAGATCGATGATTCCCGGCGTTTCTGACAGTTTGGCTGGGCGTACGGGTGTCAAAATTCTTTATTTCATGCAACTACACACTCTCAATACCATTAAACTGGTATCGTGGTGCTGCAGCGATTGATACGTCGATGCTTAGCGACATCAAGAGATCGATGATTCCCGGCGTTTCTGACAGTTTGGCTGGGCGTACGGGTGTCAAAATTCTCTATTTCATGCAACTACATACTCTCAATACCATTAAACTGGTATCGTGGTGATGCAGCGATTGATACATCGATGCTTAGCGAAATCGAGAGATGAGGATTCCCGGCGTTTCTGAGAGTTTGGCTGGGTGTACGTGTGTGAAAATTCTTTATTTCATGCAACTACATACTTGCAATACGATAAAACGGGTATCGTGGTGCTGCAGCGTTTGATACGTCGATGCATAGCGACATCGAGAGATCGAGGATTCCCGGCGTTTCTGAGAGTTTGGCTGGGTGTACGCATGTCAAAATTCTTTATTTCATGCAACTACACACTCTCAATACGATAAAACTGGTATCGTGGTGCTGCAGCGATTGATACGTCGATGCTTAGCGACATCGAGAGATCGATGATTCCCGGCGTTTCTGAGACTTTGGCTGGCTGTACGGGTGTCAAAATCCTTCATTTTATGTAACTACACACTCTCAATACGATAAAACTGGTATAGCAGTTTCGCAGCGATTGATAGGTCGATG
This sequence comes from Clistopyga incitator, assembly GCA_947507545.1. Lineage (NCBI taxonomy): Eukaryota > Metazoa > Arthropoda > Insecta > Hymenoptera > Ichneumonidae > Clistopyga > Clistopyga incitator. Next base: position 6,937,447 of record OX382179.1, on the reverse strand, counting down.
CCTGGGGACATCGAGAAATCGAGGATTCCCGGCATTTCTGAGAGTTTGGCTGGGCGTACGGGTGTCAAAATTCTTTATTTCATGCAACTACACACTCTCAATACGATAAAACGGGTATCGTGGTGCTGCAGCGATTGATACGTGGATGCTTAGCGAAATCGAGAGATCGAGTATTCCCGGCGTTTCTGAGAGTTTGGCTGGGTGTACGAATGTCAAAATTTTTTATTTTTTGCAACTTCACACTTACAATACGATAAAACGGGTATCGTGGTGCTGCAGCGATTGATAAGTCGATGCTTAGCGACATCGAGAGATCGATGATTCCCGGCGTTTCTGAGAGTTTGGCTGGGCGTACGGGTGTAAAAATTCTATATTTCATGCAACTACACACTCTCAATACGATAAAACTGGTATCGTGGTGCTGCAGCGATTGATAGGTCGATGCCTAGCGATATCGAGAGATCGAGGATTCCCGGCATTTCTGAGAGTTTGGCTGGGCGTACGGGTGTCGAAATTCTTTATTTCATGCAACTACACACTCTCAATACGATAAAACTGGTATCGTGGTGCTGTAGCAATTGATACATCGATGCTTAGCGAAATCGAGAGATCGAGGATTCCCGGCGTTTCTGAGAGTTTGGCTGGGTGTACGGGTGTGAAAATTCTTTATTTCATGCAACTACACACTTACAATCCGATAAAACGGGTATCGTGGTGCTGCAGCGATTGATACCCGGATGCTTAGCGAAATCGAGAGATCGAGGATTCCCGGCGTTTCGGAGAGTTTGGCTGGGTGTACGCATGTCAAAATTCTTTATTTCATGCAACTACACACTCTCAATACGATAAAACTGGTATCGTGGTGCTGCAGCGATTGATACGTCGATGCTTAGCGACATCGAGAGATCGATGATTCCCGGCGTTTCTGAGACTTTGGCTGGCTGTACGGGTGTCAAAATCCTTCATTTTATGTAACTACACACTCTCAATACGATAAAACTGGTATAGCAGTTTCGCAGCGATTGATAGGTCGATGCCTGGGGACATCGAGAAATCGAGGATTCCCGGCATTTCTGAGAGTTTGGCTGGGCGTACGGGTGTCAAAATTCTTTATTTCATGCAACTACACACTCTCAATACGATAAAACGGGTATCGTGGTGCTGCAGCGATTGATACGTGGATGCTTAGCGAAATCGAGAGATCGAGTATTCCCGGCGTTTCTGAGAGTTTGGCTGGGTGTACGAATGTCAAAATTTTTTATTTTTTGCAACTACACACTTACAATACGATAAAACGGGTATCGTGGTGCTGCAGCGATTGATAAGTCGATGCCTAGCGATATCGAGAGATCGAGGATTCCCGGCATTTCTGAGAGTTTGGCTGGGCGTACGGGTGTCGAAATTCTTTATTTCATGCAACTACACACTCTCAATACGATAAAACTGGTATCGTGGTGCTGTAGCAATTGATACATCGATGCTTAGCGAAATCGAGAGATCGAGGATTCCCGGCGTTTCTGAGAGTTTGGCTGGGTGTACGGGTGTGAAAATTCTTTATTTCATGCAACTACACACTTACAATCCGATAAAACGGGTATCGTGGTGCTGCAGCGATTGATACCCGGATGCTTAGCGAAATCGAGAGATCGAGGATTCCCGGCGTTTCGGAGAGTTTGGCTGGGTGTACGGGTGTGAAAATTCTTTATTTCACGCAACTACATACTTGCAATACGATAAAACGGGTATCGTGGTGCTGCAGCGATTGATACGTCGATGCTTAGCGACATCGAGAGATCGATGATTCCCGGCGTTTCTGAGAGTTTGGATGGGCGTACGGGTGTCAAAATTCTTTATTTCATGCAACTACACACTCTCAATACCATAAAACTGGTATCGCAGTTCCGCAGCGATTGATAGGTCGATGCCTAGCGACATCGAGAGATCGAGGATTCCCGGCATTTCTGAGAGTTTGGCTGGGCGTACGGGTGTCAAAATTCTTTATTTCATGCAACTACACACTCTCAATACGATAAAACTGGTATCGTGGTGCTGCAGCGATTGATACGTCGATGCTTAGCGACATCGAGAGATCGATGATTCCCGGCGTTTCTGAAAGTTTGGCTGGGCGTACGGGTGTGAAATTTCTTTATTTCATGCAACTACACACTCTCAATACCATTAAACTGGTATCGTAGTGCTGCAGCGATCGATACGTCGATGCTTAGCGACATCGAGAGATCGAGGATGCCCGGCGTTTCTTAGTGTTTGGCTGGGTGTACGCATGTCAAAATTCTTTATTTCATGCACCTACACACTTACAATACGATAAAACTGGTATCGTGGTGCTGCAGCGATTGATACGTCGATGCTTAGCGACATCGAGAGATCGATGATTCCCGGCGTTTCTGAGAGTTTGGCTGGGTGTACGCATGTCAAAATTCTTTATTTCATGCAACTACACACTCTCAATACGATAAAACTGGTATCGTGGTGCTGCAGCGATTGATACGTCGATGCTTAGCGACATCGAGAGATCGATGATTCCCGGCGTTTCTGACAGTTTGGCTGGGCGTACGGGTGTCAAAATTCTTTATTTCATGCAACTACACACTCTCAATACCAATAAACAGGTATCGTGGTGCTGCAGCGATTGATACGTCGATGCTTAGCGACATCAAGAGATCGATGATTCCCGGCGTTTCTGACAGTTTGGCTGGGCGTACGGGTGTCAAAATTCTCTATTTCATGCAACTACACACTCTCAAAACCATTAAACTGGTATCGTGGTGCTGCAGCGATTGATACATCGATGCTTAGCGAAATCGAGAGATCGAGGATTCCCGGCGTTTCTGAGAGTTTGGCTGGGTGTACGTGTGTGAAAATTCTTTATTTCATGCAACTACATACTCGCAATACGATAAAACGGGTATCGTGGTGCTGCAGCGTTTGATACGTCGATGCTTAGCGACATCGAGAGATCGAGGATTCCCGGCGTTTCTGAGAGTTTGGCTGGGCGTACGGGTGTCAAAATTCTTCATTTCATGCAACTACACACTCTGAATACGATAAAACTGGTATCGCAGTTCTGCAGCGATTGATACGTCGAAGCTTAGCGGAATCGAAAGATCGAGGATTCTCGGCGTTTCTGAGACTTTGGCTGGCTGTACGGGTGTCAAAATCCTTCATTTTATGTAACTACACACTCTCAATACGATAAAACTGGTATAGCAGTTTCGCAGCGATTGATAGGTCGATGCCTGGCGGCATCGAGAGATCGAGGATTCCCGGCATTTCTGACTGTTTGGCTGGGCGTACGGGTGACAAAATTCTTTATTTCATGCAACTACACACTCTCAATACGATAAAACGGGTATCGTGGTGCTGCAGCGATTGATACGTGGATGCTTAGCGAAATCGAGAGATCGAGTATTCCCGGCGTTTCTGAGAGTTTGGCTGGGTGTACGAATGTCAAAATTCTTTATTTTATGCAACTACACACTCTCAATACCATTAAACTGGTATCATGGTGCTGCAGCGATCGATACGTCGATGCTTAGCGACATCGAGAGATCGAGTATTCCCGGCGTTTCTGAGAGTTTGGCTGGGTGTACGAATGTCAAAATTCTTTATTTTATGCAACTACACACTCTCAATACCATTAAACTGGTATCATGGTGCTGCAGCGATCGATACGTCGATGCTTAGCGACATCGAGAGATCGAGGATGCCCGGCGTTTCTTAGTGTTTGGCTGGGTGTACGCATGTCAAAATTCTTTATTTCATGCACCTACACACTTACAATACGATAAAACTGGTATCGTGGTGCTGCAGCGATTGATACGTCGATGCTTAGCGACATCGAGAGATCGATGATATCCGGCGTTTCTGAGAGTTTGGCTGGGTGTACGAATGTCAAAATTCTTTATTTTATGCAACTACACACTTACAATACGATAAAACGGGTATCGTGGTGCTGCAGCGATTGATACATCGATGCTTAGCGAAATCGAGAGATCGAGGATTCCCGGCGTTTCTGAGAGTTTGGCTGGGTGTACGCATGTCAAAATTCTTTATTTCATGCAACTACACACTCTCAATACGATAAAACTGGTATCGTGGTGCTGCAGCGATTGATACGTCGATGCTTAGCGACATCAAGAGATCGATGATTCCCGGCGTTTCTGACAGTTTGGCTGGGCGGACGGGTGTCAAAATTCTCTATTTCATGCAACTACACACTCTCAATACCATTAAACTGGTAGCGTGGTGCTGCAGCGATTGATACATCGATGCTTAGCGAAATCGAGAGATCGAGGATTCCCGGCGTTTCTGAGAGCTTGGCTGGGTGTACGTGTGTGAAAATTCTTTATTTCATGCAACTACATACTTGCAATACGATAAAACGGGTATCGTGGTGCTGCAGCGTTTGATACGTCGATGCATAGCGACATCGAGAGATCGAGGATTCCCGGCGTTTCTGAGAGTTTGGCTGGGCGTACGGGTGTCAAAATTCTTCATTTCATGCAACTACACACTCTCAATACGATAAAACTGGTATCGCAGTTCTGCAGCGATTGATACGTCGAAGCTTAGCGGAATCGAAAGATCGAGGATTCTCGGCGTTTCTGAGACTTTGGCTGGCTGTACGGGTGTCAAAATCCTTCATTTTATGTAACTACACACTCTCAATACGATAAAACTGGTATAGCAGTTTCGCAGCGATTGATAGGTCGATGCCTGGGGACATCGAGAGATCGAGGATTCCCGGCATTTCTGAGAGTTTGGCTGGGCGTACGGGTGTCAAAATTCTTTATTTCATGCAACTACACACTCTCAATACGATAAAACGGGTATCGTGGTGCTGCAGCGATTGATACGTGGATGCTTAGCGAAATCGAGAGATCGAGTATTCCCGGCGTTTCTGAGAGTTTGGCTGGGTGTACGCATGTCAAAATTCTTTATTTCATGCAACTACACACTCTCAATACGATAAAACTGGTATCGTGGTGCTGCAGCGATTGATACGTCGATGCTTAGCGACATCAAGAGATCGATGATTCCCGGCGTTTCTGAACGTTTGGCTGGGCGGACGGGTGTCAAAATTCTCTATTTCATGCAACTACACACTCTCAATACCATTAAACTGGTATCGTGGTGCTGCAGCGATTGATACGTCGATGCATAGCGACATCGAGAGATCGAGGATTCCCGGCGTTTCTGAGAGTTTGGCTGGGTGTACGCATGTCAAAATTCTTTATTTCATGCAACTACACACTCTCAATACGATAAAACTGGTATCGTGGTGCTGCAGCGATTGATACGTCGATGCTTAGCGACATCGAGAGATCGATGATTCCCGGCGTTTCTGAGACTTTGGCTGGCTGTACGGGTGTCAAAATCCTTCATTTTATGTAACTACACACTCTCAATACGATAAAACTGGTATAGCAGTTTCGCAGCGATTGATAGGTCGATGCCTGGGGACATCGAGAAATCGAGGATTCCCGGCATTTCTGAGAGTTTGGCTGGGCGTACGGGTGTCAAAATTCTTTATTTCATGCAACTACACACTCTCAATACGATAAAACGGGTATCGTGGTGCTGCAGCGATTGATACGTGGATGCTTAGCGAAATCGAGAGATCGAGTATTCCCGGCGTTTCTGAGAGTTTGGCTGGGTGTACGAATGTCAAAATTTTTTATTTTTTGCAACTACACACTTACAATACGATAAAACGGGTATCGTGGTGCTGCAGCGATTGATAAGTCGATGCTTAGCGACATCGAGAGATCGATGATTCCCGGCGTTTCTGAGAGTTTGGCTGGGCGTACGGGTGTAAAAATTCTATATTTCATGCAACTACACACTCTCAATACGATAAAACTGGTATCGTGGTGCTGCAGCGATTGATAGGTCGATGCCTAGCGATATCGAGAGATCGAGGATTCCCGGCATTTCTGAGAGTTTGGCTGGGCGTACGGGTGTCGAAATTCTTTATTTCATGCAACTACACACTCTCAATACGATAAAACTGGTATCGTGGTGCTGTAGCAATTGATACATCGATGCTTAGCGAAATCGAGAGATCGAGGATTCCCGGCGTTTCTGAGAGTTTGGCTGGGTGTACGGGTGTGAAAATTCTTTATTTCATGCAACTACACACTTACAATCCGATAAAACGGGTATCGTGGTGCTGCAGCGATTGATACCCGGATGCTTAGCGAAATCGAGAGATCGAGGATTCCCGGCGTTTCGGAGAGTTTGGCTGGGTGTACGGGTGTGAAAATTCTTTATTTCACGCAACTACATACTTGCAATACGATAAAACGGGTATCGTGGTGCTGCAGCGATTGATACGTCGATGCTTAGCGACATCAAGAGATCGATGATTCCCGGCGTTTCTGACAGTTTGGCTGGGCGTACGGGTGTCAAAATTCTCTATTTCATGCAACTACATACTCTCAATACCATTAAACTGGTATCGTGGTGATGCAGCGATTGATACATCGATGCTTAGCGAAATCGAGAGATCGAGGATTCCCGGCGTTTCTGAGAGTTTGGCTGGGTGTACGTGTGTGAAAATTCTTTATTTCATGCAACTACATACTTGCAATACGATAAAACGGGTATCGTGGTGCTGCAGCGTTTGATACGTCGATGCATAGCGACATCGAGAGATCGAGGATTCCCGGCGTTTCTGAGAGTTTGGCTGGGTGTACGCATGTCAAAATTCTTTATTTCATGCAACTACACACTCTCAATACGATAAAACTGGTATCGTGGTGCTGCAGCGATTGATACGTCGATGCTTAGCGACATCGAGAGATCGATGATTCCCGGCGTTTCTGAGACTTTGGCTGGCTGTACGGGTGTCAAAATCCTTCATTTTATGTAACTACACACTCTCAATACGATAAAACTGGTATAGCAGTTTCGCAGCGATTGATAGGTCGATGCCTGGGGACATCGAGAAATCGAGGATTCCCGGCATTTCTGAGAGTTTGGCTGGGCGTACGGGTGTCAAAATTCTTTATTTCATGCAACTACACACTCTCAATACGATAAAACGGGTATCGTGGTGCTGCAGCGATTGATACGTGGATGCTTAGCGAAATCGAGAGATCGAGTATTCCCGGCGTTTCTGAGAGTTTGGCTGGGTGTACGAATGTCAAAATTTTTTATTTTTTGCAACTACACACTTACAATACGATAAAACGGGTATCGTGGTGCTGCAGCGATTGATAAGTCGATGCTTAGCGACATCGAGAGATCGATGATTCCCGGCGTTTCTGAGAGTTTGGCTGGGCGTACGGGTGTAAAAATTCTATATTTCATGCAACTACACACTCTCAATACGATAAAACCGGTATCGTGGTGCTGCAGCGATTGATAGGTCGATGCCTAGCGATATCGAGAGATCGAGGATTCCCGGCATTTCTGAGAGTTTGGCTGGGCGTACGGGTGTCGAAATTCTTTATTTCATGCAACTACACACTCTCAATACGATAAAACTGGTATCGTGGTGCTGTAGCAATTGATACATCGATGCTTAGCGAAATCGAGAGATCGAGGATTCCCGGCGTTTCTGAGAGTTTGGCTGGGTGTACGGGTGTGAAAATTCTTTATTTCATGCAACTACACACTTACAATCCGATAAAACGGGTATCGTGGTGCTGCAGCGATTGATACCCGGATGCTTAGCGAAATCGAGAGATCGAGGATTCCCGGCGTTTCGGAGAGTTTGGCTGGGTGTACGGGTGTGAAAATTCTTTATTTCACGCAACTACATACTTGCAATACGATAAAACGGGTATCGTGGTGCTGCAGCGATTGATACGTCGATGCTTAGCGACATCGAGAGATCGATGATTCCCGGCGTTTCTGAGAGTTTGGATGGGCGTACGGGTGTCAAAATTCTTTATTTCATGCAACTACACACTCTCAATACCATAAAACTGGTATCGCAGTTCCGCAGCGATTGATAGGTCGATGCCTAGCGACATCGAGAGATCGAGGATTCCCGGCATTTCTGAGAGTTTGGCTGGGCGTACGGGTGTCAAAATTCTTTATTTCATGCAACTACACACTCTCAATACGATAAAACTGGTATCGTGGTGCTGCAGCGATTGATACGTCGATGCTTAGCGACATCGAGAGATCGATGATTCCCGGCGTTTCTGAAAGTTTGGCTGGGCGTACGGGTGTGAAATTTCTTTATTTCATGCAACTACACACTCTCAATACCATTAAACTGGTATCGTAGTGCTGCAGCGATCGATACGTCGATGCTTAGCGACATCGAGAGATCGAGGATGCCCGGCGTTTCTTAGTGTTTGGCTGGGTGTACGCATGTCAAAATTCTTTATTTCATGCACCTACACACTTACAATACGATAAAACTGGTATCGTGGTGCTGCAGCGATTGATACGTCGATGCTTAGCGACATCGAGAGATCGATGATTCCCGGCGTTTCTGAGAGTTTGGCTGGGTGTACGCATGTCAAAATTCTTTATTTCATGCAACTACACACTCTCAATACGATAAAACTGGTATCGTGGTGCTGCAGCGATTGATACGTCGATGCTTAGCGACATCGAGAGATCGATGATTCCCGGCGTTTCTGACAGTTTGGCTGGGCGTACGGGTGTCAAAATTCTTTATTTCATGCAACTACACACTCTCAATACCAATAAACAGGTATCGTGGTGCTGCAGCGATTGATACGTCGATGCTTAGCGACATCAAGAGATCGATGATTCCCGGCGTTTCTGACAGTTTGGCTGGGCGTACGGGTGTCAAAATTCTCTATTTCATGCAACTACACACTCTCAAAACCATTAAACTGGTATCGTGGTGCTGCAGCGATTGATACATCGATGCTTAGCGAAATCGAGAGATCGAGGATTCCCGGCGTTTCTGAGAGTTTGGCTGGGTGTACGTGTGTGAAAATTCTTTATTTCATGCAACTACATACTCGCAATACGATAAAACGGGTATCGTGGTGCTGCAGCGTTTGATACGTCGATGCTTAGCGACATCGAGAGATCGAGGATTCCCGGCGTTTCTGAGAGTTTGGCTGGGCGTACGGGTGTCAAAATTCTTCATTTCATGCAACTACACACTCTGAATACGATAAAACTGGTATCGCAGTTCTGCAGCGATTGATACGTCGAAGCTTAGCGGAATCGAAAGATCGAGGATTCTCGGCGTTTCTGAGACTTTGGCTGGCTGTACGGGTGTCAAAATCCTTCATTTTATGTAACTACACACTCTCAATACGATAAAACTGGTATAGCAGTTTCGCAGCGATTGATAGGTCGATGCCTGGCGGCATCGAGAGATCGAGGATTCCCGGCATTTCTGACTGTTTGGCTGGGCGTACGGGTGACAAAATTCTTTATTTCATGCAACTACACACTCTCAATACGATAAAACGGGTATCGTGGTGCTGCAGCGATTGATACGTGGATGCTTAGCGAAATCGAGAGATCGAGTATTCCCGGCGTTTCTGAGAGTTTGGCTGGGTGTACGAATGTCAAAATTCTTTATTTTATGCAACTACACACTCTCAATACCATTAAACTGGTATCATGGTGCTGCAGCGATCGATACGTCGATGCTTAGCGACATCGAGAGATCGAGTATTCCCGGCGTTTCTGAGAGTTTGGCTGGGTGTACGAATGTCAAAATTCTTTATTTTATGCAACTACACACTCTCAATACCATTAAACTGGTATCATGGTGCTGCAGCGATCGATACGTCGATGCTTAGCGACATCGAGAGATCGAGGATGCCCGGCGTTTCTTAGTGTTTGGCTGGGTGTACGCATGTCAAAATTCTTTATTTCATGCACCTACACACTTACAATACGATAAAACTGGTATCGTGGTGCTGCAGCGATTGATACGTCGATGCTTAGCGACATCGAGAGATCGATGATATCCGGCGTTTCTGAGAGTTTGGCTGGGTGTACGAATGTCAAAATTCTTTATTTTATGCAACTACACACTTACAATACGATAAAACGGGTATCGTGGTGCTGCAGCGATTGATACATCGATGCTTAGCGAAATCGAGAGATCGAGGATTCCCGGCGTTTCTGAGAGTTTGGCTGGGTGTACGCATGTCAAAATTCTTTATTTCATGCAACTACACACTCTCAATACGATAAAACTGGTATCGTGGTGCTGCAGCGATTGATACGTCGATGCTTAGCGACATCAAGAGATCGATGATTCCCGGCGTTTCTGACAGTTTGGCTGGGCGGACGGGTGTCAAAATTCTCTATTTCATGCAACTACACACTCTCAATACCATTAAACTGGTAGCGTGGTGCTGCAGCGATTGATACATCGATGCTTAGCGAAATCGAGAGATCGAGGATTCCCGGCGTTTCTGAGAGCTTGGCTGGGTGTACGTGTGTGAAAATTCTTTATTTCATGCAACTACATACTTGCAATACGATAAAACGGGTATCGTGGTGCTGCAGCGTTTGATACGTCGATGCATAGCGACATCGAGAGATCGAGGATTCCCGGCGTTTCTGAGAGTTTGGCTGGGCGTACGGGTGTCAAAATTCTTCATTTCATGCAACTACACACTCTCAATACGATAAAACTGGTATCGCAGTTCTGCAGCGATTGATACGTCGAAGCTTAGCGGAATCGAAAGATCGAGGATTCTCGGCGTTTCTGAGACTTTGGCTGGCTGTACGGGTGTCAAAATCCTTCATTTTATGTAACTACACACTCTCAATACGATAAAACTGGTATAGCAGTTTCGCAGCGATTGATAGGTCGATGCCTGGGGACATCGAGAGATCGAGGATTCCCGGCATTTCTGAGAGTTTGGCTGGGCGTACGGGTGTCAAAATTCTTTATTTCATGCAACTACACACTCTCAATACGATAAAACGGGTATCGTGGTGCTGCAGCGATTGATACGTGGATGCTTAGCGAAATCGAGAGATCGAGTATTCCCGGCGTTTCTGAGAGTTTGGCTGGGTGTACGCATGTCAAAATTCTTTATTTCATGCAACTACACACTCTCAATACGATAAAACTGGTATCGTGGTGCTGCAGCGATTGATACGTCGATGCTTAGCGACATCAAGAGATCGATGATTCCCGGCGTTTCTGAACGTTTGGCTGGGCGGACGGGTGTCAAAATTCTCTATTTCATGCAACTACACACTCTCAATACCATTAAACTGGTATCGTGGTGCTGCAGCGATTGATACATCGATGCTTAGCGAAATCGAGAGATCGAGGATTCCCGGCGTTTCTGAGAGTTTGGCTGGGTGTACGTGTGTGAAAATTCTTTATTTCATGCAACTACATACTTGCAATACGATAAAACGGGTATCGTGGTGCTGCAGCGTTTGATACATCGATGCTTAGCGAAATCGAGAGATCGAGGATTCCCGGCGTTTCTGAATGTTTGGCTGGGTGTACGGGTGTGAAAATTCTTTATTTCATGCAACTACACACTTACAATCCGATAAAACGGGTATCGTGGTGCTGCAGCGATTGATACCCGGATGCTTAGCGAAATCGAGAGATCGAGGATTCCCGGCGTTTCGGAGAGTTTGGCTTGGTGTACGGGTGTGAAAATTCTTTATTTCACGCAACTACATACTTGCAATACGATAAAACGGGTATCGTGGTGCTGCAGCGATTGATACGTCGATGCTTAGCGACATCGAGAGATCGATGATTCCCGGCGTTTCTGAGAGTTTGGATGGGCGTACGGGTGTCAAAATTCTTTATTTCATGCAACTACACACTCTCAATACCATAAAACTGGTATCGCAGTTCCGCAGCGATTGATAGGTCGATGCCTAGCGACATCGAGAGATCGAGGATTCCCGGCATTTCTGAGAGTTTGGCTGGGCGTACGGGTGTCAAAATTCTTTATTTCATGCAACTACACACTCTCAATACGATAAAACGGGTATCGTGGTGTTGCAGCGATTGATACGTGGATGCTTAGCGAAATCGAGAGATCGAGTATTCCCGGCGTTTCTGAGAGTTTGGCTGGGTGTACGAATGTCAAAATTCTTTATTTTATGCAACTACACACTTACAATACGATAAAACGGGTATCGTGGTGCTGCAGCGATTGATACGTCGATGCTTAGCGACATCGAGAGATCGATGATTCCCGGCGTTTCTGAGAGTTTGGCTGGGCGTACGGGTGTCAAAATTCTATATTTCATGCAACTTCACACTCTCAATACGATAAAACTGGTATCGTGGTGCTGCAGCGATTGATACGTGGATGCTTAGCGAAATCGAGAGATCGAGTATTCCCGGCGTTTCTGAGAGTTTGGCTGGGTGTACGAATGTCAAAATTCTTTATTTTATGCAACTACACACTTACAATACGATAAAACGGGTATCGTGGTGCTGCAGCGATTGATACGTCGATGCTTAGCGACATCGAGAGATCGATGATTCCCGGCGTTTCTGAGAGTTTGGATGGGCGTACGGGTGTCAAAATTCTTTATTTCATGCAACTCACACACTCTCAATACCATAAAACCTGTATCGCAGTTCCGCAGCGATTGATAGGTCGATGCCTAGCGACATCGAGAGATCGAGGATTCCCGGCATTTCTGAGAGTTTGGCTGGGCGTACGGGTGTCAAAATTCTTTATTTCATGCAACTACACACTCTCAATACGATAAAACTGGTATCGTGGTGCTGCAGCGATTGATACGTCGATGCTTAGCGACATCGAGAGATCGATGATTCCCGGCGTTTCTGAAAGTTTGGCTGGGCGTACGGGTGTGAAAATTCTTTATTTCATGCAACTACACACTCTCAATACCATTAAACTGGTATCGTGGTGCTGCAGCGATCGATACGTCGATGCCTAGCGACATCGAGAGATCGAGGATGCCCGGCGTTTCTGGAAGTTTGGCTGGGGGTACGCATGTCAAAATTCTTTATTTCATGCACCTACACACTTACAATATGATAAAACTGGTATCGTGGTGCTGCAGCGATTGATACGTCGATGCTTAGCGACATCGAGAGATCGATGATTCCCGGCGTTTCTGAGAGTTTGGCTGGGTGTACGAATGTCAAAATTCTTTATTTTATGCAACTACACACTTACAATACGATAAAAAGGGTATCGTGGTGCTGCAGCGATTGATACATCGATGCTTAGCGAAATCGAGAGATCGAGGATTCCCGGCGTTTCTGAGAGTTTGGTTGGGTGTACGCATGTCAAAATTCTTTATTTCATGCAACTACACACTCTCAATACGATAAAACTGGTATCGTGGTGCTGCAGCGATTGATACGTCGATGCTTAGCGACATCGAGAGATCGATGATTCCCGGCGTTTCTGACAGTTTGGCTGGGCGTACGGGTGTCAAAATTCTTTATTTCATGCAACTACACACTCTCAATACCATTAAACTGGTATCGTGGTGCTGCAGCGATTGATACGTCGATGCTTAGCGACATCAAGAGATCGATGATTCCCGGCGTTTCTGACAGTTTGGCTGGGCGTACGGGTGTCAAAATTCTCTATTTCATGCAACTACATACTCTCAATACCATTAAACTGGTATCGTGGTGATGCAGCGATTGATACATCGATGCTTAGCGAAATCGAGAGATCGAGGATTCCCGGCGTTTCTGAGAGTTTGGCTGGGTGTACGTGTGTGAAAATTCTTTATTTCATGCAACTACATACTTGCAATACGATAAAACGGGTATCGTGGTGCTGCAGCGTTTGATACGTCGATGCATAGCGACATCGAAAGATCGAGGATTCCCGCCGTATCTGAGAGTTTGGCTGGGTGTACGCATGTCAAAATTCTTTATTTCATGCAACTACACACTCTCAATACGATAAAACGGGTATCGTGGTGCTGCAGCGATTGATACGTGGATGCTTAGCGAAATCGAGAGATCGAGTATTCCCGGCGTTTCTGAGAGTTTGGCTGGGTGTACGAATGTAAAAATTCTTTATTTTATGCAACTACACACTTACAATACGATAAAACGGGTATCGTGGTGCTGCAGCGATTGATACGTCGATGCTTAGCGACATCGAGAGATCGATGATTCCCGGCGTTTCTGAGAGTTTGGCTGGGCGTACGGGTGTCAAAATTCTTTATTTTATGCAACTACACACTTACAATACGATAAAACGGGTATCGTGGTGCTGCAGCGATTGATACGTGGATGCTTAGCGAAATCGAGAGATCGAGTATTCCCGGCGTTTCTGAGAGTTTGGCTGGGTGTACGAATGTCAAAATTTTTTATTTTATGCAACTACACACTTACAATACGATAAAACGGGTATCGTGGTGCTGCAGCGATTGATAAGTCGATGCTTAGCGACATCGAGAGATCGATGATTCCCGGCGTTTCTGAGAGTTTGGCTGGGCGTACGGGTGTAAAAATTCTATATTTCATGCAACTACACACTCTCAATACGATAAAACTGGTATCGTGGTGCTGCAGCGATTGATAGGTCGATGCCTAGCGATATCGAGAGATCGAGGATTCCCGGCATTTCTGAGAGTTTGGCTGGGCGTACGGGTGTCGAAATTCTTTATTTCATGCAACTACACACTCTCAATACGATAAAACTGGTATCGTGGTGCTGTAGCAATTGATACATCGATGCTTAGCGAAATCGAGAGATCGAGGATTCCCGGCGTTTCTGAGAGTTTGGCTGGGTGTACGGGTGTGAAAATTCTTTATTTCATGCAACTACACACTTACAATCCGATAAAACGGGTATCGTGGTGCTGCAGCGATTGATACCCGGATGCTTAGCGAAATCGAGAGATCGAGGATTCCCGGCGTTTCGGAGAGTTTGGCTGGGTGTACGGGTGTGAAAATTCTTTATTTCACGCAACTACATACTTGCAATACGATAAAACGGGTATCGTGGTGCTGCAGCGATTGATACGTCGATGCTTAGCGAAATCGAGAGATCGAGGATTCCCGGCGTTTCTGAGAGTTTGGCTGGGTGTACGGGTGTGAAAATTCTTTATTTCATGCAACTACACACTTACAATCCGATAAAACGGGTATCGTGGTGCTGCAGCGATTGATACCCGGATGCTTAGCGAAATCGAGAGATCGAGGATTCCCGGCGTTTCGGAGAGTTTGGCTGGGTGTACGGGTGTGAAAATTCTTTATTTCACGCAACTACATACTTGCAATACGATAAAACGGGTATCGTGGTGCTGCAGCGATTGATACGTCGATGCTTAGCGACATCGAGAGATCGATGATTCCCGGCGTTTCTGAGAGTTTGGATGGGCGTACGGGTGTCAAAATTCTTTATTTCATGCAACTACACACTCTCAATACCATAAAACTGGTATCGCAGTTCCGCAGCGATTGATAGGTCGATGCCTAGCGACATCGAGAGATCGAGGATTCCCGGCATTTCTGAGAGTTTGGCTGGGCGTACGGGTGTCAAAATTCTTTATTTCTTGCAACTACACACTCTCAATACGATAAAACTGGTATCGTGGTGCTGCAGCGATTGATACGTCGATGCTTAGCGACATCGAGAGATCGATGATTCCCGGCGTTTCTGAAAGTTTGGCTGGGCGTACGGGTGTGAAATTTCTTTATTTCATGCAACTACACACTCTCAATACCATTAAACTGGTATCGTGGTGCTGCAGCGATCGATACGTCGATGCTTAGAGACATCGAGAGATCGATGATTCCCGGCGTTTCTGAGAGTTTGGATGGGCGTACGGGTGTCAAAATTCTTTATTTCATGCAACTACACACTCTCAATACCATAAAACTGGTATCGCAGTTCCGCAGCGATTGATAGGTCGATGCCTAGCGACATCGAGAGATCGAGGATTCCCGGCATTTCTGAGAGTTTGGCTGGGCGTACGGGTGTCAAAATTCTTTATTTCATGCAACTACACACTCTCAATACGATAAAACTGGTATCGTGGTGCTGCAGCGTTTGATACGTCGATGCTTAGCGACATCGAGAGATCGAAAATTCCCGGCGTTTCTGAGAGTTTGGCTGGGCGTACGGGTGTCAAAATTCTTCTTTTTATGCAACTACACACTCTCAATACGATAAAACTGGTATCGCAGTTCTGCAGCGATTGATACGTCGAAGCTTAGCGGAATCGAAAGATCGAGGATTCTCGGCGTTTCTGAGACTTTGGCTGGCTGTACGGGTGTCAAAATCCTTCATTTTATGTAACTACACACTCTCAATACGATAAAACTGGTATAGCAGTTTCGCAGCGATTGATAGGTCGATGCCTGGGGACATCGAGAGATCGAGGATTCCCGGCATTTCTGACTGTTTGGCTGGGCGTACGGGTGACAAAATTCTTTATTTCATGCAACTACACACTCTCAATACGATAAAACGGGTATCGTGGTGCTGCAGCGATTGATACGTGGATGCTTAGCGAAATCGAGAGATCGAGTATTCCCGGCGTTTCTGAGAGTTTGGCTGGGTGTACGAATGTCAAAATTCTTTATTTTATGCAACTACACACTCTCAATACCATTAAACTGGTATCATGGTGCTGCAGCGATCGATACGTCGATGCTTAGCGACATCGAGAGATCGAGTATTCCCGGCGTTTCTGAGAGTTTGGCTGGGTGTACGAATGTCAAAATTCTTTATTTTATGCAACTACAATTTCTCAATACCATTAAACTGGTATCATGGTGCTGCAGCGATCGATACGTCGATGCTTAGCGACATCGAGAGATCGAGGATGCCCGGCGTTTCTTAGTGTTTGGCTGGGTGTACGCATGTCAAAATTCTTTATTTCATGCACCTACACACTTACAATACGATAAAACTGGTATCGTGGTGCTGCAGCGATTGATACGTCGATGCTTAGCGACATCGAGAGATCGATGATATCCGGCGTTTCTGAGAGTTTGGCTGGGTGTACGAATGTCAAAATTCTTTATTTTATGCAACTACACACTTACAATACGATAAAACGGGTATCGTGGTGCTGCAGCGATTGATACATCGATGCTTAGCGAAATCGAGAGATCGAGGATTCCCGGCGTTTCTGAGAGTTTGGCTGGGTGTACGCATGTCAAAATTCTTTATTTCATGCAACTACACACTCTCAATACCATTAAACTGGTATCGTGGTGCTGCAGCGATTGATACATCGATGCTTAGCGAAATCGAGAGATCGAGGATTCCCGGCGTTTCTGAGAGTTTGGCTGGGTGTACGTGTGTGAAAATTCTTTATTTCATGCAACTACACACTCTCAATACCATTAAACTGGTATCATGGTGCTGCAGCGATCGATACGTCGATGCTTAGCGACATCGAGAGATCGAGTATTCCCGGCGTTTCTGAGAGTTTGGCTGGGTGTACGAATGTCAAAATTCTTTATTTTATGCAACTACAATTTCTCAATACCATTAAACTGGTATCATGGTGCTGCAGCGATCGATACGTCGATGCTTAGCGACATCGAGAGATCGAGGATGCCCGGCGTTTCTTAGTGTTTGGCTGGGTGTACGCATGTCAAAATTCTTTATTTCATGCACCTACACACTTACAATACGATAAAACTGGTATCGTGGTGCTGCAGCGATTGATACGTCGATGCTTAGCGACATCGAGAGATCGATGATATCCGGCGTTTCTGAGAGTTTGGCTGGGTGTACGAATGTCAAAATTCTTTATTTTATGCAACTACACACTTACAATACGATAAAACGGGTATCGTGGTGCTGCAGCGATTGATACATCGATGCTTAGCGAAATCGAGAGATCGAGGATTCCCGGCGTTTCTGAGAGTTTGGCTGGGTGTACGCATGTCAAAATTCTTTATTTCATGCAACTACACACTCTCAATACCATTAAACTGGTATCGTGGTGCTGCAGCGATTGATACATCGATGCTTAGCGAAATCGAGAGATCGAGGATTCCCGGCGTTTCTGAGAGTTTGGCTGGGTGTACGTGTGTGAAAATTCTTTATTTCATGCAACTACATACTTGCAATACGATAAAACGGGTATCGTGGTGCTGCAGCGTTTGATACGTCGATGCATAGCGACATCGAGAGATCGAGGATTCCCGGCGTTTCTGAGAGTTTGGCTGGGCGTACGGGTGTCAAAATTCTTCATTTCATGCAACTACACACTCTCAATACGATAAAACTGGTATCGCAGTTCTGCAGCGATTGATACGTCGAAGCTTAGCGGAATCGAAAGATCGAGGATTCTCGGCGTTTCTGAGACTTTGGCTGGCTGTACGGGTGTCAAAATCCTTCATTTTATGTAACTACACACTCTCAATACGATAAAACTGGTATAGCAGTTTCGCAGCGATTGATAGGTCGATGCCTGGGGACATCGAGAGATCGAGGATTCCCGGCATTTCTGAGAGTTTGGCTGGGCGTACGGGTGTCAAAATTCTTTATTTCATGCAACTACACACTCTCAATACGATAAAACGGGTATCGTGGTGCTGCAGCGATTGATACGTGGATGCTTAGCGAAATCGAGAGATCGAGTATTCCCGGCGTTTCTGAGAGTTTGGCTGGGTGTACGCATGTCAAAATTCTTTATTTCATGCAACTACACACTCTCAATACGATAAAACTGGTATCGTGGTGCTGCAGCGATTGATACGTCGATGCTTAGCGACATCAAGAGATCGATGATTCCCGGCGTTTCTGAACGTTTGGCTGGGCGGACGGGTGTCAAAATTCTCTATTTCATGCAACTACACACTCTCAATACCATTAAACTGGTATCGTGGTGCTGCAGCGATTGATACATCGATGCTTAGCGAAATCGAGAGATCGAGGATGCCCGGCGTTTCTTAGTGTTTGGCTGGGTGTACGCATGTCAAAATTCTTTATTTCATGCACCTACACACTTACAATACTATAAAACTGGTATCGTGGTGCTGCAGCGATTGATACGTCGATGCTTAGCGACATCGAGAGATCGATGATTCCCGGCGTTTCTGAGAGTTTGGCTGGGTGTACGCATGTCAAAATTCTTTATTTCATGCAACTACACACTCTCAATACGATAAAACTGATATCGTGGTGCTGCAGCGATTGATACGTCGATGCTTAGCGACATCGAGAGATCGATGATTCCCGGCGTTTCTGACAGTTTGGCTGGGCGTACGGGTGTCAAAATTCTTTATTTCATGCAACTACACACTCTCAATACCAATAAACTGGTATCGTCGTGCTGCAGCGATTGATACGTCGATGCTTAGCGACATCAAGAGATCGATGATTCCCGGCGTTTCTGACAGTTTGGCTGGGCGTACGGGTGCCAAAATTCTCTATTTCATGCAACTACACACTCTTAATACCATTAAACTGGTATCGTGGTGCTGCAGCGATTGATACATCGATGCTTAGCGAAATCGAGAGATCGAGGATTCCCGGCGTTTCTGAGAGTTTGGCTGGGTGTACGTGTGTGAAAATTCTTTATTTCATGCAACTACATACTCGCAATACGATAAAACGGGTATCGTGGTGCTGCAGCGTTTGATACGTCGATGCTTAGCGACATCGAGAGATCGAGGATTCCCGGCGTTTCTGAGAGTTTGGCTGGGCGTACGGGTGTCAAAATTCTTCATTTCATGCAACTACACACTCTCAATACGATAAAACTGGTATCGCAGTTCTGCAGCGATTGATACGTCGAAGCTTAGCGGAATCGAAAGATCGAGGATTCTCGGCGTTTCTGAGACTTTGGCTGGCTGTACGGGTGTCAAAATCCTTCATTTTATGTAACTACACACTCTCAATACGATAAAACTGGTATAGCAGTTTCGCAGCGATTGATAGGTCGATGCCTAGCGGCATCGAGAGATCGAGGATTCCCGGCATTTCTGACTGTTTGGCTGGGCGTACGGGTGACAAAATTCTTTATTTCATGCAACTACACACTCTCAATACGATAAAACGGGTATCGTGGTGCTGCAGCGATTGATACGTGGATGCTTAGCGAAATCGAGAGATCGAGTATTCCCGGCGTTTCTGAGAGTTTGGCTGGGTGTACGAATGTCAAAATTCTTTATTTTATGCAACTACACACTCTCAATATCATTAAACTGGTATCATGGTGCTGCAGCGATCGATACGTCGATGCTTAGCGACATCGAGAGATCGAGTATTCCCGGCGTTTCTGAGAGTTTGGCTGGGTGTACGAATGTCAAAATTCTTTATTTTATGCAACTACACACTCTCAATACCATTAAACTGGTATCATGGTGCTGCAGCGATCGACACGTCGATGCTTAGCGACATCGAGAGATCGAGGATGCCCGGCGTTTCTTAGTGTTTGGCTGGGTGTACGCATGTCAAAATTCTTTATTTCATGCACCTACACACTTACAATACGATAAAACTGGTATCGTGGTGCTGCAGCGATTGATACGTCGATGCTTAGCGACATCAAGAGATCGATGATTCCCGGCGTTTCTGACAGTTTGGCTGGGCGGACGGGTGTCAAAATTCTCTATTTCATGCAACTACACACTCTCAATACCATTAAACTGGTATCGTGGTGCTGCAGCGATTGATACATCGATGCTTAGCGAAATCGAGAGATCGAGGATTCCCGGCGTTTCTGAGAGTTTGGCTGGGTGTACGTGTGTGAAAATTCTTTATTTCATGCAACTACATACTTGCAATACGATAAAACGGGTATCGTGGTGCTGCAGCGTTTGATACGTCGATGCATAGCGACATCGAGAGATCGAGGATTCCCGGCGTTTCTGAGAGTTTGGCTGGGCGTACGGGTGTCAAAATCCTTCATTTTATGTAACTACACACTCTCAATACGATAAAACTGGTATAGCAGTTTCGCAGCGATTGATAGGTCGATGCCTGGGGACATCGAGAGATCGAGGATTCCCGGCATTTCTGAGAGTTTGGCTGGGCGTACGGGTGTCAAAATTCTTTATTTCATGCAACTACACACTCTCAATACGATAAAACGGGTATCGTGGTGTTGCAGCGATTGATACATGGATGCTTAGCGAAATCGAGAGATCGAGTATTCCCGGCGTTTCTGAGAGTTTGGCTGGGTGTACGAATGTCAAAATTCTTTATTTTATGCAACTACACACTTACAATACGATAAAACGGGTATCGTGGTGCTGCAGCGATTGATACGTCGATGCTTAGCGACATCGAGAGATCGATGATTCCCGGCGTTTCTGAGAGTTTGGCTGGGCGTACGGGTGTCCAAGTTCTATATTTCATGCAACTTCGGACTCTCAATACGATAAAACTGGTATCGTGGTGCTGCAGCGATTGATACGTGGATGCTTAGCGAAATCGAGAGATCGAGTATTCCCGGCGTTTCTGAGAGTTTGGCTGGGTGTACGAATGTCAAAATTCTTTATTTTATGCAACTACACACTTACAATACGATAAAACGGGTATCGTGGTGCTGCAGCGATTGATACGTCGATGCTTAGCGACATCGAGAGATCGATGATTCCCGGCGTTTCTGACAGTTTGGCTGGGCGTACGGGTGTCAAAATTCTTTATTTCATGCAACTACACACTCTCAATACCATTAAACTGGTATCGTGGTGCTGCAGCGATTGATACGTCGATGCTTAGCGACATCAAGAGATCGATGATTCCCGGCGTTTCTGACAGTTTGGCTGGGCGTACGGGTGTCAAAATTCTCTATTTCATGCAACTACATACTCTCAATACCATTAAACTGGTATCGTGGTGATGCAGCGATTGATACATCGATGCTTAGCGAAATCGAGAGATCGAGGATTCCCGGCGTTTCTGAGAGTTTGGCTGGGTGTACGTGTGTGAAAATTCTTTATTTCATGCAACTACATACTTGCAATACGATAAAACGGGTATCGTGGTGCTGCAGCGTTTGATACGTCGATGCTTAGCGACATCAAGAGATCGATGATTCCCGGCGTTTCTGACAGTTTGGCTGGGCGTACGGGTGCCAAAATTCTCTATTTCATGCAACTACACACTCTTAATACCATTAAACTGGTATCGTGGTGCTGCAGCGATTGATACATCGATGCTTAGCGAAATCGAGAGATCGAGGATTCCCGGCGTTTCTGAGAGTTTGGCTGGGTGTACGTGTGTGAAAATTCTTTATTTCATGCAACTACATACTCGCAATACGATAAAACGGGTATCGTGGTGCTGCAGCGTTTGATACGTCGATGCTTAGCGACATCGAGAGATCGAGGATTCCCGGCATTTCTGAGAGTTTGGCTGGGCGTACGGGTGTCAAAATTCTTTATTTCATGCAACTACACACTCTCAATACGATAAAACGGGTATCGTGGTGCTGCAGCGATTGATACGTGGATGCTTAGCGAAATCGAGAGATCGAGTATTCCCGGCGTTTCTGAGAGTTTGGCTGGGTGTACGAATGTCAAAATTTTTTATTTTTTGCAACTACACACTTACAATACGATAAAACGGGTATCGTGGTGCTGCAGCGATTGATAAGTCGATGCTTAGCGACATCGAGAGATCGATGATTCCCGGCGTTTCTGAGAGTTTGGCTGGGCGTACGGGTGTAAAAATTCTATATTTCATGCAACTACACACTCTCAATACGATAAAACTGGTATCGTGGTGCTGCAGCGATTGATAGGTCGATGCCTAGCGATATCGAGAGATCGAGGATTCCCGGCATTTCTGAGAGTTTGGCTGGGCGTACGGGTGTCGAAATTCTTTATTTCATGCAACTACACACTCTCAATACGATAAAACTGGTATCGTGGTGCTGTAGCAATTGATACATCGATGCTTAGCGAAATCGAGAGATCGAGGATTCCCGGCGTTTCTGAGAGTTTGGCTGGGTGTACGGGTGTGAAAATTCTTTATTTCATGCAACTACACACTTACAATCCGATAAAACGGGTATCGTGGTGCTGCAGCGATTGATACCCGGATGCTTAGCGAAATCGAGAGATCGAGGATTCCCGGCGTTTCGGAGAGTTTGGCTGGGTGTACGGGTGTGAAAATTCTTTATTTCACGCAACTACATACTTGCAATACGATAAAACGGGTATCGTGGTGCTGCAGCGATTGATACGTCGATGCTTAGCGACATCAAGAGATCGATGATTCCCGGCGTTTCTGACAGTTTGGCTGGGCGTACGGGTGTCAAAATTCTCTATTTCATGCAACTACATACTCTCAATACCATTAAACTGGTATCGTGGTGATGCAGCGATTGATACATCGATGCTTAGCGAAATCGAGAGATCGAGGATTCCCGGCGTTTCTGAGAGTTTGGCTGGGTGTACGTGTGTGAAAATTCTTTATTTCATGCAACTACATACTTGCAATACGATAAAACGGGTATCGTGGTGCTGCAGCGTTTGATACGTCGATGCATAGCGACATCGAGAGATCGAGGATTCCCGGCGTTTCTGAGAGTTTGGCTGGGTGTACGCATGTCAAAATTCTTTATTTCATGCAACTACACACTCTCAATACGATAAAACTGGTATCGTGGTGCTGCAGCGATTGATACGTCGATGCTTAGCGACATCGAGAGATCGATGATTCCCGGCGTTTCTGAGACTTTGGCTGGCTGTACGGGTGTCAAAATCCTTCATTTTATGTAACTACACACTCTCAATACGATAAAACTGGTATAGCAGTTTCGCAGCGATTGATAGGTCGATGCCTGGGGACATCGAGAAATCGAGGATTCCCGGCATTTCTGAGAGTTTGGCTGGGCGTACGGGTGTCAAAATTCTTTATTTCATGCAACTACACACTCTCAATACGATAAAACGGGTATCGTGGTGCTGCAGCGATTGATACGTGGATGCTTAGCGAAATCGAGAGATCGAGTATTCCCGGCGTTTCTGAGAGTTTGGCTGGGTGTACGAATGTCAAAATTTTTTATTTTTTGCAACTACACACTTACAATACGATAAAACGGGTATCGTGGTGCTGCAGCGATTGATAAGTCGATGCTTAGCGACATCGAGAGATCGATGATTCCCGGCGTTTCTGAGAGTTTGGCTGGGCGTACGGGTGTAAAAATTCTATATTTCATGCAACTACACACTCTCAATACGATAAAACTGGTATCGTGGTGCTGCAGCGATTGATAGGTCGATGCCTAGCGATATCGAGAGATCGAGGATTCCCGGCATTTCTGAGAGTTTGGCTGGGCGTACGGGTGTCGAAATTCTTTATTTCATGCAACTACACACTCTCAATACGATAAAACTGGTATCGTGGTGCTGTAGCAATTGATACATCGATGCTTAGCGAAATCGAGAGATCGAGGATTCCCGGCGTTTCTGAGAGTTTGGCTGGGTGTACGGGTGTGAAAATTCTTTATTTCATGCAACTACACACTTACAATCCGATAAAACGGGTATCGTGGTGCTGCAGCGATTGATACCCGGATGCTTAGCGAAATCGAGAGATCGAGGATTCCCGGCGTTTCGGAGAGTTTGGCTGGGTGTACGGGTGTGAAAATTCTTTATTTCACGCAACTACATACTTGCAATACGATAAAACGGGTATCGTGGTGCTGCAGCGATTGATACGTCGATGCTTAGCGACATCGAGAGATCGATGATTCCCGGCGTTTCTGAGAGTTTGGATGGGCGTACGGGTGTCAAAATTCTTTATTTCATGCAACTACACACTCTCAATACCATAAAACTGGTATCGCAGTTCCGCAGCGATTGATAGGTCGATGCCTAGCGACATCGAGAGATCGAGGATTCCCGGCATTTCTGAGAGTTTGGCTGGGCGTACGGGTGTCAAAATTCTTTATTTCATGCAACTACACACTCTCAATACGATAAAACTGGTATCGTGGTGCTGCAGCGATTGATACGTCGATGCTTAGCGACATCGAGAGATCGATGATTCCCGGCGTTTCTGAAAGTTTGGCTGGGCGTACGGGTGTGAAATTTCTTTATTTCATGCAACTACACACTCTCAATACCATTAAACTGGTATCGTAGTGCTGCAGCGATCGATACGTCGATGCTTAGCGACATCGAGAGATCGAGGATGCCCGGCGTTTTTTAGTGTTTGGCTGGGTGTACGCATGTCAAAATTCTTTATTTCATGCACCTACACACTTACAATACGATAAAACTGGTATCGTGGTGCTGCAGCGATTGATACGTCGATGCTTAGCGACATCGAGAGATCGATGATTCCCGGCGTTTCTGAGAGTTTGGCTGGGTGTACGCATGTCAAAATTCTTTATTTCATGCAACTACACACTCTCAATACGATAAAACTGGTATCGTGGTGCTGCAGCGATTGATACGTCGATGCTTAGCGACATCGAGAGATCGATGATTCCCGGCGTTTCTGACAGTTTGGCTGGGCGTACGGGTGTCAAAATTCTTTATTTCATGCAACTACACACTCTCAATACCAATAAACAGGTATCGTGGTGCTGCAGCGATTGATACGTCGATGCTTAGCGACATCAAGAGATCGATGATTCCCGGCGTTTCTGACAGTTTGGCTGGGCGTACGGGTGTCAAAATTCTCTATTTCATGCAACTACACACTCTCAAAACCATTAAACTGGTATCGTGGTGCTGCAGCGATTGATACATCGATGCTTAGCGAAATCGAGAGATCGAGGATTCCCGGCGTTTCTGAGAGTTTGGCTGGGTGTACGTGTGTGAAAATTCTTTATTTCATGCAACTACATACTCGCAATACGATAAAACGGGTATCGTGGTGCTGCAGCGTTTGATACGTCGATGCTTACCGACATCGAGAGATCGAGGATTCCCGGCGTTTCTGAGAGTTTGGCTGGGCGTACGGGTGTCAAAATTCTTCATTTCATGCAACTACACACTCTGAATACGATAAAACTGGTATCGCAGTTCTGCAGCGATTGATACGTCGAAGCTTAGCGGAATCGAAAGATCGAGGATTCTCGGCGTTTCTGAGACTTTGGCTGGCTGTACGGGTGTCAAAATCCTTCATTTTATGTAACTACACACTCTCAATACGATAAAACTGGTATAGCAGTTTCGCAGCGATTGATAGGTCGATGCCTGGCGGCATCGAGAGATCGAGGATTCCCGGCATTTCTGACTGTTTGGCTGGGCGTACGGGTGACAAAATTCTTTATTTCATGCAACTACACACTCTCAATACGATAAAACGGGTATCGTGGTGCTGCAGCGATTGATACGTGGATGCTTAGCGAAATCGAGAGATCGAGTATTCCCGGCGTTTCTGAGAGTTTGGCTGGGTGTACGAATGTCAAAATTCTTTATTTTATGCAACTACACACTCTCAATACCATTAAACTGGTATCATGGTGCTGCAGCGATCGATACGTCGATGCTTAGCGACATCGAGAGATCGAGTATTCCCGGCGTTTCTGAGAGTTTGGCTGGGTGTACGAATGTCAAAATTCTTTATTTTATGCAACTACACACTCTCAATACCATTAAACTGGTATCATGGTGCTGCAGCGATCGATACGTCGATGCTTAGCGACATCGAGAGATCGAGGATGCCCGGCGTTTCTTAGTGTTTGGCTGGGTGTACGCATGTCAAAATTCTTTATTTCATGCACCTACACACTTACAATACGATAAAACTGGTATCGTGGTGCTGCAGCGATTGATACGTCGATGCTTAGCGACATCGAGAGATCGATGATATCCGGCGTTTCTGAGAGTTTGGCTGGGTGTACGAATGTCAAAATTCTTTATTTTATGCAACTACACACTTACAATACGATAAAACGGGTATCGTGGTGCTGCAGCGATTGATACATCGATGCTTAGCGAAATCGAGAGATCGAGGATTCCCGGCGTTTCTGAGAGTTTGGCTGGGTGTACGCATGTCAAAATTCTTTATTTCATGCAACTACACACTCTCAATACGATAAAACTGGTATCGTGGTGCTGCAGCGATTGATACGTCGATGCTTAGCGACATCAAGAGATCGATGATTCCCGGCGTTTCTGACAGTTTGGCTGGGCGGACGGGTGTCAAAATTCTCTATTTCATGCAACTACACACTCTCAATACCATTAAACTGGTAGCGTGGTGCTGCAGCGATTGATACATCGATGCTTAGCGAAATCGAGAGATCGAGGATTCCCGGCGTTTCTGAGAGCTTGGCTGGGTGTACGTGTGTGAAAATTCTTTATTTCATGCAACTACATACTTGCAATACGATAAAACGGGTATCGTGGTGCTGCAGCGTTTGATACGTCGATGCATAGCGACATCGAGAGATCGAGGATTCCCGGCGTTTCTGAGAGTTTGGCTGGGCGTACGGGTGTCAAAATTCTTCATTTCATGCAACTACACACTCTCAATACGATAAAACTGGTATCGCAGTTCTGCAGCGATTGATACGTCGAAGCTTAGCGGAATCGAAAGATCGAGGATTCTCGGCGTTTCTGAGACTTTGGCTGGCTGTACGGGTGTCAAAATCCTTCATTTTATGTAACTACACACTCTCAATACGATAAAACTGGTATAGCAGTTTCGCAGCGATTGATAGGTCGATGCCTGGGGACATCGAGAGATCGAGGATTCCCGGCATTTCTGAGAGTTTGGCTGGGCGTACGGGTGTCAAAATTCTTTATTTCATGCAACTACACACTCTCAATACGATAAAACGGGTATCGTGGTGCTGCAGCGATTGATACGTGGATGCTTAGCGAAATCGAGAGATCGAGTATTCCCGGCGTTTCTGAGAGTTTGGCTGGGTGTACGCATGTCAAAATTCTTTATTTCATGCAACTACACACTCTCAATACGATAAAACTGGTATCGTGGTGCTGCAGCGATTGATACGTCGATGCTTAGCGACATCAAGAGATCGATGATTCCCGGCGTTTCTGAACGTTTGGCTGGGCGGACGGGTGTCAAAATTCTCTATTTCATGCAACTACACACTCTCAATACCATTAAACTGGTATCGTGGTGCTGCAGCGATTGATACATCGATGCTTAGCGAAATCGAGAGATCGAAGATTCCCGGCGTTTCTGAGAGTTTGGCTGGGTGTACGTGTGTGAAAATTCTTTATTTCATGCAACTACATACTTGCAATACGATAAAACGGGTATCGTGGTGCTGCAGCGTTTGATACATCGATGCTTAGCGAAATCGAGAGATCGAGGATTCCCGGCGTTTCTGAATGTTTGGCTGGGTGTACGGGTGTGAAAATTCTTTATTTCATGCAACTACACACTTACAATCCGATAAAACGGGTATCGTGGTGCTGCAGCGATTGATACCCGGATGCTTAGCGAAATCGAGAGATCGAGGATTCCCGGCGTTTCGGAGAGTTTGGCTTGGTGTACGGGTGTGAAAATTCTTTATTTCACGCAACTACATACTTGCAATACGATAAAACGGGTATCGTGGTGCTGCAGCGATTGATACGTCGATGCTTAGCGACATCGAGAGATCGATGATTCCCGGCGTTTCTGAGAGTTTGGATGGGCGTACGGGTGTCAAAATTCTTTATTTCATGCAACTACACACTCTCAATACCATAAAACTGGTATCGCAGTTCCGCAGCGATTGATAGGTCGATGCCTAGCGACATCGAGAGATCGAGGATTCCCGGCATTTCTGAGAGTTTGGCTGGGCGTACGGGTGTCAAAATTCTTTATTTCATGCAACTACACACTCTCAATACGATAAAACTGGTATCGTGGTGCTGCAGCGATTGATACGTCGATGCTTAGCGACATCGAGAGATCGATGATTCCCGGCGTTTCTGAAAGTTTGGCTGGGCGTACGGGTGTGAAATTTCTTTATTTCATGCAACTACACACTCTCAATACCATTAAACTGGTATCGTGGTGCTGCAGCGATCGATACGTCGATGCTTAGCGACATCGAGAGATCGAGGATGCCCGGCGTTTCTTAGTGTTTGGCTGGGTGTACGCATGTCAAAATTCTTTATTTCATGCACCTACACACTTACAATACGATAAAACTGGTATCGTGGTGCTGCAGCGATTGATACGTCGATGCTTAGCGACATCGAGAGATCGATGATTCCCGGCGTTTCTGAGAGTTTGGCTGGGTGTACGCATGTCAAAATTCTTTATTTCATGCAACTACACACTCTCAATACGATAAAACTGGTATCGTGGTGCTGCAGCGATTGATACGTCGATGCTTAGCGACATCGAGAGATCGATGATTCCCGGCGTTTCTGAGAGTTTGGCTGGGTGTACGAATGTCAAAATTCTTTATTTTATGCAACTACACACTTACAATACGATAAAAAGGGTATCGTGGTGCTGCAGCGATTGATACATCGATGCTTAGCGAAATCGAGAGATCGAGGATTCCCGGCGTTTCTGAGAGTTTGGTTGGGTGTACGCATGTCAAAATTCTTTATTTCATGCAACTACACACTCTCAATACGATAAAACTGGTATCGTGGTGCTGCAGCGATTGATACGTCGATGCTTAGCGACATCGAGAGATCGATGATTCCCGGCGTTTCTGACAGTTTGGCTGGGCGTACGGGTGTCAAAATTCTTTATTTCATGCAACTACACACTCTCAATACCATTAAACTGGTATCGTGGTGCTGCAGCGATTGATACGTCGATGCTTAGCGACATCAAGAGATCGATGATTCCCGGCGTTTCTGACAGTTTGGCTGGGCGTACGGGTGTCAAAATTCTCTATTTCATGCAACTACATACTCTCAATACCATTAAACTGGTATCGTGGTGATGCAGCGATTGATACATCGATGCTTAGCGAAATCGAGAGATCGAGGATTCCCGGCGTTTCTGAGAGTTTGGCTGGGTGTACGTGTGTGAAAATTCTTTATTTCATGCAACTACATACTTGCAATACGATAAAACGGGTATCGTGGTGCTGCAGCGTTTGATACGTCGATGCATAGCGACATCGAAAGATCGAGGATTCCCGGCGTATCTGAGAGTTTGGCTGGGTGTACGCATGTCAAAATTCTTTATTTCATGCAACTACACACTCTCAATACGATAAAACGGGTATCGTGGTGCTGCAGCGATTGATACGTGGATGCTTAGCGAAATCGAGAGATCGAGTATTCCCGGCGTTTCTGAGAGTTTGGCTGGGTGTACGAATGTAAAAATTCTTTTTTTTATGCAACTACACACTTACAATACGATAAAACGGGTATCGTGGTGCTGCAGCGATTGATACGTCGATGCTTAGCGACATCGAGAGATCGATGATTCCCGGCGTTTCTGAGAGTTTGGCTGGGCGTACGGGTGTCAAAATTCTTTATTTTATGCAACTACACACTTACAATACGATAAAACGGGTATCGTGGTGCTGCAGCGATTGATACGTCGATGCTTAGCGACATCGAGAGATCGATGATTCCCGGCGTTTCTGAGAGTTTGTCTGGGCGTACGGGTGTCAAAATTCTATATTTCATGCAACTTCACACTCTCAATACGATAAAACGGGTATCGTGGTGCTGCAGCGATTGATACGTGGATGCTTAGCGAAATCGAGAGATCGAGTATTCCCGGCGTTTCTGAGAGTTTGGCTGGGTGTACGAATGTCAAAATTTTTTATTTTATGCAACTACACACTTACAATACGATAAAACGGGTATCGTGGTGCTGCAGCGATTGATAAGTCGATGCTTAGCGACATCGAGAGATCGATGATTCCCGGCGTTTCTGAGAGTTTGGCTGGGCGTACGGGTGTAAAAATTCTATATTTCATGCAACTACACACGCTCAATACGATAAAACTGGTATCGTGGTGCTCCAGCGATTGATAGGTCGATGCCTAGCGATATCGAGAGATCGAGGATTCCCGGCATTTCTGAGAGTTTGGCTGGGCGTACGGGTGTCGAAATTCTTTATTTCATGCAACTACACACTCTCAATACGATAAAACTGGTATCGTGGTGCTGTAGCAATTGATACATCGATGCTTAGCGAAATCGAGAGATCGAGGATTCCCGGCGTTTCTGAGAGTTTGGCTGGGTGTACGGGTGTGAAAATTCTTTATTTCATGCAACTACACACTTACAATCCGATAAAACGGGTATCGTGGTTCTGCAGCGATTGATACCCGGATGCTTAGCGAAATCGAGAGATCGAGGATTCCCGGCGTTTCGGAGAGTTTGGCTGGGTGTACGGGTGTGAAAATTCTTTATTTCACGCAACTACATACTTGCAATACGATAAAACGGGTATCGTGGTGCTGCAGCGATTGATACGTCGATGCTTAGCGACATCGAGAGATCGATGATTCCCGGCGTTTCTGAGAGTTTGGATGGGCGTACGGGTGTCAAAATTCTTTATTTCATGCAACTACACACTCTCAATACCATAAAACTGGTATCGCAGTTCCGCAGCGATTGATAGGTCGATGCCTAGCGACATCGAGAGATCGAGGATTCCCGGCATTTCTGAGAGTTTGGCTGGGCGTACGGGTGTCAAAATTCTTTATTTCATGCAACTACACACTCTCAATACGATAAAACTGGTATCGTGGTGCTGCAGCGATTGATACGTCGATGCTTAGCGACATCGAGAGATCGATGATTCCCGGCGTTTCTGAAAGTTTGGCTGGGCGTACGGGTGTGAAATTTCTTTATTTCATGCAACTACACACTCTCAATACCATTAAACTGGTATCGTGGTGCTGCAGCGATCGATACGTCGATGCTTAGCGACATCGAGAGATCGAGGATGCCCGGCGTTTCTTAGTGTTTGGCTGGGTGTACGCATGTCAAAATTCTTTATTTCATGCAACTACACACTCTCAATACGATAAAACTGGTATCGTGGTGCTGCAGCGATTGATACGTCGATGCTTAGCGACATCGAGAGATCGATGATTCCCGGCGTTTCTGACAGTTTGGCTGGGCGTACGGGTGTCAAAATTCTTTATTTCATGCAACTACACACTCTCAATACCATTAAACTGGTATCGTGGTGCTGCAGCGATTGATATGTCGATGCTTAGCGACATCAAGAGATCGATGATTCCCGGCGTTTCTGACAGTTTGGCTGGGCGTACGGGTGTCAAAATTCTCTATTTCATGCAACTACATACTCTCAATACCATTAAACTGGTATCGTGGTGATGCAGCGATTGATACATCGATGCTTAGCGAAATCGAGAGATCGAGGATTCCCGGCGTTTCTGACAGTTTGGCTGGGCGTACGGGTGTCAAAATTCTTTATTTCATGCAACTACACACTCTCAATACCATTAAACTGGTATCGTGGTGCTGCAGCGATTGATATGTCGATGCTTAGCGACATCAAGAGATCGATGATTCAAGGCGTTTCTGACAGTTTGGCTGGGCGTACGGGTGTCAAAATTCTCTATTTCATGCAACTACATACTCTCAATACCATTAAACTGGTATCGTGGTGATGCAGCGATTGATACATCGATGCTTAGCGAAATCGAGAGATCGAGGATTCCCGGCGTTTCTGAGAGTTTGGCTGGGTGTACGTGTGTGAAAATTCTTTATTTCATGCAACTACATACTTGCAATACGATAAAACGGGTATCGTGGTGCTGCAGCGTTTGATACGTCGATGCATAGCGACATCGAGAGATCGAGGATTCCCGGCGTTTCTGAGAGTTTGGCTGGGTGTACGCATGTCAAAATTCTTTATTTCATGCAACTACACACTCTCAATACGATAAAACTGGTATCGTGGTGCTGCAGCGATTGATACGTCGATGCTTAGCGACATCGAGAGATCGATGATTCCCGGCGTTTCTGAGACTTTGGCTGGCTGTACGGGTGTCAAAATCCTTCATTTTATGTAACTACACACTCTCAATACGATAAAACTGGTATAGCAGTTTCGCAGCGATTGATAGGTCGATGCCTGGGGACATCGAGAAATCGAGGATTCCCGGCATTTCTGAGAGTTTGGCTGGGCGTACGGGTGTCAAAATTCTTTATTTCATGCAACTACACACTCTCAATACGATAAAACGGGTATCGTGGTGCTGCAGCGATTGATACGTGGATGCTTAGCGAAATCGAGAGATCGAGTATTCCCGGCGTTTCTGAGAGTTTGGCTGGGTGTACGAATGTCAAAATTTTTTATTTTTTGCAACTACACACTTACAATACGATAAAAC
The DNA here is from genome assembly GCA_947507545.1 of Clistopyga incitator. Lineage (NCBI taxonomy): Eukaryota > Metazoa > Arthropoda > Insecta > Hymenoptera > Ichneumonidae > Clistopyga > Clistopyga incitator. The sequence continues at coordinate 6,904,330 of OX382179.1, read as the reverse complement.
GGGTATCGTGGTGCTGCAGCGATTGATAAGTCGATGCTTAGCGACATCGAGAGATCGATGATTCCCGGCGTTTCTGAGAGTTTGGCTGGGCGTACGGGTGTAAAAATTCTATATTTCATGCAACTACACACTCTCAATACGATAAAACTGGTATCGTGGTGCTGCAGCGATTGATAGGTCGATGCCTAGCGATATCGAGAGATCGAGGATTCCCGGCATTTCTGAGAGTTTGGCTGGGCGTACGGGTGTCGAAATTCTTTATTTCATGCAACTACACACTCTCAATACGATAAAACTGGTATCGTGGTGCTGTAGCAATTGATACATCGATGCTTAGCGAAATCGAGAGATCGAGGATTCCCGGCGTTTCTGAGAGTTTGGCTGGGTGTACGGGTGTGAAAATTCTTTATTTCATGCAACTACACACTTACAATCCGATAAAACGGGTATCGTGGTGCTGCAGCGATTGATACCCGGATGCTTAGCGAAATCGAGAGATCGAGGATTCCCGGCGTTTCGGAGAGTTTGGCTGGGTGTACGGGTGTGAAAATTCTTTATTTCACGCAACTACATACTTGCAATACGATAAAACGGGTATCGTGGTGCTGCAGCGATTGATACGTCGATGCTTAGCGACATCGAGAGATCGAGGATGCCCGGCGTTTTTTAGTGTTTGGCTGGGTGTACGCATGTCAAAATTCTTTATTTCATGCACCTACACACTTACAATACGATAAAACTGGTATCGTGGTGCTGCAGCGATTGATACGTCGATGCTTAGCGACATCGAGAGATCGATGATTCCCGGCGTTTCTGAGAGTTTGGCTGGGTGTACGCATGTCAAAATTCTTTATTTCATGCAACTACACACTCTCAATACGATAAAACTGGTATCGTGGTGCTGCAGCGATTGATACGTCGATGCTTAGCGACATCGAGAGATCGATGATTCCCGGCGTTTCTGACAGTTTGGCTGGGCGTACGGGTGTCAAAATTCTTTATTTCATGCAACTACACACTCTCAATACCAATAAACAGGTATCGTGGTGCTGCAGCGATTGATACGTCGATGCTTAGCGACATCAAGAGATCGATGATTCCCGGCGTTTCTGACAGTTTGGCTGGGCGTACGGGTGTCAAAATTCTCTATTTCATGCAACTACACACTCTCAAAACCATTAAACTGGTATCGTGGTGCTGCAGCGATTGATACATCGATGCTTAGCGAAATCGAGAGATCGAGGATTCCCGGCGTTTCTGAGAGTTTGGCTGGGTGTACGTGTGTGAAAATTCTTTATTTCATGCAACTACATACTCGCAATACGATAAAACGGGTATCGTGGTGCTGCAGCGTTTGATACGTCGATGCTTAGCGACATCGAGAGATCGAGGATTCCCGGCGTTTCTGAGAGTTTGGCTGGGCGTACGGGTGTCAAAATTCTTCATTTCATGCAACTACACACTCTGAATACGATAAAACTGGTATCGCAGTTCTGCAGCGATTGATACGTCGAAGCTTAGCGGAATCGAAAGATCGAGGATTCTCGGCGTTTCTGAGACTTTGGCTGGCTGTACGGGTGTCAAAATCCTTCATTTTATGTAACTACACACTCTCAATACGATAAAACTGGTATAGCAGTTTCGCAGCGATTGATAGGTCGATGCCTGGCGGCATCGAGAGATCGAGGATTCCCGGCATTTCTGACTGTTTGGCTGGGCGTACGGGTGACAAAATTCTTTATTTCATGCAACTACACACTCTCAATACGATAAAACGGGTATCGTGGTGCTGCAGCGATTGATACGTGGATGCTTAGCGAAATCGAGAGATCGAGTATTCCCGGCGTTTCTGAGAGTTTGGCTGGGTGTACGAATGTCAAAATTCTTTATTTTATGCAACTACACACTCTCAATACCATTAAACTGGTATCATGGTGCTGCAGCGATCGATACGTCGATGCTTAGCGACATCGAGAGATCGAGTATTCCCGGCGTTTCTGAGAGTTTGGCTGGGTGTACGAATGTCAAAATTCTTTATTTTATGCAACTACACACTCTCAATACCATTAAACTGGTATCATGGTGCTGCAGCGATCGATACGTCGATGCTTAGCGACATCGAGAGATCGAGGATGCCCGGCGTTTCTTAGTGTTTGGCTGGGTGTACGCATGTCAAAATTCTTTATTTCATGCACCTACACACTTACAATACGATAAAACTGGTATCGTGGTGCTGCAGCGATTGATACGTCGATGCTTAGCGACATCGAGAGATCGATGATATCCGGCGTTTCTGAGAGTTTGGCTGGGTGTACGAATGTCAAAATTCTTTATTTTATGCAACTACACACTTACAATACGATAAAACGGGTATCGTGGTGCTGCAGCGATTGATACATCGATGCTTAGCGAAATCGAGAGATCGAGGATTCCCGGCGTTTCTGAGAGTTTGGCTGGGTGTACGCATGTCAAAATTCTTTATTTCATGCAACTACACACTCTCAATACGATAAAACTGGTATCGTGGTGCTGCAGCGATTGATACGTCGATGCTTAGCGACATCAAGAGATCGATGATTCCCGGCGTTTCTGACAGTTTGGCTGGGCGGACGGGTGTCAAAATTCTCTATTTCATGCAACTACACACTCTCAATACCATTAAACTGGTAGCGTGGTGCTGCAGCGATTGATACATCGATGCTTAGCGAAATCGAGAGATCGAGGATTCCCGGCGTTTCTGAGAGCTTGGCTGGGTGTACGTGTGTGAAAATTCTTTATTTCATGCAACTACATACTTGCAATACGATAAAACGGGTATCGTGGTGCTGCAGCGTTTGATACGTCGATGCATAGCGACATCGAGAGATCGAGGATTCCCGGCGTTTCTGAGAGTTTGGCTGGGCGTACGGGTGTCAAAATTCTTCATTTCATGCAACTACACACTCTCAATACGATAAAACTGGTATCGCAGTTCTGCAGCGATTGATACGTCGAAGCTTAGCGGAATCGAAAGATCGAGGATTCTCGGCGTTTCTGAGACTTTGGCTGGCTGTACGGGTGTCAAAATCCTTCATTTTATGTAACTACACACTCTCAATACGATAAAACTGGTATAGCAGTTTCGCAGCGATTGATAGGTCGATGCCTGGGGACATCGAGAGATCGAGGATTCCCGGCATTTCTGAGAGTTTGGCTGGGCGTACGGGTGTCAAAATTCTTTATTTCATGCAACTACACACTCTCAATACGATAAAACGGGTATCGTGGTGCTGCAGCGATTGATACGTGGATGCTTAGCGAAATCGAGAGATCGAGTATTCCCGGCGTTTCTGAGAGTTTGGCTGGGTGTACGCATGTCAAAATTCTTTATTTCATGCAACTACACACTCTCAATACGATAAAACTGGTATCGTGGTGCTGCAGCGATTGATACGTCGATGCTTAGCGACATCAAGAGATCGATGATTCCCGGCGTTTCTGAACGTTTGGCTGGGCGGACGGGTGTCAAAATTCTCTATTTCATGCAACTACACACTCTCAATACCATTAAACTGGTATCGTGGTGCTGCAGCGATTGATACATCGATGCTTAGCGAAATCGAGAGATCGAGGATTCCCGGCGTTTCTGAGAGTTTGGCTGGGTGTACGTGTGTGAAAATTCTTTATTTCATGCAACTACATACTTGCAATACGATAAAACGGGTATCGTGGTGCTGCAGCGTTTGATACATCGATGCTTAGCGAAATCGAGAGATCGAGGATTCCCGGCGTTTCTGAATGTTTGGCTGGGTGTACGGGTGTGAAAATTCTTTATTTCATGCAACTACACACTTACAATCCGATAAAACGGGTATCGTGGTGCTGCAGCGATTGATACCCGGATGCTTAGCGAAATCGAGAGATCGAGGATTCCCGGCGTTTCGGAGAGTTTGGCTTGGTGTACGGGTGTGAAAATTCTTTATTTCACGCAACTACATACTTGCAATACGATAAAACGGGTATCGTGGTGCTGCAGCGATTGATACGTCGATGCTTAGCGACATCGAGAGATCGATGATTCCCGGCGTTTCTGAGAGTTTGGATGGGCGTACGGGTGTCAAAATTCTTTATTTCATGCAACTACACACTCTCAATACCATAAAACTGGTATCGCAGTTCCGCAGCGATTGATAGGTCGATGCCTAGCGACATCGAGAGATCGAGGATTCCCGGCATTTCTGAGAGTTTGGCTGGGCGTACGGGTGTCAAAATTCTTTATTTCATGCAACTACACACTCTCAATACGATAAAACTGGTATCGTGGTGCTGCAGCGATTGATACGTCGATGCTTAGCGACATCGAGAGATCGATGATTCCCGGCGTTTCTGAAAGTTTGGCTGGGCGTACGGGTGTGAAATTTCTTTATTTCATGCAACTACACACTCTCAATACCATTAAACTGGTATCGTGGTGCTGCAGCGATCGATACGTCGATGCTTAGCGACATCGAGAGATCGAGGATGCCCGGCGTTTCTTAGTGTTTGGCTGGGTGTACGCATGTCAAAATTCTTTATTTCATGCACCTACACACTTACAATACGATAAAACTGGTATCGTGGTGCTGCAGCGATTGATACGTCGATGCTTAGCGACATCGAGAGATCGATGATTCCCGGCGTTTCTGAGAGTTTGGCTGGGTGTACGCATGTCAAAATTCTTTATTTCATGCAACTACACACTCTCAATACGATAAAACTGGTATCGTGGTGCTGCAGCGATTGATACGTCGATGCTTAGCGACATCGAGAGATCGATGATTCCCGGCGTTTCTGAGAGTTTGGCTGGGTGTACGAATGTCAAAATTCTTTATTTTATGCAACTACACACTTACAATACGATAAAAAGGGTATCGTGGTGCTGCAGCGATTGATACATCGATGCTTAGCGAAATCGAGAGATCGAGGATTCCCGGCGTTTCTGAGAGTTTGGTTGGGTGTACGCATGTCAAAATTCTTTATTTCATGCAACTACACACTCTCAATACGATAAAACTGGTATCGTGGTGCTGCAGCGATTGATACGTCGATGCTTAGCGACATCGAGAGATCGATGATTCCCGGCGTTTCTGACAGTTTGGCTGGGCGTACGGGTGTCAAAATTCTTTATTTCATGCAACTACACACTCTCAATACCATTAAACTGGTATCGTGGTGCTGCAGCGATTGATACGTCGATGCTTAGCGACATCAAGAGATCGATGATTCCCGGCGTTTCTGACAGTTTGGCTGGGCGGACGGGTGTCAAAATTCTCTATTTCATGCAACTACACACTCTCAATACCATTAAACTGGTAGCGTGGTGCTGCAGCGATTGATACATCGATGCTTAGCGAAATCGAGAGATCGAGGATTCCCGGCGTTTCTGAGAGCTTGGCTGGGTGTACGTGTGTGAAAATTCTTTATTTCATGCAACTACATACTTGCAATACGATAAAACGGGTATCGTGGTGCTGCAGCGTTTGATACGTCGATGCATAGCGACATCGAGAGATCGAGGATTCCCGGCGTTTCTGAGAGTTTGGCTGGGCGTACGGGTGTCAAAATTCTTCATTTCATGCAACTACACACTCTCAATACGATAAAACTGGTATCGCAGTTCTGCAGCGATTGATACGTCGAAGCTTAGCGGAATCGAAAGATCGAGGATTCTCGGCGTTTCTGAGACTTTGGCTGGCTGTACGGGTGTCAAAATCCTTCATTTTATGTAACTACACACTCTCAATACGATAAAACTGGTATAGCAGTTTCGCAGCGATTGATAGGTCGATGCCTGGGGACATCGAGAGATCGAGGATTCCCGGCATTTCTGAGAGTTTGGCTGGGCGTACGGGTGTCAAAATTCTTTATTTCATGCAACTACACACTCTCAATACGATAAAACGGGTATCGTGGTGCTGCAGCGATTGATACGTGGATGCTTAGCGAAATCGAGAGATCGAGTATTCCCGGCGTTTCTGAGAGTTTGGCTGGGTGTACGCATGTCAAAATTCTTTATTTCATGCAACTACACACTCTCAATACGATAAAACTGGTATCGTGGTGCTGCAGCGATTGATACGTCGATGCTTAGCGACATCAAGAGATCGATGATTCCCGGCGTTTCTGAACGTTTGGCTGGGCGGACGGGTGTCAAAATTCTCTATTTCATGCAACTACACACTCTCAATACCATTAAACTGGTATCGTGGTGCTGCAGCGATTGATACATCGATGCTTAGCGAAATCGAGAGATCGAGGATTCCCGGCGTTTCTGAGAGTTTGGCTGGGTGTACGTGTGTGAAAATTCTTTATTTCATGCAACTACATACTTGCAATACGATAAAACGGGTATCGTGGTGCTGCAGCGTTTGATACATCGATGCTTAGCGAAATCGAGAGATCGAGGATTCCCGGCGTTTCTGAATGTTTGGCTGGGTGTACGGGTGTGAAAATTCTTTATTTCATGCAACTACACACTTACAATCCGATAAAACGGGTATCGTGGTGCTGCAGCGATTGATACCCGGATGCTTAGCGAAATCGAGAGATCGAGGATTCCCGGCGTTTCGGAGAGTTTGGCTTGGTGTACGGGTGTGAAAATTCTTTATTTCACGCAACTACATACTTGCAATACGATAAAACGGGTATCGTGGTGCTGCAGCGATTGATACGTCGATGCTTAGCGACATCGAGAGATCGATGATTCCCGGCGTTTCTGAGAGTTTGGATGGGCGTACGGGTGTCAAAATTCTTTATTTCATGCAACTACACACTCTCAATACCATAAAACTGGTATCGCAGTTCCGCAGCGATTGATAGGTCGATGCCTAGCGACATCGAGAGATCGAGGATTCCCGGCATTTCTGAGAGTTTGGCTGGGCGTACGGGTGTCAAAATTCTTTATTTCATGCAACTACACACTCTCAATACGATAAAACGGGTATCGTGGTGTTGCAGCGATTGATACGTGGATGCTTAGCGAAATCGAGAGATCGAGTATTCCCGGCGTTTCTGAGAGTTTGGCTGGGTGTACGAATGTCAAAATTCTTTATTTTATGCAACTACACACTTACAATACGATAAAACGGGTATCGTGGTGCTGCAGCGATTGATACGTCGATGCTTAGCGACATCGAGAGATCGATGATTCCCGGCGTTTCTGAAAGTTTGGCTGGGCGTACGGGTGTGAAATTTCTTTATTTCATGCAACTACACACTCTCAATACCATTAAACTGGTATCGTAGTGCTGCAGCGATCGATACGTCGATGCTTAGCGACATCGAGAGATCGAGGATGCCCGGCGTTTCTTAGTGTTTGGCTGGGTGTACGCATGTCAAAATTCTTTATTTCATGCACCTACACACTTACAATACGATAAAACTGGTATCGTGGTGCTGCAGCGATTGATACGTCGATGCTTAGCGACATCGAGAGATCGATGATTCCCGGCGTTTCTGAGAGTTTGGCTGGGTGTACGCATGTCAAAATTCTTTATTTCATGCAACTACACACTCTCAATACGATAAAACTGGTATCGTGGTGCTGCAGCGATTGATACGTCGATGCTTAGCGACATCGAGAGATCGATGATTCCCGGCGTTTCTGACAGTTTGGCTGGGCGTACGGGTGTCAAAATTCTTTATTTCATGCAACTACACACTCTCAATACCAATAAACAGGTATCGTGGTGCTGCAGCGATTGATACGTCGATGCTTAGCGACATCAAGAGATCGATGATTCCCGGCGTTTCTGACAGTTTGGCTGGGCGTACGGGTGTCAAAATTCTCTATTTCATGCAACTACACACTCTCAAAACCATTAAACTGGTATCGTGGTGCTGCAGCGATTGATACATCGATGCTTAGCGAAATCGAGAGATCGAGGATTCCCGGCGTTTCTGAGAGTTTGGCTGGGTGTACGTGTGTGAAAATTCTTTATTTCATGCAACTACATACTCGCAATACGATAAAACGGGTATCGTGGTGCTGCAGCGTTTGATACGTCGATGCTTAGCGACATCGAGAGATCGAGGATTCCCGGCGTTTCTGAGAGTTTGGCTGGGCGTACGGGTGTCAAAATTCTTCATTTCATGCAACTACACACTCTGAATACGATAAAACTGGTATCGCAGTTCTGCAGCGATTGATACGTCGAAGCTTAGCGGAATCGAAAGATCGAGGATTCTCGGCGTTTCTGAGACTTTGGCTGGCTGTACGGGTGTCAAAATCCTTCATTTTATGTAACTACACACTCTCAATACGATAAAACTGGTATAGCAGTTTCGCAGCGATTGATAGGTCGATGCCTGGCGGCATCGAGAGATCGAGGATTCCCGGCATTTCTGACTGTTTGGCTGGGCGTACGGGTGACAAAATTCTTTATTTCATGCAACTACACACTCTCAATACGATAAAACGGGTATCGTGGTGCTGCAGCGATTGATACGTGGATGCTTAGCGAAATCGAGAGATCGAGTATTCCCGGCGTTTCTGAGAGTTTGGCTGGGTGTACGAATGTCAAAATTCTTTATTTTATGCAACTACACACTCTCAATACCATTAAACTGGTATCATGGTGCTGCAGCGATCGATACGTCGATGCTTAGCGACATCGAGAGATCGAGTATTCCCGGCGTTTCTGAGAGTTTGGCTGGGTGTACGAATGTCAAAATTCTTTATTTTATGCAACTACACACTCTCAATACCATTAAACTGGTATCATGGTGCTGCAGCGATCGATACGTCGATGCTTAGCGACATCGAGAGATCGAGGATGCCCGGCGTTTCTTAGTGTTTGGCTGGGTGTACGCATGTCAAAATTCTTTATTTCATGCACCTACACACTTACAATACGATAAAACTGGTATCGTGGTGCTGCAGCGATTGATACGTCGATGCTTAGCGACATCGAGAGATCGATGATATCCGGCGTTTCTGAGAGTTTGGCTGGGTGTACGAATGTCAAAATTCTTTATTTTATGCAACTACACACTTACAATACGATAAAACGGGTATCGTGGTGCTGCAGCGATTGATACATCGATGCTTAGCGAAATCGAGAGATCGAGGATTCCCGGCGTTTCTGAGAGTTTGGCTGGGTGTACGCATGTCAAAATTCTTTATTTCATGCAACTACACACTCTCAATACGATAAAACTGGTATCGTGGTGCTGCAGCGATTGATACGTCGATGCTTAGCGACATCAAGAGATCGATGATTCCCGGCGTTTCTGACAGTTTGGCTGGGCGGACGGGTGTCAAAATTCTCTATTTCATGCAACTACACACTCTCAATACCATTAAACTGGTAGCGTGGTGCTGCAGCGATTGATACATCGATGCTTAGCGAAATCGAGAGATCGAGGATTCCCGGCGTTTCTGAGAGCTTGGCTGGGTGTACGTGTGTGAAAATTCTTTATTTCATGCAACTACATACTTGCAATACGATAAAACGGGTATCGTGGTGCTGCAGCGTTTGATACGTCGATGCATAGCGACATCGAGAGATCGAGGATTCCCGGCGTTTCTGAGAGTTTGGCTGGGCGTACGGGTGTCAAAATTCTTCATTTCATGCAACTACACACTCTCAATACGATAAAACTGGTATCGCAGTTCTGCAGCGATTGATACGTCGAAGCTTAGCGGAATCGAAAGATCGAGGATTCTCGGCGTTTCTGAGACTTTGGCTGGCTGTACGGGTGTCAAAATCCTTCATTTTATGTAACTACACACTCTCAATACGATAAAACTGGTATAGCAGTTTCGCAGCGATTGATAGGTCGATGCCTGGGGACATCGAGAGATCGAGGATTCCCGGCATTTCTGAGAGTTTGGCTGGGCGTACGGGTGTCAAAATTCTTTATTTCATGCAACTACACACTCTCAATACGATAAAACGGGTATCGTGGTGCTGCAGCGATTGATACGTGGATGCTTAGCGAAATCGAGAGATCGAGTATTCCCGGCGTTTCTGAGAGTTTGGCTGGGTGTACGCATGTCAAAATTCTTTATTTCATGCAACTACACACTCTCAATACGATAAAACTGGTATCGTGGTGCTGCAGCGATTGATACGTCGATGCTTAGCGACATCAAGAGATCGATGATTCCCGGCGTTTCTGAACGTTTGGCTGGGCGGACGGGTGTCAAAATTCTCTATTTCATGCAACTACACACTCTCAATACCATTAAACTGGTATCGTGGTGCTGCAGCGATTGATACGTCGATGCATAGCGACATCGAGAGATCGAGGATTCCCGGCGTTTCTGAGAGTTTGGCTGGGTGTACGCATGTCAAAATTCTTTATTTCATGCAACTACACACTCTCAATACGATAAAACTGGTATCGTGGTGCTGCAGCGATTGATACGTCGATGCTTAGCGACATCGAGAGATCGATGATTCCCGGCGTTTCTGAGACTTTGGCTGGCTGTACGGGTGTCAAAATCCTTCATTTTATGTAACTACACACTCTCAATACGATAAAACTGGTATAGCAGTTTCGCAGCGATTGATAGGTCGATGCCTGGGGACATCGAGAAATCGAGGATTCCCGGCATTTCTGAGAGTTTGGCTGGGCGTACGGGTGTCAAAATTCTTTATTTCATGCAACTACACACTCTCAATACGATAAAACGGGTATCGTGGTGCTGCAGCGATTGATACGTGGATGCTTAGCGAAATCGAGAGATCGAGTATTCCCGGCGTTTCTGAGAGTTTGGCTGGGTGTACGAATGTCAAAATTTTTTATTTTTTGCAACTACACACTTACAATACGATAAAACGGGTATCGTGGTGCTGCAGCGATTGATAAGTCGATGCTTAGCGACATCGAGAGATCGATGATTCCCGGCGTTTCTGAGAGTTTGGCTGGGCGTACGGGTGTAAAAATTCTATATTTCATGCAACTACACACTCTCAATACGATAAAACTGGTATCGTGGTGCTGCAGCGATTGATAGGTCGATGCCTAGCGATATCGAGAGATCGAGGATTCCCGGCATTTCTGAGAGTTTGGCTGGGCGTACGGGTGTCGAAATTCTTTATTTCATGCAACTACACACTCTCAATACGATAAAACTGGTATCGTGGTGCTGTAGCAATTGATACATCGATGCTTAGCGAAATCGAGAGATCGAGGATTCCCGGCGTTTCTGAGAGTTTGGCTGGGTGTACGGGTGTGAAAATTCTTTATTTCATGCAACTACACACTTACAATCCGATAAAACGGGTATCGTGGTGCTGCAGCGATTGATACCCGGATGCTTAGCGAAATCGAGAGATCGAGGATTCCCGGCGTTTCGGAGAGTTTGGCTGGGTGTACGGGTGTGAAAATTCTTTATTTCACGCAACTACATACTTGCAATACGATAAAACGGGTATCGTGGTGCTGCAGCGATTGATACGTCGATGCTTAGCGACATCAAGAGATCGATGATTCCCGGCGTTTCTGACAGTTTGGCTGGGCGTACGGGTGTCAAAATTCTCTATTTCATGCAACTACATACTCTCAATACCATTAAACTGGTATCGTGGTGATGCAGCGATTGATACATCGATGCTTAGCGAAATCGAGAGATCGAGGATTCCCGGCGTTTCTGAGAGTTTGGCTGGGTGTACGTGTGTGAAAATTCTTTATTTCATGCAACTACATACTTGCAATACGATAAAACGGGTATCGTGGTGCTGCAGCGTTTGATACGTCGATGCATAGCGACATCGAGAGATCGAGGATTCCCGGCGTTTCTGAGAGTTTGGCTGGGTGTACGCATGTCAAAATTCTTTATTTCATGCAACTACACACTCTCAATACGATAAAACTGGTATCGTGGTGCTGCAGCGATTGATACGTCGATGCTTAGCGACATCGAGAGATCGATGATTCCCGGCGTTTCTGAGACTTTGGCTGGCTGTACGGGTGTCAAAATCCTTCATTTTATGTAACTACACACTCTCAATACGATAAAACTGGTATAGCAGTTTCGCAGCGATTGATAGGTCGATGCCTGGGGACATCGAGAAATCGAGGATTCCCGGCATTTCTGAGAGTTTGGCTGGGCGTACGGGTGTCAAAATTCTTTATTTCATGCAACTACACACTCTCAATACGATAAAACGGGTATCGTGGTGCTGCAGCGATTGATACGTGGATGCTTAGCGAAATCGAGAGATCGAGTATTCCCGGCGTTTCTGAGAGTTTGGCTGGGTGTACGAATGTCAAAATTTTTTATTTTTTGCAACTACACACTTACAATACGATAAAACGGGTATCGTGGTGCTGCAGCGATTGATAAGTCGATGCTTAGCGACATCGAGAGATCGATGATTCCCGGCGTTTCTGAGAGTTTGGCTGGGCGTACGGGTGTAAAAATTCTATATTTCATGCAACTACACACTCTCAATACGATAAAACCGGTATCGTGGTGCTGCAGCGATTGATAGGTCGATGCCTAGCGATATCGAGAGATCGAGGATTCCCGGCATTTCTGAGAGTTTGGCTGGGCGTACGGGTGTCGAAATTCTTTATTTCATGCAACTACACACTCTCAATACGATAAAACTGGTATCGTGGTGCTGTAGCAATTGATACATCGATGCTTAGCGAAATCGAGAGATCGAGGATTCCCGGCGTTTCTGAGAGTTTGGCTGGGTGTACGGGTGTGAAAATTCTTTATTTCATGCAACTACACACTTACAATCCGATAAAACGGGTATCGTGGTGCTGCAGCGATTGATACCCGGATGCTTAGCGAAATCGAGAGATCGAGGATTCCCGGCGTTTCGGAGAGTTTGGCTGGGTGTACGGGTGTGAAAATTCTTTATTTCACGCAACTACATACTTGCAATACGATAAAACGGGTATCGTGGTGCTGCAGCGATTGATACGTCGATGCTTAGCGACATCGAGAGATCGATGATTCCCGGCGTTTCTGAGAGTTTGGATGGGCGTACGGGTGTCAAAATTCTTTATTTCATGCAACTACACACTCTCAATACCATAAAACTGGTATCGCAGTTCCGCAGCGATTGATAGGTCGATGCCTAGCGACATCGAGAGATCGAGGATTCCCGGCATTTCTGAGAGTTTGGCTGGGCGTACGGGTGTCAAAATTCTTTATTTCATGCAACTACACACTCTCAATACGATAAAACTGGTATCGTGGTGCTGCAGCGATTGATACGTCGATGCTTAGCGACATCGAGAGATCGATGATTCCCGGCGTTTCTGAAAGTTTGGCTGGGCGTACGGGTGTGAAATTTCTTTATTTCATGCAACTACACACTCTCAATACCATTAAACTGGTATCGTAGTGCTGCAGCGATCGATACGTCGATGCTTAGCGACATCGAGAGATCGAGGATGCCCGGCGTTTCTTAGTGTTTGGCTGGGTGTACGCATGTCAAAATTCTTTATTTCATGCACCTACACACTTACAATACGATAAAACTGGTATCGTGGTGCTGCAGCGATTGATACGTCGATGCTTAGCGACATCGAGAGATCGATGATTCCCGGCGTTTCTGAGAGTTTGGCTGGGTGTACGCATGTCAAAATTCTTTATTTCATGCAACTACACACTCTCAATACGATAAAACTGGTATCGTGGTGCTGCAGCGATTGATACGTCGATGCTTAGCGACATCGAGAGATCGATGATTCCCGGCGTTTCTGACAGTTTGGCTGGGCGTACGGGTGTCAAAATTCTTTATTTCATGCAACTACACACTCTCAATACCAATAAACAGGTATCGTGGTGCTGCAGCGATTGATACGTCGATGCTTAGCGACATCAAGAGATCGATGATTCCCGGCGTTTCTGACAGTTTGGCTGGGCGTACGGGTGTCAAAATTCTCTATTTCATGCAACTACACACTCTCAAAACCATTAAACTGGTATCGTGGTGCTGCAGCGATTGATACATCGATGCTTAGCGAAATCGAGAGATCGAGGATTCCCGGCGTTTCTGAGAGTTTGGCTGGGTGTACGTGTGTGAAAATTCTTTATTTCATGCAACTACATACTCGCAATACGATAAAACGGGTATCGTGGTGCTGCAGCGTTTGATACGTCGATGCTTAGCGACATCGAGAGATCGAGGATTCCCGGCGTTTCTGAGAGTTTGGCTGGGCGTACGGGTGTCAAAATTCTTCATTTCATGCAACTACACACTCTGAATACGATAAAACTGGTATCGCAGTTCTGCAGCGATTGATACGTCGAAGCTTAGCGGAATCGAAAGATCGAGGATTCTCGGCGTTTCTGAGACTTTGGCTGGCTGTACGGGTGTCAAAATCCTTCATTTTATGTAACTACACACTCTCAATACGATAAAACTGGTATAGCAGTTTCGCAGCGATTGATAGGTCGATGCCTGGCGGCATCGAGAGATCGAGGATTCCCGGCATTTCTGACTGTTTGGCTGGGCGTACGGGTGACAAAATTCTTTATTTCATGCAACTACACACTCTCAATACGATAAAACGGGTATCGTGGTGCTGCAGCGATTGATACGTGGATGCTTAGCGAAATCGAGAGATCGAGTATTCCCGGCGTTTCTGAGAGTTTGGCTGGGTGTACGAATGTCAAAATTCTTTATTTTATGCAACTACACACTCTCAATACCATTAAACTGGTATCATGGTGCTGCAGCGATCGATACGTCGATGCTTAGCGACATCGAGAGATCGAGTATTCCCGGCGTTTCTGAGAGTTTGGCTGGGTGTACGAATGTCAAAATTCTTTATTTTATGCAACTACACACTCTCAATACCATTAAACTGGTATCATGGTGCTGCAGCGATCGATACGTCGATGCTTAGCGACATCGAGAGATCGAGGATGCCCGGCGTTTCTTAGTGTTTGGCTGGGTGTACGCATGTCAAAATTCTTTATTTCATGCACCTACACACTTACAATACGATAAAACTGGTATCGTGGTGCTGCAGCGATTGATACGTCGATGCTTAGCGACATCGAGAGATCGATGATATCCGGCGTTTCTGAGAGTTTGGCTGGGTGTACGAATGTCAAAATTCTTTATTTTATGCAACTACACACTTACAATACGATAAAACGGGTATCGTGGTGCTGCAGCGATTGATACATCGATGCTTAGCGAAATCGAGAGATCGAGGATTCCCGGCGTTTCTGAGAGTTTGGCTGGGTGTACGCATGTCAAAATTCTTTATTTCATGCAACTACACACTCTCAATACGATAAAACTGGTATCGTGGTGCTGCAGCGATTGATACGTCGATGCTTAGCGACATCAAGAGATCGATGATTCCCGGCGTTTCTGACAGTTTGGCTGGGCGGACGGGTGTCAAAATTCTCTATTTCATGCAACTACACACTCTCAATACCATTAAACTGGTAGCGTGGTGCTGCAGCGATTGATACATCGATGCTTAGCGAAATCGAGAGATCGAGGATTCCCGGCGTTTCTGAGAGCTTGGCTGGGTGTACGTGTGTGAAAATTCTTTATTTCATGCAACTACATACTTGCAATACGATAAAACGGGTATCGTGGTGCTGCAGCGTTTGATACGTCGATGCATAGCGACATCGAGAGATCGAGGATTCCCGGCGTTTCTGAGAGTTTGGCTGGGCGTACGGGTGTCAAAATTCTTCATTTCATGCAACTACACACTCTCAATACGATAAAACTGGTATCGCAGTTCTGCAGCGATTGATACGTCGAAGCTTAGCGGAATCGAAAGATCGAGGATTCTCGGCGTTTCTGAGACTTTGGCTGGCTGTACGGGTGTCAAAATCCTTCATTTTATGTAACTACACACTCTCAATACGATAAAACTGGTATAGCAGTTTCGCAGCGATTGATAGGTCGATGCCTGGGGACATCGAGAGATCGAGGATTCCCGGCATTTCTGAGAGTTTGGCTGGGCGTACGGGTGTCAAAATTCTTTATTTCATGCAACTACACACTCTCAATACGATAAAACGGGTATCGTGGTGCTGCAGCGATTGATACGTGGATGCTTAGCGAAATCGAGAGATCGAGTATTCCCGGCGTTTCTGAGAGTTTGGCTGGGTGTACGCATGTCAAAATTCTTTATTTCATGCAACTACACACTCTCAATACGATAAAACTGGTATCGTGGTGCTGCAGCGATTGATACGTCGATGCTTAGCGACATCAAGAGATCGATGATTCCCGGCGTTTCTGAACGTTTGGCTGGGCGGACGGGTGTCAAAATTCTCTATTTCATGCAACTACACACTCTCAATACCATTAAACTGGTATCGTGGTGCTGCAGCGATTGATACATCGATGCTTAGCGAAATCGAGAGATCGAGGATTCCCGGCGTTTCTGAGAGTTTGGCTGGGTGTACGTGTGTGAAAATTCTTTATTTCATGCAACTACATACTTGCAATACGATAAAACGGGTATCGTGGTGCTGCAGCGTTTGATACATCGATGCTTAGCGAAATCGAGAGATCGAGGATTCCCGGCGTTTCTGAATGTTTGGCTGGGTGTACGGGTGTGAAAATTCTTTATTTCATGCAACTACACACTTACAATCCGATAAAACGGGTATCGTGGTGCTGCAGCGATTGATACCCGGATGCTTAGCGAAATCGAGAGATCGAGGATTCCCGGCGTTTCGGAGAGTTTGGCTTGGTGTACGGGTGTGAAAATTCTTTATTTCACGCAACTACATACTTGCAATACGATAAAACGGGTATCGTGGTGCTGCAGCGATTGATACGTCGATGCTTAGCGACATCGAGAGATCGATGATTCCCGGCGTTTCTGAGAGTTTGGATGGGCGTACGGGTGTCAAAATTCTTTATTTCATGCAACTACACACTCTCAATACCATAAAACTGGTATCGCAGTTCCGCAGCGATTGATAGGTCGATGCCTAGCGACATCGAGAGATCGAGGATTCCCGGCATTTCTGAGAGTTTGGCTGGGCGTACGGGTGTCAAAATTCTTTATTTCATGCAACTACACACTCTCAATACGATAAAACGGGTATCGTGGTGTTGCAGCGATTGATACGTGGATGCTTAGCGAAATCGAGAGATCGAGTATTCCCGGCGTTTCTGAGAGTTTGGCTGGGTGTACGAATGTCAAAATTCTTTATTTTATGCAACTACACACTTACAATACGATAAAACGGGTATCGTGGTGCTGCAGCGATTGATACGTCGATGCTTAGCGACATCGAGAGATCGATGATTCCCGGCGTTTCTGAGAGTTTGGCTGGGCGTACGGGTGTCAAAATTCTATATTTCATGCAACTTCACACTCTCAATACGATAAAACTGGTATCGTGGTGCTGCAGCGATTGATACGTGGATGCTTAGCGAAATCGAGAGATCGAGTATTCCCGGCGTTTCTGAGAGTTTGGCTGGGTGTACGAATGTCAAAATTCTTTATTTTATGCAACTACACACTTACAATACGATAAAACGGGTATCGTGGTGCTGCAGCGATTGATACGTCGATGCTTAGCGACATCGAGAGATCGATGATTCCCGGCGTTTCTGAGAGTTTGGATGGGCGTACGGGTGTCAAAATTCTTTATTTCATGCAACTCACACACTCTCAATACCATAAAACCTGTATCGCAGTTCCGCAGCGATTGATAGGTCGATGCCTAGCGACATCGAGAGATCGAGGATTCCCGGCATTTCTGAGAGTTTGGCTGGGCGTACGGGTGTCAAAATTCTTTATTTCATGCAACTACACACTCTCAATACGATAAAACTGGTATCGTGGTGCTGCAGCGATTGATACGTCGATGCTTAGCGACATCGAGAGATCGATGATTCCCGGCGTTTCTGAAAGTTTGGCTGGGCGTACGGGTGTGAAAATTCTTTATTTCATGCAACTACACACTCTCAATACCATTAAACTGGTATCGTGGTGCTGCAGCGATCGATACGTCGATGCCTAGCGACATCGAGAGATCGAGGATGCCCGGCGTTTCTGGAAGTTTGGCTGGGGGTACGCATGTCAAAATTCTTTATTTCATGCACCTACACACTTACAATATGATAAAACTGGTATCGTGGTGCTGCAGCGATTGATACGTCGATGCTTAGCGACATCGAGAGATCGATGATTCCCGGCGTTTCTGAGAGTTTGGCTGGGTGTACGAATGTCAAAATTCTTTATTTTATGCAACTACACACTTACAATACGATAAAAAGGGTATCGTGGTGCTGCAGCGATTGATACATCGATGCTTAGCGAAATCGAGAGATCGAGGATTCCCGGCGTTTCTGAGAGTTTGGTTGGGTGTACGCATGTCAAAATTCTTTATTTCATGCAACTACACACTCTCAATACGATAAAACTGGTATCGTGGTGCTGCAGCGATTGATACGTCGATGCTTAGCGACATCGAGAGATCGATGATTCCCGGCGTTTCTGACAGTTTGGCTGGGCGTACGGGTGTCAAAATTCTTTATTTCATGCAACTACACACTCTCAATACCATTAAACTGGTATCGTGGTGCTGCAGCGATTGATACGTCGATGCTTAGCGACATCAAGAGATCGATGATTCCCGGCGTTTCTGACAGTTTGGCTGGGCGTACGGGTGTCAAAATTCTCTATTTCATGCAACTACATACTCTCAATACCATTAAACTGGTATCGTGGTGATGCAGCGATTGATACATCGATGCTTAGCGAAATCGAGAGATCGAGGATTCCCGGCGTTTCTGAGAGTTTGGCTGGGTGTACGTGTGTGAAAATTCTTTATTTCATGCAACTACATACTTGCAATACGATAAAACGGGTATCGTGGTGCTGCAGCGTTTGATACGTCGATGCATAGCGACATCGAAAGATCGAGGATTCCCGCCGTATCTGAGAGTTTGGCTGGGTGTACGCATGTCAAAATTCTTTATTTCATGCAACTACACACTCTCAATACGATAAAACGGGTATCGTGGTGCTGCAGCGATTGATACGTGGATGCTTAGCGAAATCGAGAGATCGAGTATTCCCGGCGTTTCTGAGAGTTTGGCTGGGTGTACGAATGTAAAAATTCTTTATTTTATGCAACTACACACTTACAATACGATAAAACGGGTATCGTGGTGCTGCAGCGATTGATACGTCGATGCTTAGCGACATCGAGAGATCGATGATTCCCGGCGTTTCTGAGAGTTTGGCTGGGCGTACGGGTGTCAAAATTCTTTATTTTATGCAACTACACACTTACAATACGATAAAACGGGTATCGTGGTGCTGCAGCGATTGATACGTGGATGCTTAGCGAAATCGAGAGATCGAGTATTCCCGGCGTTTCTGAGAGTTTGGCTGGGTGTACGAATGTCAAAATTTTTTATTTTATGCAACTACACACTTACAATACGATAAAACGGGTATCGTGGTGCTGCAGCGATTGATAAGTCGATGCTTAGCGACATCGAGAGATCGATGATTCCCGGCGTTTCTGAGAGTTTGGCTGGGCGTACGGGTGTAAAAATTCTATATTTCATGCAACTACACACTCTCAATACGATAAAACTGGTATCGTGGTGCTGCAGCGATTGATAGGTCGATGCCTAGCGATATCGAGAGATCGAGGATTCCCGGCATTTCTGAGAGTTTGGCTGGGCGTACGGGTGTCGAAATTCTTTATTTCATGCAACTACACACTCTCAATACGATAAAACTGGTATCGTGGTGCTGTAGCAATTGATACATCGATGCTTAGCGAAATCGAGAGATCGAGGATTCCCGGCGTTTCTGAGAGTTTGGCTGGGTGTACGGGTGTGAAAATTCTTTATTTCATGCAACTACACACTTACAATCCGATAAAACGGGTATCGTGGTGCTGCAGCGATTGATACCCGGATGCTTAGCGAAATCGAGAGATCGAGGATTCCCGGCGTTTCGGAGAGTTTGGCTGGGTGTACGGGTGTGAAAATTCTTTATTTCACGCAACTACATACTTGCAATACGATAAAACGGGTATCGTGGTGCTGCAGCGATTGATACGTCGATGCTTAGCGAAATCGAGAGATCGAGGATTCCCGGCGTTTCTGAGAGTTTGGCTGGGTGTACGGGTGTGAAAATTCTTTATTTCATGCAACTACACACTTACAATCCGATAAAACGGGTATCGTGGTGCTGCAGCGATTGATACCCGGATGCTTAGCGAAATCGAGAGATCGAGGATTCCCGGCGTTTCGGAGAGTTTGGCTGGGTGTACGGGTGTGAAAATTCTTTATTTCACGCAACTACATACTTGCAATACGATAAAACGGGTATCGTGGTGCTGCAGCGATTGATACGTCGATGCTTAGCGACATCGAGAGATCGATGATTCCCGGCGTTTCTGAGAGTTTGGATGGGCGTACGGGTGTCAAAATTCTTTATTTCATGCAACTACACACTCTCAATACCATAAAACTGGTATCGCAGTTCCGCAGCGATTGATAGGTCGATGCCTAGCGACATCGAGAGATCGAGGATTCCCGGCATTTCTGAGAGTTTGGCTGGGCGTACGGGTGTCAAAATTCTTTATTTCTTGCAACTACACACTCTCAATACGATAAAACTGGTATCGTGGTGCTGCAGCGATTGATACGTCGATGCTTAGCGACATCGAGAGATCGATGATTCCCGGCGTTTCTGAAAGTTTGGCTGGGCGTACGGGTGTGAAATTTCTTTATTTCATGCAACTACACACTCTCAATACCATTAAACTGGTATCGTGGTGCTGCAGCGATCGATACGTCGATGCTTAGAGACATCGAGAGATCGATGATTCCCGGCGTTTCTGAGAGTTTGGATGGGCGTACGGGTGTCAAAATTCTTTATTTCATGCAACTACACACTCTCAATACCATAAAACTGGTATCGCAGTTCCGCAGCGATTGATAGGTCGATGCCTAGCGACATCGAGAGATCGAGGATTCCCGGCATTTCTGAGAGTTTGGCTGGGCGTACGGGTGTCAAAATTCTTTATTTCATGCAACTACACACTCTCAATACGATAAAACTGGTATCGTGGTGCTGCAGCGTTTGATACGTCGATGCTTAGCGACATCGAGAGATCGAAAATTCCCGGCGTTTCTGAGAGTTTGGCTGGGCGTACGGGTGTCAAAATTCTTCTTTTTATGCAACTACACACTCTCAATACGATAAAACTGGTATCGCAGTTCTGCAGCGATTGATACGTCGAAGCTTAGCGGAATCGAAAGATCGAGGATTCTCGGCGTTTCTGAGACTTTGGCTGGCTGTACGGGTGTCAAAATCCTTCATTTTATGTAACTACACACTCTCAATACGATAAAACTGGTATCGTGGTGCTGTAGCAATTGATACATCGATGCTTAGCGAAATCGAGAGATCGAGGATTCCCGGCGTTTCTGAGAGTTTGGCTGGGTGTACGGGTGTCAAAATCCTTCATTTTATGTAACTACACACTCTCAATACGATAAAACTGGTATAGCAGTTTCGCAGCGATTGATAGGTCGATGCCTGGGGACATCGAGAAATCGAGGATTCCCGGCATTTCTGAGAGTTTGGCTGGGCGTACGGGTGTCAAAATTCTTTATTTCATGCAACTACACACTCTCAATACGATAAAACGGGTATCGTGGTGCTGCAGCGATTGATACGTGGATGCTTAGCGAAATCGAGAGATCGAGTATTCCCGGCGTTTCTGAGAGTTTGGCTGGGTGTACGAATGTCAAAATTTTTTATTTTTTGCAACTACACACTTACAATACGATAAAACGGGTATCGTGGTGCTGCAGCGATTGATAAGTCGATGCCTAGCGATATCGAGAGATCGAGGATTCCCGGCATTTCTGAGAGTTTGGCTGGGCGTACGGGTGTCGAAATTCTTTATTTCATGCAACTACACACTCTCAATACGATAAAACTGGTATCGTGGTGCTGTAGCAATTGATACATCGATGCTTAGCGAAATCGAGAGATCGAGGATTCCCGGCGTTTCTGAGAGTTTGGCTGGGTGTACGGGTGTGAAAATTCTTTATTTCATGCAACTACACACTTACAATCCGATAAAACGGGTATCGTGGTGCTGCAGCGATTGATACCCGGATGCTTAGCGAAATCGAGAGATCGAGGATTCCCGGCGTTTCGGAGAGTTTGGCTGGGTGTACGGGTGTGAAAATTCTTTATTTCACGCAACTACATACTTGCAATACGATAAAACGGGTATCGTGGTGCTGCAGCGATTGATACGTCGATGCTTAGCGACATCGAGAGATCGATGATTCCCGGCGTTTCTGAGAGTTTGGATGGGCGTACGGGTGTCAAAATTCTTTATTTCATGCAACTACACACTCTCAATACCATAAAACTGGTATCGCAGTTCCGCAGCGATTGATAGGTCGATGCCTAGCGACATCGAGAGATCGAGGATTCCCGGCATTTCTGAGAGTTTGGCTGGGCGTACGGGTGTCAAAATTCTTTATTTCATGCAACTACACACTCTCAATACGATAAAACTGGTATCGTGGTGCTGCAGCGATTGATACGTCGATGCTTAGCGACATCGAGAGATCGATGATTCCCGGCGTTTCTGAAAGTTTGGCTGGGCGTACGGGTGTGAAATTTCTTTATTTCATGCAACTACACACTCTCAATACCATTAAACTGGTATCGTAGTGCTGCAGCGATCGATACGTCGATGCTTAGCGACATCGAGAGATCGAGGATGCCCGGCGTTTCTTAGTGTTTGGCTGGGTGTACGCATGTCAAAATTCTTTATTTCATGCACCTACACACTTACAATACGATAAAACTGGTATCGTGGTGCTGCAGCGATTGATACGTCGATGCTTAGCGACATCGAGAGATCGATGATTCCCGGCGTTTCTGAGAGTTTGGCTGGGTGTACGCATGTCAAAATTCTTTATTTCATGCAACTACACACTCTCAATACGATAAAACTGGTATCGTGGTGCTGCAGCGATTGATACGTCGATGCTTAGCGACATCGAGAGATCGATGATTCCCGGCGTTTCTGACAGTTTGGCTGGGCGTACGGGTGTCAAAATTCTTTATTTCATGCAACTACACACTCTCAATACCAATAAACAGGTATCGTGGTGCTGCAGCGATTGATACGTCGATGCTTAGCGACATCAAGAGATCGATGATTCCCGGCGTTTCTGACAGTTTGGCTGGGCGTACGGGTGTCAAAATTCTCTATTTCATGCAACTACACACTCTCAAAACCATTAAACTGGTATCGTGGTGCTGCAGCGATTGATACATCGATGCTTAGCGAAATCGAGAGATCGAGGATTCCCGGCGTTTCTGAGAGTTTGGCTGGGTGTACGTGTGTGAAAATTCTTTATTTCATGCAACTACATACTCGCAATACGATAAAACGGGTATCGTGGTGCTGCAGCGTTTGATACGTCGATGCTTAGCGACATCGAGAGATCGAGGATTCCCGGCGTTTCTGAGAGTTTGGCTGGGCGTACGGGTGTCAAAATTCTTCATTTCATGCAACTACACACTCTGAATACGATAAAACTGGTATCGCAGTTCTGCAGCGATTGATACGTCGAAGCTTAGCGGAATCGAAAGATCGAGGATTCTCGGCGTTTCTGAGACTTTGGCTGGCTGTACGGGTGTCAAAATCCTTCATTTTATGTAACTACACACTCTCAATACGATAAAACTGGTATAGCAGTTTCGCAGCGATTGATAGGTCGATGCCTGGCGGCATCGAGAGATCGAGGATTCCCGGCATTTCTGACTGTTTGGCTGGGCGTACGGGTGACAAAATTCTTTATTTCATGCAACTACACACTCTCAATACGATAAAACGGGTATCGTGGTGCTGCAGCGATTGATACGTGGATGCTTAGCGAAATCGAGAGATCGAGTATTCCCGGCGTTTCTGAGAGTTTGGCTGGGTGTACGAATGTCAAAATTCTTTATTTTATGCAACTACACACTCTCAATACCATTAAACTGGTATCATGGTGCTGCAGCGATCGATACGTCGATGCTTAGCGACATCGAGAGATCGAGTATTCCCGGCGTTTCTGAGAGTTTGGCTGGGTGTACGAATGTCAAAATTCTTTATTTTATGCAACTACACACTCTCAATACCATTAAACTGGTATCATGGTGCTGCAGCGATCGATACGTCGATGCTTAGCGACATCGAGAGATCGAGGATGCCCGGCGTTTCTTAGTGTTTGGCTGGGTGTACGCATGTCAAAATTCTTTATTTCATGCACCTACACACTTACAATACGATAAAACTGGTATCGTGGTGCTGCAGCGATTGATACGTCGATGCTTAGCGACATCGAGAGATCGATGATATCCGGCGTTTCTGAGAGTTTGGCTGGGTGTACGAATGTCAAAATTCTTTATTTTATGCAACTACACACTTACAATACGATAAAACGGGTATCGTGGTGCTGCAGCGATTGATACATCGATGCTTAGCGAAATCGAGAGATCGAGGATTCCCGGCGTTTCTGAGAGTTTGGCTGGGTGTACGCATGTCAAAATTCTTTATTTCATGCAACTACACACTCTCAATACGATAAAACTGGTATCGTGGTGCTGCAGCGATTGATACGTCGATGCTTAGCGACATCAAGAGATCGATGATTCCCGGCGTTTCTGACAGTTTGGCTGGGCGGACGGGTGTCAAAATTCTCTATTTCATGCAACTACACACTCTCAATACCATTAAACTGGTAGCGTGGTGCTGCAGCGATTGATACATCGATGCTTAGCGAAATCGAGAGATCGAGGATTCCCGGCGTTTCTGAGAGCTTGGCTGGGTGTACGTGTGTGAAAATTCTTTATTTCATGCAACTACATACTTGCAATACGATAAAACGGGTATCGTGGTGCTGCAGCGTTTGATACGTCGATGCATAGCGACATCGAGAGATCGAGGATTCCCGGCGTTTCTGAGAGTTTGGCTGGGCGTACGGGTGTCAAAATTCTTCATTTCATGCAACTACACACTCTCAATACGATAAAACTGGTATCGCAGTTCTGCAGCGATTGATACGTCGAAGCTTAGCGGAATCGAAAGATCGAGGATTCTCGGCGTTTCTGAGACTTTGGCTGGCTGTACGGGTGTCAAAATCCTTCATTTTATGTAACTACACACTCTCAATACGATAAAACTGGTATAGCAGTTTCGCAGCGATTGATAGGTCGATGCCTGGGGACATCGAGAGATCGAGGATTCCCGGCATTTCTGAGAGTTTGGCTGGGCGTACGGGTGTCAAAATTCTTTATTTCATGCAACTACACACTCTCAATACGATAAAACGGGTATCGTGGTGCTGCAGCGATTGATACGTGGATGCTTAGCGAAATCGAGAGATCGAGTATTCCCGGCGTTTCTGAGAGTTTGGCTGGGTGTACGCATGTCAAAATTCTTTATTTCATGCAACTACACACTCTCAATACGATAAAACTGGTATCGTGGTGCTGCAGCGATTGATACGTCGATGCTTAGCGACATCAAGAGATCGATGATTCCCGGCGTTTCTGAACGTTTGGCTGGGCGGACGGGTGTCAAAATTCTCTATTTCATGCAACTACACACTCTCAATACCATTAAACTGGTATCGTGGTGCTGCAGCGATTGATACATCGATGCTTAGCGAAATCGAGAGATCGAGGATTCCCGGCGTTTCTGAGAGTTTGGCTGGGTGTACGTGTGTGAAAATTCTTTATTTCATGCAACTACATACTTGCAATACGATAAAACGGGTATCGTGGTGCTGCAGCGTTTGATACATCGATGCTTAGCGAAATCGAGAGATCGAGGATTCCCGGCGTTTCTGAATGTTTGGCTGGGTGTACGGGTGTGAAAATTCTTTATTTCATGCAACTACACACTTACAATCCGATAAAACGGGTATCGTGGTGCTGCAGCGATTGATACCCGGATGCTTAGCGAAATCGAGAGATCGAGGATTCCCGGCGTTTCGGAGAGTTTGGCTTGGTGTACGGGTGTGAAAATTCTTTATTTCACGCAACTACATACTTGCAATACGATAAAACGGGTATCGTGGTGCTGCAGCGATTGATACGTCGATGCTTAGCGACATCGAGAGATCGATGATTCCCGGCGTTTCTGAGAGTTTGGATGGGCGTACGGGTGTCAAAATTCTTTATTTCATGCAACTACACACTCTCAATACCATAAAACTGGTATCGCAGTTCCGCAGCGATTGATAGGTCGATGCCTAGCGACATCGAGAGATCGAGGATTCCCGGCATTTCTGAGAGTTTGGCTGGGCGTACGGGTGTCAAAATTCTTTATTTCATGCAACTACACACTCTCAATACGATAAAACGGGTATCGTGGTGTTGCAGCGATTGATACGTGGATGCTTAGCGAAATCGAGAGATCGAGTATTCCCGGCGTTTCTGAGAGTTTGGCTGGGTGTACGAATGTCAAAATTCTTTATTTTATGCAACTACACACTTACAATACGATAAAACGGGTATCGTGGTGCTGCAGCGATTGATACGTCGATGCTTAGCGACATCGAGAGATCGATGATTCCCGGCGTTTCTGAGAGTTTGGCTGGGCGTACGGGTGTCAAAATTCTATATTTCATGCAACTTCACACTCTCAATACGATAAAACTGGTATCGTGGTGCTGCAGCGATTGATACGTGGATGCTTAGCGAAATCGAGAGATCGAGTATTCCCGGCGTTTCTGAGAGTTTGGCTGGGTGTACGAATGTCAAAATTCTTTATTTTATGCAACTACACACTTACAATACGATAAAACGGGTATCGTGGTGCTGCAGCGATTGATACGTCGATGCTTAGCGACATCGAGAGATCGATGATTCCCGGCGTTTCTGAGAGTTTGGATGGGCGTACGGGTGTCAAAATTCTTTATTTCATGCAACTCACACACTCTCAATACCATAAAACCTGTATCGCAGTTCCGCAGCGATTGATAGGTCGATGCCTAGCGACATCGAGAGATCGAGGATTCCCGGCATTTCTGAGAGTTTGGCTGGGCGTACGGGTGTCAAAATTCTTTATTTCATGCAACTACACACTCTCAATACGATAAAACTGGTATCGTGGTGCTGCAGCGATTGATACGTCGATGCTTAGCGACATCGAGAGATCGATGATTCCCGGCGTTTCTGAAAGTTTGGCTGGGCGTACGGGTGTGAAAATTCTTTATTTCATGCAACTACACACTCTCAATACCATTAAACTGGTATCGTGGTGCTGCAGCGATCGATACGTCGATGCCTAGCGACATCGAGAGATCGAGGATGCCCGGCGTTTCTGGAAGTTTGGCTGGGGGTACGCATGTCAAAATTCTTTATTTCATGCACCTACACACTTACAATATGATAAAACTGGTATCGTGGTGCTGCAGCGATTGATACGTCGATGCTTAGCGACATCGAGAGATCGATGATTCCCGGCGTTTCTGAGAGTTTGGCTGGGTGTACGAATGTCAAAATTCTTTATTTTATGCAACTACACACTTACAATACGATAAAAAGGGTATCGTGGTGCTGCAGCGATTGATACATCGATGCTTAGCGAAATCGAGAGATCGAGGATTCCCGGCGTTTCTGAGAGTTTGGTTGGGTGTACGCATGTCAAAATTCTTTATTTCATGCAACTACACACTCTCAATACGATAAAACTGGTATCGTGGTGCTGCAGCGATTGATACGTCGATGCTTAGCGACATCGAGAGATCGATGATTCCCGGCGTTTCTGACAGTTTGGCTGGGCGTACGGGTGTCAAAATTCTTTATTTCATGCAACTACACACTCTCAATACCATTAAACTGGTATCGTGGTGCTGCAGCGATTGATACGTCGATGCTTAGCGACATCAAGAGATCGATGATTCCCGGCGTTTCTGACAGTTTGGCTGGGCGTACGGGTGTCAAAATTCTCTATTTCATGCAACTACATACTCTCAATACCATTAAACTGGTATCGTGGTGATGCAGCGATTGATACATCGATGCTTAGCGAAATCGAGAGATCGAGGATTCCCGGCGTTTCTGAGAGTTTGGCTGGGTGTACGTGTGTGAAAATTCTTTATTTCATGCAACTACATACTTGCAATACGATAAAACGGGTATCGTGGTGCTGCAGCGTTTGATACGTCGATGCATAGCGACATCGAAAGATCGAGGATTCCCGCCGTATCTGAGAGTTTGGCTGGGTGTACGCATGTCAAAATTCTTTATTTCATGCAACTACACACTCTCAATACGATAAAACGGGTATCGTGGTGCTGCAGCGATTGATACGTGGATGCTTAGCGAAATCGAGAGATCGAGTATTCCCGGCGTTTCTGAGAGTTTGGCTGGGTGTACGAATGTAAAAATTCTTTATTTTATGCAACTACACACTTACAATACGATAAAACGGGTATCGTGGTGCTGCAGCGATTGATACGTCGATGCTTAGCGACATCGAGAGATCGATGATTCCCGGCGTTTCTGAGAGTTTGGCTGGGCGTACGGGTGTCAAAATTCTTTATTTTATGCAACTACACACTTACAATACGATAAAACGGGTATCGTGGTGCTGCAGCGATTGATACGTGGATGCTTAGCGAAATCGAGAGATCGAGTATTCCCGGCGTTTCTGAGAGTTTGGCTGGGTGTACGAATGTCAAAATTTTTTATTTTATGCAACTACACACTTACAATACGATAAAACGGGTATCGTGGTGCTGCAGCGATTGATAAGTCGATGCTTAGCGACATCGAGAGATCGATGATTCCCGGCGTTTCTGAGAGTTTGGCTGGGCGTACGGGTGTAAAAATTCTATATTTCATGCAACTACACACTCTCAATACGATAAAACTGGTATCGTGGTGCTGCAGCGATTGATAGGTCGATGCCTAGCGATATCGAGAGATCGAGGATTCCCGGCATTTCTGAGAGTTTGGCTGGGCGTACGGGTGTCGAAATTCTTTATTTCATGCAACTACACACTCTCAATACGATAAAACTGGTATCGTGGTGCTGTAGCAATTGATACATCGATGCTTAGCGAAATCGAGAGATCGAGGATTCCCGGCGTTTCTGAGAGTTTGGCTGGGTGTACGGGTGTGAAAATTCTTTATTTCATGCAACTACACACTTACAATCCGATAAAACGGGTATCGTGGTGCTGCAGCGATTGATACCCGGATGCTTAGCGAAATCGAGAGATCGAGGATTCCCGGCGTTTCGGAGAGTTTGGCTGGGTGTACGGGTGTGAAAATTCTTTATTTCACGCAACTACATACTTGCAATACGATAAAACGGGTATCGTGGTGCTGCAGCGATTGATACGTCGATGCTTAGCGAAATCGAGAGATCGAGGATTCCCGGCGTTTCTGAGAGTTTGGCTGGGTGTACGGGTGTGAAAATTCTTTATTTCATGCAACTACACACTTACAATCCGATAAAACGGGTATCGTGGTGCTGCAGCGATTGATACCCGGATGCTTAGCGAAATCGAGAGATCGAGGATTCCCGGCGTTTCGGAGAGTTTGGCTGGGTGTACGGGTGTGAAAATTCTTTATTTCACGCAACTACATACTTGCAATACGATAAAACGGGTATCGTGGTGCTGCAGCGATTGATACGTCGATGCTTAGCGACATCGAGAGATCGATGATTCCCGGCGTTTCTGAGAGTTTGGATGGGCGTACGGGTGTCAAAATTCTTTATTTCATGCAACTACACACTCTCAATACCATAAAACTGGTATCGCAGTTCCGCAGCGATTGATAGGTCGATGCCTAGCGACATCGAGAGATCGAGGATTCCCGGCATTTCTGAGAGTTTGGCTGGGCGTACGGGTGTCAAAATTCTTTATTTCTTGCAACTACACACTCTCAATACGATAAAACTGGTATCGTGGTGCTGCAGCGATTGATACGTCGATGCTTAGCGACATCGAGAGATCGATGATTCCCGGCGTTTCTGAAAGTTTGGCTGGGCGTACGGGTGTGAAATTTCTTTATTTCATGCAACTACACACTCTCAATACCATTAAACTGGTATCGTGGTGCTGCAGCGATCGATACGTCGATGCTTAGAGACATCGAGAGATCGATGATTCCCGGCGTTTCTGAGAGTTTGGATGGGCGTACGGGTGTCAAAATTCTTTATTTCATGCAACTACACACTCTCAATACCATAAAACTGGTATCGCAGTTCCGCAGCGATTGATAGGTCGATGCCTAGCGACATCGAGAGATCGAGGATTCCCGGCATTTCTGAGAGTTTGGCTGGGCGTACGGGTGTCAAAATTCTTTATTTCATGCAACTACACACTCTCAATACGATAAAACTGGTATCGTGGTGCTGCAGCGTTTGATACGTCGATGCTTAGCGACATCGAGAGATCGAAAATTCCCGGCGTTTCTGAGAGTTTGGCTGGGCGTACGGGTGTCAAAATTCTTCTTTTTATGCAACTACACACTCTCAATACGATAAAACTGGTATCGCAGTTCTGCAGCGATTGATACGTCGAAGCTTAGCGGAATCGAAAGATCGAGGATTCTCGGCGTTTCTGAGACTTTGGCTGGCTGTACGGGTGTCAAAATCCTTCATTTTATGTAACTACACACTCTCAATACGATAAAACTGGTATAGCAGTTTCGCAGCGATTGATAGGTCGATGCCTGGGGACATCGAGAGATCGAGGATTCCCGGCATTTCTGACTGTTTGGCTGGGCGTACGGGTGACAAAATTCTTTATTTCATGCAACTACACACTCTCAATACGATAAAACGGGTATCGTGGTGCTGCAGCGATTGATACGTGGATGCTTAGCGAAATCGAGAGATCGAGTATTCCCGGCGTTTCTGAGAGTTTGGCTGGGTGTACGAATGTCAAAATTCTTTATTTTATGCAACTACACACTCTCAATACCATTAAACTGGTATCATGGTGCTGCAGCGATCGATACGTCGATGCTTAGCGACATCGAGAGATCGAGTATTCCCGGCGTTTCTGAGAGTTTGGCTGGGTGTACGAATGTCAAAATTCTTTATTTTATGCAACTACAATTTCTCAATACCATTAAACTGGTATCATGGTGCTGCAGCGATCGATACGTCGATGCTTAGCGACATCGAGAGATCGAGGATGCCCGGCGTTTCTTAGTGTTTGGCTGGGTGTACGCATGTCAAAATTCTTTATTTCATGCACCTACACACTTACAATACGATAAAACTGGTATCGTGGTGCTGCAGCGATTGATACGTCGATGCTTAGCGACATCGAGAGATCGATGATATCCGGCGTTTCTGAGAGTTTGGCTGGGTGTACGAATGTCAAAATTCTTTATTTTATGCAACTACACACTTACAATACGATAAAACGGGTATCGTGGTGCTGCAGCGATTGATACATCGATGCTTAGCGAAATCGAGAGATCGAGGATTCCCGGCGTTTCTGAGAGTTTGGCTGGGTGTACGCATGTCAAAATTCTTTATTTCATGCAACTACACACTCTCAATACCATTAAACTGGTATCGTGGTGCTGCAGCGATTGATACATCGATGCTTAGCGAAATCGAGAGATCGAGGATTCCCGGCGTTTCTGAGAGTTTGGCTGGGTGTACGTGTGTGAAAATTCTTTATTTCATGCAACTACACACTCTCAATACCATTAAACTGGTATCATGGTGCTGCAGCGATCGATACGTCGATGCTTAGCGACATCGAGAGATCGAGTATTCCCGGCGTTTCTGAGA
This sequence comes from Clistopyga incitator, assembly GCA_947507545.1. NCBI lineage: Eukaryota > Metazoa > Arthropoda > Insecta > Hymenoptera > Ichneumonidae > Clistopyga > Clistopyga incitator. The sequence goes on along the minus strand of OX382179.1, from coordinate 6,872,577 downwards.
GTTTGGCTGGGTGTACGAATGTCAAAATTCTTTATTTTATGCAACTACAATTTCTCAATACCATTAAACTGGTATCATGGTGCTGCAGCGATCGATACGTCGATGCTTAGCGACATCGAGAGATCGAGGATGCCCGGCGTTTCTTAGTGTTTGGCTGGGTGTACGCATGTCAAAATTCTTTATTTCATGCACCTACACACTTACAATACGATAAAACTGGTATCGTGGTGCTGCAGCGATTGATACGTCGATGCTTAGCGACATCGAGAGATCGATGATATCCGGCGTTTCTGAGAGTTTGGCTGGGTGTACGAATGTCAAAATTCTTTATTTTATGCAACTACACACTTACAATACGATAAAACGGGTATCGTGGTGCTGCAGCGATTGATACATCGATGCTTAGCGAAATCGAGAGATCGAGGATTCCCGGCGTTTCTGAGAGTTTGGCTGGGTGTACGCATGTCAAAATTCTTTATTTCATGCAACTACACACTCTCAATACCATTAAACTGGTATCGTGGTGCTGCAGCGATTGATACATCGATGCTTAGCGAAATCGAGAGATCGAGGATTCCCGGCGTTTCTGAGAGTTTGGCTGGGTGTACGTGTGTGAAAATTCTTTATTTCATGCAACTACATACTTGCAATACGATAAAACGGGTATCGTGGTGCTGCAGCGTTTGATACGTCGATGCATAGCGACATCGAGAGATCGAGGATTCCCGGCGTTTCTGAGAGTTTGGCTGGGCGTACGGGTGTCAAAATTCTTCATTTCATGCAACTACACACTCTCAATACGATAAAACTGGTATCGCAGTTCTGCAGCGATTGATACGTCGAAGCTTAGCGGAATCGAAAGATCGAGGATTCTCGGCGTTTCTGAGACTTTGGCTGGCTGTACGGGTGTCAAAATCCTTCATTTTATGTAACTACACACTCTCAATACGATAAAACTGGTATAGCAGTTTCGCAGCGATTGATAGGTCGATGCCTGGGGACATCGAGAGATCGAGGATTCCCGGCATTTCTGAGAGTTTGGCTGGGCGTACGGGTGTCAAAATTCTTTATTTCATGCAACTACACACTCTCAATACGATAAAACGGGTATCGTGGTGCTGCAGCGATTGATACGTGGATGCTTAGCGAAATCGAGAGATCGAGTATTCCCGGCGTTTCTGAGAGTTTGGCTGGGTGTACGCATGTCAAAATTCTTTATTTCATGCAACTACACACTCTCAATACGATAAAACTGGTATCGTGGTGCTGCAGCGATTGATACGTCGATGCTTAGCGACATCAAGAGATCGATGATTCCCGGCGTTTCTGAACGTTTGGCTGGGCGGACGGGTGTCAAAATTCTCTATTTCATGCAACTACACACTCTCAATACCATTAAACTGGTATCGTGGTGCTGCAGCGATTGATACATCGATGCTTAGCGAAATCGAGAGATCGAGGATGCCCGGCGTTTCTTAGTGTTTGGCTGGGTGTACGCATGTCAAAATTCTTTATTTCATGCACCTACACACTTACAATACTATAAAACTGGTATCGTGGTGCTGCAGCGATTGATACGTCGATGCTTAGCGACATCGAGAGATCGATGATTCCCGGCGTTTCTGAGAGTTTGGCTGGGTGTACGCATGTCAAAATTCTTTATTTCATGCAACTACACACTCTCAATACGATAAAACTGATATCGTGGTGCTGCAGCGATTGATACGTCGATGCTTAGCGACATCGAGAGATCGATGATTCCCGGCGTTTCTGACAGTTTGGCTGGGCGTACGGGTGTCAAAATTCTTTATTTCATGCAACTACACACTCTCAATACCAATAAACTGGTATCGTCGTGCTGCAGCGATTGATACGTCGATGCTTAGCGACATCAAGAGATCGATGATTCCCGGCGTTTCTGACAGTTTGGCTGGGCGTACGGGTGCCAAAATTCTCTATTTCATGCAACTACACACTCTTAATACCATTAAACTGGTATCGTGGTGCTGCAGCGATTGATACATCGATGCTTAGCGAAATCGAGAGATCGAGGATTCCCGGCGTTTCTGAGAGTTTGGCTGGGTGTACGTGTGTGAAAATTCTTTATTTCATGCAACTACATACTCGCAATACGATAAAACGGGTATCGTGGTGCTGCAGCGTTTGATACGTCGATGCTTAGCGACATCGAGAGATCGAGGATTCCCGGCGTTTCTGAGAGTTTGGCTGGGCGTACGGGTGTCAAAATTCTTCATTTCATGCAACTACACACTCTCAATACGATAAAACTGGTATCGCAGTTCTGCAGCGATTGATACGTCGAAGCTTAGCGGAATCGAAAGATCGAGGATTCTCGGCGTTTCTGAGACTTTGGCTGGCTGTACGGGTGTCAAAATCCTTCATTTTATGTAACTACACACTCTCAATACGATAAAACTGGTATAGCAGTTTCGCAGCGATTGATAGGTCGATGCCTAGCGGCATCGAGAGATCGAGGATTCCCGGCATTTCTGACTGTTTGGCTGGGCGTACGGGTGACAAAATTCTTTATTTCATGCAACTACACACTCTCAATACGATAAAACGGGTATCGTGGTGCTGCAGCGATTGATACGTGGATGCTTAGCGAAATCGAGAGATCGAGTATTCCCGGCGTTTCTGAGAGTTTGGCTGGGTGTACGAATGTCAAAATTCTTTATTTTATGCAACTACACACTCTCAATATCATTAAACTGGTATCATGGTGCTGCAGCGATCGATACGTCGATGCTTAGCGACATCGAGAGATCGAGTATTCCCGGCGTTTCTGAGAGTTTGGCTGGGTGTACGAATGTCAAAATTCTTTATTTTATGCAACTACACACTCTCAATACCATTAAACTGGTATCATGGTGCTGCAGCGATCGACACGTCGATGCTTAGCGACATCGAGAGATCGAGGATGCCCGGCGTTTCTTAGTGTTTGGCTGGGTGTACGCATGTCAAAATTCTTTATTTCATGCACCTACACACTTACAATACGATAAAACTGGTATCGTGGTGCTGCAGCGATTGATACGTCGATGCTTAGCGACATCAAGAGATCGATGATTCCCGGCGTTTCTGACAGTTTGGCTGGGCGGACGGGTGTCAAAATTCTCTATTTCATGCAACTACACACTCTCAATACCATTAAACTGGTATCGTGGTGCTGCAGCGATTGATACATCGATGCTTAGCGAAATCGAGAGATCGAGGATTCCCGGCGTTTCTGAGAGTTTGGCTGGGTGTACGTGTGTGAAAATTCTTTATTTCATGCAACTACATACTTGCAATACGATAAAACGGGTATCGTGGTGCTGCAGCGTTTGATACGTCGATGCATAGCGACATCGAGAGATCGAGGATTCCCGGCGTTTCTGAGAGTTTGGCTGGGCGTACGGGTGTCAAAATCCTTCATTTTATGTAACTACACACTCTCAATACGATAAAACTGGTATAGCAGTTTCGCAGCGATTGATAGGTCGATGCCTGGGGACATCGAGAGATCGAGGATTCCCGGCATTTCTGAGAGTTTGGCTGGGCGTACGGGTGTCAAAATTCTTTATTTCATGCAACTACACACTCTCAATACGATAAAACGGGTATCGTGGTGTTGCAGCGATTGATACATGGATGCTTAGCGAAATCGAGAGATCGAGTATTCCCGGCGTTTCTGAGAGTTTGGCTGGGTGTACGAATGTCAAAATTCTTTATTTTATGCAACTACACACTTACAATACGATAAAACGGGTATCGTGGTGCTGCAGCGATTGATACGTCGATGCTTAGCGACATCGAGAGATCGATGATTCCCGGCGTTTCTGAGAGTTTGGCTGGGCGTACGGGTGTCCAAGTTCTATATTTCATGCAACTTCACACTCTCAATACGATAAAACTGGTATCGTGGTGCTGCAGCGATTGATACGTGGATGCTTAGCGAAATCGAGAGATCGAGTATTCCCGGCGTTTCTGAGAGTTTGGCTGGGTGTACGAATGTCAAAATTCTTTATTTTATGCAACTACACACTTACAATACGATAAAACGGGTATCGTGGTGCTGCAGCGATTGATACGTCGATGCTTAGCGACATCGAGAGATCGATGATTCCCGGCGTTTCTGAGAGTTTGGATGGGCGTACGGGTGTCAAAATTCTATATTTCATGCAACTCACACACTCTCAATACCATAAAACCTGTATCGCAGTTCCGCAGCGATTGATAGGTCGATGCCTAGCGACATCGAGAGATCGAGGATTCCCGGCATTTCTGAGAGTTTGGCTGGGCGTACGGGTGTCAAAATTCTTTATTTCATGCAACTACACACTCTCAATACCATTAAACTGGTATCGTGGTGCTGCAGCGATTGATACATCGATGCTTAGCGAAATCGAGAGATCGAGGATTCCCGGCGTTTCTGAGAGTTTGGCTGGGTGTACGTGTGTGAAAATTCTTTATTTCATGCAACTACATACTTGCAATACGATAAAACGGGTATCGTGGTGCTGCAGCGTTTGATACGTCGATGCATAGCGACATCGAGAGATCGAGGATTCCCGGCGTTTCTGAGAGTTTGGCTGGGCGTACGGGTGTCAAAATCCTTCATTTTATGTAACTACACACTCTCAATACGATAAAACTGGTATAGCAGTTTCGCAGCGATTGATAGGTCGATGCCTGGGGACATCGAGAGATCGAGGATTCCCGGCATTTCTGAGAGTTTGGCTGGGCGTACGGGTGTCAAAATTCTTTATTTCATGCAACTACACACTCTCAATACGATAAAACGGGTATCGTGGTGTTGCAGCGATTGATACATGGATGCTTAGCGAAATCGAGAGATCGAGTATTCCCGGCGTTTCTGAGAGTTTGGCTGGGTGTACGAATGTCAAAATTCTTTATTTTATGCAACTACACACTTACAATACGATAAAACGGGTATCGTGGTGCTGCAGCGATTGATACGTCGATGCTTAGCGACATCGAGAGATCGATGATTCCCGGCGTTTCTGAGAGTTTGGATGGGCGTACGGGTGTCAAAATTCTATATTTCATGCAACTCACACACTTTCAATACCATAAAACCTGTATCGCAGTTCCGCAGCGATCGATAGGTCGATGCCTAGCGACATCGAGAGATCGAGGATTCCCGGCATTTCTGAGAGTTTGGCTGGGCGTACGGGTGTCAAAATTCTTTATTTCATGCAACTACACACTCTCAATACGATAAAACTGGTATCGTGGTGCTGCAGCGATTGATACGTCGATGCTTAGCGACATCGAGAGATCGATGATTCCCGGCGTTTCTGAAAGTTTGGCTGGGCGTACGGGTGTGAAAATTCTTTATTTCATGCAACTACACACTCTCAATACCATTAAACTGGTATCGTGGTGCTGCAGCGATCGATACGTCGATGCTTAGCGACATCGAGAGATCGAGGATGCCCGGCGTTTCTGGAAGTTTGGCTGGGGGTACGCATGTCAAAATTCTTTATTTCATGCACCTACACACTTACAATATGATAAAACTGGTATCGTGGTGCTGCAGCGATTGATACGTCGATGCTTAGCGACATCGAGAGATCGATGATTCCCGGCGTTTCTGAGAGTTTGGCTGGGTGTACGAATGTCAAAATTCTTTATTTTATGCAACTACACACTTACAATACGATAAAAAGGGTATCGTGGTGCTGCAGCGATTGATACATCGATGCTTAGCGAAATCGAGAGATCGATGATTCCCGGCGTTTCTGACAGTTTGGCTGGGCGTACGGGTGTCAAAATTCTTTATTTCATGCAACTACACACTCTCAATACCATTAAACTGGTATCGTGGTGCTGCAGCGATTGATACGTCGATGCTTAGCGACATCAAGAGATCGATGATTCCCGGCGTTTCTGACAGTTTGGCTGGGCGTACGGGTGTCAAAATTCTCTATTTCATGCAACTACATACTCTCAATACCATTAAACTGGTATCGTGGTGATGCAGCGATTGATACATCGATGCTTAGCGAAATCGAGAGATCGAGGATTCCCGGCGTTTCTGAGAGTTTGGCTGGGTGTACGTGTGTGAAAATTCTTTATTTCATGCAACTACATACTTGCAATACGATAAAACGGGTATCGTGGTGCTGCAGCGTTTGATACGTCGATGCTTAGCGACATCAAGAGATCGATGATTCCCGGCGTTTCTGACAGTTTGGCTGGGCGTACGGGTGCCAAAATTCTCTATTTCATGCAACTACACACTCTTAATACCATTAAACTGGTATCGTGGTGCTGCAGCGATTGATACATCGATGCTTAGCGAAATCGAGAGATCGAGGATTCCCGGCGTTTCTGAGAGTTTGGCTGGGTGTACGTGTGTGAAAATTCTTTATTTCATGCAACTACATACTCGCAATACGATAAAACGGGTATCGTGGTGCTGCAGCGTTTGATACGTCGATGCTTAGCGACATCGAGAGATCGAGGATTCCCGGCATTTCTGAGAGTTTGGCTGGGCGTACGGGTGTCAAAATTCTTTATTTCATGCAACTACACACTCTCAATACGATAAAACGGGTATCGTGGTGCTGCAGCGATTGATACGTGGATGCTTAGCGAAATCGAGAGATCGAGTATTCCCGGCGTTTCTGAGAGTTTGGCTGGGTGTACGAATGTCAAAATTTTTTATTTTTTGCAACTACACACTTACAATACGATAAAACGGGTATCGTGGTGCTGCAGCGATTGATAAGTCGATGCTTAGCGACATCGAGAGATCGATGATTCCCGGCGTTTCTGAGAGTTTGGCTGGGCGTACGGGTGTAAAAATTCTATATTTCATGCAACTACACACTCTCAATACGATAAAACTGGTATCGTGGTGCTGCAGCGATTGATAGGTCGATGCCTAGCGATATCGAGAGATCGAGGATTCCCGGCATTTCTGAGAGTTTGGCTGGGCGTACGGGTGTCGAAATTCTTTATTTCATGCAACTACACACTCTCAATACGATAAAACTGGTATCGTGGTGCTGTAGCAATTGATACATCGATGCTTAGCGAAATCGAGAGATCGAGGATTCCCGGCGTTTCTGAGAGTTTGGCTGGGTGTACGGGTGTGAAAATTCTTTATTTCATGCAACTACACACTTACAATCCGATAAAACGGGTATCGTGGTGCTGCAGCGATTGATACCCGGATGCTTAGCGAAATCGAGAGATCGAGGATTCCCGGCGTTTCGGAGAGTTTGGCTGGGTGTACGGGTGTGAAAATTCTTTATTTCACGCAACTACATACTTGCAATACGATAAAACGGGTATCGTGGTGCTGCAGCGATTGATACGTCGATGCTTAGCGACATCAAGAGATCGATGATTCCCGGCGTTTCTGACAGTTTGGCTGGGCGTACGGGTGTCAAAATTCTCTATTTCATGCAACTACATACTCTCAATACCATTAAACTGGTATCGTGGTGATGCAGCGATTGATACATCGATGCTTAGCGAAATCGAGAGATCGAGGATTCCCGGCGTTTCTGAGAGTTTGGCTGGGTGTACGTGTGTGAAAATTCTTTATTTCATGCAACTACATACTTGCAATACGATAAAACGGGTATCGTGGTGCTGCAGCGTTTGATACGTCGATGCATAGCGACATCGAGAGATCGAGGATTCCCGGCGTTTCTGAGAGTTTGGCTGGGTGTACGCATGTCAAAATTCTTTATTTCATGCAACTACACACTCTCAATACGATAAAACTGGTATCGTGGTGCTGCAGCGATTGATACGTCGATGCTTAGCGACATCGAGAGATCGATGATTCCCGGCGTTTCTGAGACTTTGGCTGGCTGTACGGGTGTCAAAATCCTTCATTTTATGTAACTACACACTCTCAATACGATAAAACTGGTATAGCAGTTTCGCAGCGATTGATAGGTCGATGCCTGGGGACATCGAGAAATCGAGGATTCCCGGCATTTCTGAGAGTTTGGCTGGGCGTACGGGTGTCAAAATTCTTTATTTCATGCAACTACACACTCTCAATACGATAAAACGGGTATCGTGGTGCTGCAGCGATTGATACGTGGATGCTTAGCGAAATCGAGAGATCGAGTATTCCCGGCGTTTCTGAGAGTTTGGCTGGGTGTACGAATGTCAAAATTTTTTATTTTTTGCAACTACACACTTACAATACGATAAAACGGGTATCGTGGTGCTGCAGCGATTGATAAGTCGATGCTTAGCGACATCGAGAGATCGATGATTCCCGGCGTTTCTGAGAGTTTGGCTGGGCGTACGGGTGTAAAAATTCTATATTTCATGCAACTACACACTCTCAATACGATAAAACTGGTATCGTGGTGCTGCAGCGATTGATAGGTCGATGCCTAGCGATATCGAGAGATCGAGGATTCCCGGCATTTCTGAGAGTTTGGCTGGGCGTACGGGTGTCGAAATTCTTTATTTCATGCAACTACACACTCTCAATACGATAAAACTGGTATCGTGGTGCTGTAGCAATTGATACATCGATGCTTAGCGAAATCGAGAGATCGAGGATTCCCGGCGTTTCTGAGAGTTTGGCTGGGTGTACGGGTGTGAAAATTCTTTATTTCATGCAACTACACACTTACAATCCGATAAAACGGGTATCGTGGTGCTGCAGCGATTGATACCCGGATGCTTAGCGAAATCGAGAGATCGAGGATTCCCGGCGTTTCGGAGAGTTTGGCTGGGTGTACGGGTGTGAAAATTCTTTATTTCACGCAACTACATACTTGCAATACGATAAAACGGGTATCGTGGTGCTGCAGCGATTGATACGTCGATGCTTAGCGACATCGAGAGATCGATGATTCCCGGCGTTTCTGAGAGTTTGGATGGGCGTACGGGTGTCAAAATTCTTTATTTCATGCAACTACACACTCTCAATACCATAAAACTGGTATCGCAGTTCCGCAGCGATTGATAGGTCGATGCCTAGCGACATCGAGAGATCGAGGATTCCCGGCATTTCTGAGAGTTTGGCTGGGCGTACGGGTGTCAAAATTCTTTATTTCATGCAACTACACACTCTCAATACGATAAAACTGGTATCGTGGTGCTGCAGCGATTGATACGTCGATGCTTAGCGACATCGAGAGATCGATGATTCCCGGCGTTTCTGAAAGTTTGGCTGGGCGTACGGGTGTGAAATTTCTTTATTTCATGCAACTACACACTCTCAATACCATTAAACTGGTATCGTAGTGCTGCAGCGATCGATACGTCGATGCTTAGCGACATCGAGAGATCGAGGATGCCCGGCGTTTTTTAGTGTTTGGCTGGGTGTACGCATGTCAAAATTCTTTATTTCATGCACCTACACACTTACAATACGATAAAACTGGTATCGTGGTGCTGCAGCGATTGATACGTCGATGCTTAGCGACATCGAGAGATCGATGATTCCCGGCGTTTCTGAGAGTTTGGCTGGGTGTACGCATGTCAAAATTCTTTATTTCATGCAACTACACACTCTCAATACGATAAAACTGGTATCGTGGTGCTGCAGCGATTGATACGTCGATGCTTAGCGACATCGAGAGATCGATGATTCCCGGCGTTTCTGACAGTTTGGCTGGGCGTACGGGTGTCAAAATTCTTTATTTCATGCAACTACACACTCTCAATACCAATAAACAGGTATCGTGGTGCTGCAGCGATTGATACGTCGATGCTTAGCGACATCAAGAGATCGATGATTCCCGGCGTTTCTGACAGTTTGGCTGGGCGTACGGGTGTCAAAATTCTCTATTTCATGCAACTACACACTCTCAAAACCATTAAACTGGTATCGTGGTGCTGCAGCGATTGATACATCGATGCTTAGCGAAATCGAGAGATCGAGGATTCCCGGCGTTTCTGAGAGTTTGGCTGGGTGTACGTGTGTGAAAATTCTTTATTTCATGCAACTACATACTCGCAATACGATAAAACGGGTATCGTGGTGCTGCAGCGTTTGATACGTCGATGCTTAGCGACATCGAGAGATCGAGGATTCCCGGCGTTTCTGAGAGTTTGGCTGGGCGTACGGGTGTCAAAATTCTTCATTTCATGCAACTACACACTCTGAATACGATAAAACTGGTATCGCAGTTCTGCAGCGATTGATACGTCGAAGCTTAGCGGAATCGAAAGATCGAGGATTCTCGGCGTTTCTGAGACTTTGGCTGGCTGTACGGGTGTCAAAATCCTTCATTTTATGTAACTACACACTCTCAATACGATAAAACTGGTATAGCAGTTTCGCAGCGATTGATAGGTCGATGCCTGGCGGCATCGAGAGATCGAGGATTCCCGGCATTTCTGACTGTTTGGCTGGGCGTACGGGTGACAAAATTCTTTATTTCATGCAACTACACACTCTCAATACGATAAAACGGGTATCGTGGTGCTGCAGCGATTGATACGTGGATGCTTAGCGAAATCGAGAGATCGAGTATTCCCGGCGTTTCTGAGAGTTTGGCTGGGTGTACGAATGTCAAAATTCTTTATTTTATGCAACTACACACTCTCAATACCATTAAACTGGTATCATGGTGCTGCAGCGATCGATACGTCGATGCTTAGCGACATCGAGAGATCGAGTATTCCCGGCGTTTCTGAGAGTTTGGCTGGGTGTACGAATGTCAAAATTCTTTATTTTATGCAACTACACACTCTCAATACCATTAAACTGGTATCATGGTGCTGCAGCGATCGATACGTCGATGCTTAGCGACATCGAGAGATCGAGGATGCCCGGCGTTTCTTAGTGTTTGGCTGGGTGTACGCATGTCAAAATTCTTTATTTCATGCACCTACACACTTACAATACGATAAAACTGGTATCGTGGTGCTGCAGCGATTGATACGTCGATGCTTAGCGACATCGAGAGATCGATGATATCCGGCGTTTCTGAGAGTTTGGCTGGGTGTACGAATGTCAAAATTCTTTATTTTATGCAACTACACACTTACAATACGATAAAACGGGTATCGTGGTGCTGCAGCGATTGATACATCGATGCTTAGCGAAATCGAGAGATCGAGGATTCCCGGCGTTTCTGAGAGTTTGGCTGGGTGTACGCATGTCAAAATTCTTTATTTCATGCAACTACACACTCTCAATACGATAAAACTGGTATCGTGGTGCTGCAGCGATTGATACGTCGATGCTTAGCGACATCAAGAGATCGATGATTCCCGGCGTTTCTGACAGTTTGGCTGGGCGGACGGGTGTCAAAATTCTCTATTTCATGCAACTACACACTCTCAATACCATTAAACTGGTAGCGTGGTGCTGCAGCGATTGATACATCGATGCTTAGCGAAATCGAGAGATCGAGGATTCCCGGCGTTTCTGAGAGCTTGGCTGGGTGTACGTGTGTGAAAATTCTTTATTTCATGCAACTACATACTTGCAATACGATAAAACGGGTATCGTGGTGCTGCAGCGTTTGATACGTCGATGCATAGCGACATCGAGAGATCGAGGATTCCCGGCGTTTCTGAGAGTTTGGCTGGGCGTACGGGTGTCAAAATTCTTCATTTCATGCAACTACACACTCTCAATACGATAAAACTGGTATCGCAGTTCTGCAGCGATTGATACGTCGAAGCTTAGCGGAATCGAAAGATCGAGGATTCTCGGCGTTTCTGAGACTTTGGCTGGCTGTACGGGTGTCAAAATCCTTCATTTTATGTAACTACACACTCTCAATACGATAAAACTGGTATAGCAGTTTCGCAGCGATTGATAGGTCGATGCCTGGGGACATCGAGAGATCGAGGATTCCCGGCATTTCTGAGAGTTTGGCTGGGCGTACGGGTGTCAAAATTCTTTATTTCATGCAACTACACACTCTCAATACGATAAAACGGGTATCGTGGTGCTGCAGCGATTGATACGTGGATGCTTAGCGAAATCGAGAGATCGAGTATTCCCGGCGTTTCTGAGAGTTTGGCTGGGTGTACGCATGTCAAAATTCTTTATTTCATGCAACTACACACTCTCAATACGATAAAACTGGTATCGTGGTGCTGCAGCGATTGATACGTCGATGCTTAGCGACATCAAGAGATCGATGATTCCCGGCGTTTCTGAACGTTTGGCTGGGCGGACGGGTGTCAAAATTCTCTATTTCATGCAACTACACACTCTCAATACCATTAAACTGGTATCGTGGTGCTGCAGCGATTGATACATCGATGCTTAGCGAAATCGAGAGATCGAAGATTCCCGGCGTTTCTGAGAGTTTGGCTGGGTGTACGTGTGTGAAAATTCTTTATTTCATGCAACTACATACTTGCAATACGATAAAACGGGTATCGTGGTGCTGCAGCGTTTGATACATCGATGCTTAGCGAAATCGAGAGATCGAGGATTCCCGGCGTTTCTGAATGTTTGGCTGGGTGTACGGGTGTGAAAATTCTTTATTTCATGCAACTACACACTTACAATCCGATAAAACGGGTATCGTGGTGCTGCAGCGATTGATACCCGGATGCTTAGCGAAATCGAGAGATCGAGGATTCCCGGCGTTTCGGAGAGTTTGGCTTGGTGTACGGGTGTGAAAATTCTTTATTTCACGCAACTACATACTTGCAATACGATAAAACGGGTATCGTGGTGCTGCAGCGATTGATACGTCGATGCTTAGCGACATCGAGAGATCGATGATTCCCGGCGTTTCTGAGAGTTTGGATGGGCGTACGGGTGTCAAAATTCTTTATTTCATGCAACTACACACTCTCAATACCATAAAACTGGTATCGCAGTTCCGCAGCGATTGATAGGTCGATGCCTAGCGACATCGAGAGATCGAGGATTCCCGGCATTTCTGAGAGTTTGGCTGGGCGTACGGGTGTCAAAATTCTTTATTTCATGCAACTACACACTCTCAATACGATAAAACTGGTATCGTGGTGCTGCAGCGATTGATACGTCGATGCTTAGCGACATCGAGAGATCGATGATTCCCGGCGTTTCTGAAAGTTTGGCTGGGCGTACGGGTGTGAAATTTCTTTATTTCATGCAACTACACACTCTCAATACCATTAAACTGGTATCGTGGTGCTGCAGCGATCGATACGTCGATGCTTAGCGACATCGAGAGATCGAGGATGCCCGGCGTTTCTTAGTGTTTGGCTGGGTGTACGCATGTCAAAATTCTTTATTTCATGCACCTACACACTTACAATACGATAAAACTGGTATCGTGGTGCTGCAGCGATTGATACGTCGATGCTTAGCGACATCGAGAGATCGATGATTCCCGGCGTTTCTGAGAGTTTGGCTGGGTGTACGCATGTCAAAATTCTTTATTTCATGCAACTACACACTCTCAATACGATAAAACTGGTATCGTGGTGCTGCAGCGATTGATACGTCGATGCTTAGCGACATCGAGAGATCGATGATTCCCGGCGTTTCTGAGAGTTTGGCTGGGTGTACGAATGTCAAAATTCTTTATTTTATGCAACTACACACTTACAATACGATAAAAAGGGTATCGTGGTGCTGCAGCGATTGATACATCGATGCTTAGCGAAATCGAGAGATCGAGGATTCCCGGCGTTTCTGAGAGTTTGGTTGGGTGTACGCATGTCAAAATTCTTTATTTCATGCAACTACACACTCTCAATACGATAAAACTGGTATCGTGGTGCTGCAGCGATTGATACGTCGATGCTTAGCGACATCGAGAGATCGATGATTCCCGGCGTTTCTGACAGTTTGGCTGGGCGTACGGGTGTCAAAATTCTTTATTTCATGCAACTACACACTCTCAATACCATTAAACTGGTATCGTGGTGCTGCAGCGATTGATACGTCGATGCTTAGCGACATCAAGAGATCGATGATTCCCGGCGTTTCTGACAGTTTGGCTGGGCGTACGGGTGTCAAAATTCTCTATTTCATGCAACTACATACTCTCAATACCATTAAACTGGTATCGTGGTGATGCAGCGATTGATACATCGATGCTTAGCGAAATCGAGAGATCGAGGATTCCCGGCGTTTCTGAGAGTTTGGCTGGGTGTACGTGTGTGAAAATTCTTTATTTCATGCAACTACATACTTGCAATACGATAAAACGGGTATCGTGGTGCTGCAGCGTTTGATACGTCGATGCATAGCGACATCGAAAGATCGAGGATTCCCGGCGTATCTGAGAGTTTGGCTGGGTGTACGCATGTCAAAATTCTTTATTTCATGCAACTACACACTCTCAATACGATAAAACGGGTATCGTGGTGCTGCAGCGATTGATACGTGGATGCTTAGCGAAATCGAGAGATCGAGTATTCCCGGCGTTTCTGAGAGTTTGGCTGGGTGTACGAATGTAAAAATTCTTTTTTTTATGCAACTACACACTTACAATACGATAAAACGGGTATCGTGGTGCTGCAGCGATTGATACGTCGATGCTTAGCGACATCGAGAGATCGATGATTCCCGGCGTTTCTGAGAGTTTGGCTGGGCGTACGGGTGTCAAAATTCTTTATTTTATGCAACTACACACTTACAATACGATAAAACGGGTATCGTGGTGCTGCAGCGATTGATACGTCGATGCTTAGCGACATCGAGAGATCGATGATTCCCGGCGTTTCTGAGAGTTTGTCTGGGCGTACGGGTGTCAAAATTCTATATTTCATGCAACTTCACACTCTCAATACGATAAAACGGGTATCGTGGTGCTGCAGCGATTGATACGTGGATGCTTAGCGAAATCGAGAGATCGAGTATTCCCGGCGTTTCTGAGAGTTTGGCTGGGTGTACGAATGTCAAAATTTTTTATTTTATGCAACTACACACTTACAATACGATAAAACGGGTATCGTGGTGCTGCAGCGATTGATAAGTCGATGCTTAGCGACATCGAGAGATCGATGATTCCCGGCGTTTCTGAGAGTTTGGCTGGGCGTACGGGTGTAAAAATTCTATATTTCATGCAACTACACACGCTCAATACGATAAAACTGGTATCGTGGTGCTCCAGCGATTGATAGGTCGATGCCTAGCGATATCGAGAGATCGAGGATTCCCGGCATTTCTGAGAGTTTGGCTGGGCGTACGGGTGTCGAAATTCTTTATTTCATGCAACTACACACTCTCAATACGATAAAACTGGTATCGTGGTGCTGTAGCAATTGATACATCGATGCTTAGCGAAATCGAGAGATCGAGGATTCCCGGCGTTTCTGAGAGTTTGGCTGGGTGTACGGGTGTGAAAATTCTTTATTTCATGCAACTACACACTTACAATCCGATAAAACGGGTATCGTGGTTCTGCAGCGATTGATACCCGGATGCTTAGCGAAATCGAGAGATCGAGGATTCCCGGCGTTTCGGAGAGTTTGGCTGGGTGTACGGGTGTGAAAATTCTTTATTTCACGCAACTACATACTTGCAATACGATAAAACGGGTATCGTGGTGCTGCAGCGATTGATACGTCGATGCTTAGCGACATCGAGAGATCGATGATTCCCGGCGTTTCTGAGAGTTTGGATGGGCGTACGGGTGTCAAAATTCTTTATTTCATGCAACTACACACTCTCAATACCATAAAACTGGTATCGCAGTTCCGCAGCGATTGATAGGTCGATGCCTAGCGACATCGAGAGATCGAGGATTCCCGGCATTTCTGAGAGTTTGGCTGGGCGTACGGGTGTCAAAATTCTTTATTTCATGCAACTACACACTCTCAATACGATAAAACTGGTATCGTGGTGCTGCAGCGATTGATACGTCGATGCTTAGCGACATCGAGAGATCGATGATTCCCGGCGTTTCTGAAAGTTTGGCTGGGCGTACGGGTGTGAAATTTCTTTATTTCATGCAACTACACACTCTCAATACCATTAAACTGGTATCGTGGTGCTGCAGCGATCGATACGTCGATGCTTAGCGACATCGAGAGATCGAGGATGCCCGGCGTTTCTTAGTGTTTGGCTGGGTGTACGCATGTCAAAATTCTTTATTTCATGCAACTACACACTCTCAATACGATAAAACTGGTATCGTGGTGCTGCAGCGATTGATACGTCGATGCTTAGCGACATCGAGAGATCGATGATTCCCGGCGTTTCTGACAGTTTGGCTGGGCGTACGGGTGTCAAAATTCTTTATTTCATGCAACTACACACTCTCAATACCATTAAACTGGTATCGTGGTGCTGCAGCGATTGATATGTCGATGCTTAGCGACATCAAGAGATCGATGATTCCCGGCGTTTCTGACAGTTTGGCTGGGCGTACGGGTGTCAAAATTCTCTATTTCATGCAACTACATACTCTCAATACCATTAAACTGGTATCGTGGTGATGCAGCGATTGATACATCGATGCTTAGCGAAATCGAGAGATCGAGGATTCCCGGCGTTTCTGACAGTTTGGCTGGGCGTACGGGTGTCAAAATTCTTTATTTCATGCAACTACACACTCTCAATACCATTAAACTGGTATCGTGGTGCTGCAGCGATTGATATGTCGATGCTTAGCGACATCAAGAGATCGATGATTCAAGGCGTTTCTGACAGTTTGGCTGGGCGTACGGGTGTCAAAATTCTCTATTTCATGCAACTACATACTCTCAATACCATTAAACTGGTATCGTGGTGATGCAGCGATTGATACATCGATGCTTAGCGAAATCGAGAGATCGAGGATTCCCGGCGTTTCTGAGAGTTTGGCTGGGTGTACGTGTGTGAAAATTCTTTATTTCATGCAACTACATACTTGCAATACGATAAAACGGGTATCGTGGTGCTGCAGCGTTTGATACGTCGATGCATAGCGACATCGAGAGATCGAGGATTCCCGGCGTTTCTGAGAGTTTGGCTGGGTGTACGCATGTCAAAATTCTTTATTTCATGCAACTACACACTCTCAATACGATAAAACTGGTATCGTGGTGCTGCAGCGATTGATACGTCGATGCTTAGCGACATCGAGAGATCGATGATTCCCGGCGTTTCTGAGACTTTGGCTGGCTGTACGGGTGTCAAAATCCTTCATTTTATGTAACTACACACTCTCAATACGATAAAACTGGTATAGCAGTTTCGCAGCGATTGATAGGTCGATGCCTGGGGACATCGAGAAATCGAGGATTCCCGGCATTTCTGAGAGTTTGGCTGGGCGTACGGGTGTCAAAATTCTTTATTTCATGCAACTACACACTCTCAATACGATAAAACGGGTATCGTGGTGCTGCAGCGATTGATACGTGGATGCTTAGCGAAATCGAGAGATCGAGTATTCCCGGCGTTTCTGAGAGTTTGGCTGGGTGTACGAATGTCAAAATTTTTTATTTTTTGCAACTACACACTTACAATACGATAAAACGGGTATCGTGGTGCTGCAGCGATTGATAAGTCGATGCTTAGCGACATCGAGAGATCGATGATTCCCGGCGTTTCTGAGAGTTTGGCTGGGCGTACGGGTGTAAAAATTCTATATTTCATGCAACTACACACTCTCAATACGATAAAACTGGTATCGTGGTGCTGCAGCGATTGATAGGTCGATGCCTAGCGATATCGAGAGATCGAGGATTCCCGGCATTTCTGAGAGTTTGGCTGGGCGTACGGGTGTCGAAATTCTTTATTTCATGCAACTACACACTCTCAATACGATAAAACTGGTATCGTGGTGCTGTAGCAATTGATACATCGATGCTTAGCGAAATCGAGAGATCGAGGATTCCCGGCGTTTCTGAGAGTTTGGCTGGGTGTACGGGTGTGAAAATTCTTTATTTCATGCAACTACACACTTACAATCCGATAAAACGGGTATCGTGGTGCTGCAGCGATTGATACCCGGATGCTTAGCGAAATCGAGAGATCGAGGATTCCCGGCGTTTCGGAGAGTTTGGCTGGGTGTACGGGTGTGAAAATTCTTTATTTCACGCAACTACATACTTGCAATACGATAAAACGGGTATCGTGGTGCTGCAGCGATTGATACGTCGATGCTTAGCGACATCGAGAGATCGAGGATGCCCGGCGTTTTTTAGTGTTTGGCTGGGTGTACGCATGTCAAAATTCTTTATTTCATGCACCTACACACTTACAATACGATAAAACTGGTATCGTGGTGCTGCAGCGATTGATACGTCGATGCTTAGCGACATCGAGAGATCGATGATTCCCGGCGTTTCTGAGAGTTTGGCTGGGTGTACGCATGTCAAAATTCTTTATTTCATGCAACTACACACTCTCAATACGATAAAACTGGTATCGTGGTGCTGCAGCGATTGATACGTCGATGCTTAGCGACATCGAGAGATCGATGATTCCCGGCGTTTCTGACAGTTTGGCTGGGCGTACGGGTGTCAAAATTCTTTATTTCATGCAACTACACACTCTCAATACCAATAAACAGGTATCGTGGTGCTGCAGCGATTGATACGTCGATGCTTAGCGACATCAAGAGATCGATGATTCCCGGCGTTTCTGACAGTTTGGCTGGGCGTACGGGTGTCAAAATTCTCTATTTCATGCAACTACACACTCTCAAAACCATTAAACTGGTATCGTGGTGCTGCAGCGATTGATACATCGATGCTTAGCGAAATCGAGAGATCGAGGATTCCCGGCGTTTCTGAGAGTTTGGCTGGGTGTACGTGTGTGAAAATTCTTTATTTCATGCAACTACATACTCGCAATACGATAAAACGGGTATCGTGGTGCTGCAGCGTTTGATACGTCGATGCTTAGCGACATCGAGAGATCGAGGATTCCCGGCGTTTCTGAGAGTTTGGCTGGGCGTACGGGTGTCAAAATTCTTCATTTCATGCAACTACACACTCTGAATACGATAAAACTGGTATCGCAGTTCTGCAGCGATTGATACGTCGAAGCTTAGCGGAATCGAAAGATCGAGGATTCTCGGCGTTTCTGAGACTTTGGCTGGCTGTACGGGTGTCAAAATCCTTCATTTTATGTAACTACACACTCTCAATACGATAAAACTGGTATAGCAGTTTCGCAGCGATTGATAGGTCGATGCCTGGCGGCATCGAGAGATCGAGGATTCCCGGCATTTCTGACTGTTTGGCTGGGCGTACGGGTGACAAAATTCTTTATTTCATGCAACTACACACTCTCAATACGATAAAACGGGTATCGTGGTGCTGCAGCGATTGATACGTGGATGCTTAGCGAAATCGAGAGATCGAGTATTCCCGGCGTTTCTGAGAGTTTGGCTGGGTGTACGAATGTCAAAATTCTTTATTTTATGCAACTACACACTCTCAATACCATTAAACTGGTATCATGGTGCTGCAGCGATCGATACGTCGATGCTTAGCGACATCGAGAGATCGAGTATTCCCGGCGTTTCTGAGAGTTTGGCTGGGTGTACGAATGTCAAAATTCTTTATTTTATGCAACTACACACTCTCAATACCATTAAACTGGTATCATGGTGCTGCAGCGATCGATACGTCGATGCTTAGCGACATCGAGAGATCGAGGATGCCCGGCGTTTCTTAGTGTTTGGCTGGGTGTACGCATGTCAAAATTCTTTATTTCATGCACCTACACACTTACAATACGATAAAACTGGTATCGTGGTGCTGCAGCGATTGATACGTCGATGCTTAGCGACATCGAGAGATCGATGATATCCGGCGTTTCTGAGAGTTTGGCTGGGTGTACGAATGTCAAAATTCTTTATTTTATGCAACTACACACTTACAATACGATAAAACGGGTATCGTGGTGCTGCAGCGATTGATACATCGATGCTTAGCGAAATCGAGAGATCGAGGATTCCCGGCGTTTCTGAGAGTTTGGCTGGGTGTACGCATGTCAAAATTCTTTATTTCATGCAACTACACACTCTCAATACGATAAAACTGGTATCGTGGTGCTGCAGCGATTGATACGTCGATGCTTAGCGACATCAAGAGATCGATGATTCCCGGCGTTTCTGACAGTTTGGCTGGGCGGACGGGTGTCAAAATTCTCTATTTCATGCAACTACACACTCTCAATACCATTAAACTGGTAGCGTGGTGCTGCAGCGATTGATACATCGATGCTTAGCGAAATCGAGAGATCGAGGATTCCCGGCGTTTCTGAGAGCTTGGCTGGGTGTACGTGTGTGAAAATTCTTTATTTCATGCAACTACATACTTGCAATACGATAAAACGGGTATCGTGGTGCTGCAGCGTTTGATACGTCGATGCATAGCGACATCGAGAGATCGAGGATTCCCGGCGTTTCTGAGAGTTTGGCTGGGCGTACGGGTGTCAAAATTCTTCATTTCATGCAACTACACACTCTCAATACGATAAAACTGGTATCGCAGTTCTGCAGCGATTGATACGTCGAAGCTTAGCGGAATCGAAAGATCGAGGATTCTCGGCGTTTCTGAGACTTTGGCTGGCTGTACGGGTGTCAAAATCCTTCATTTTATGTAACTACACACTCTCAATACGATAAAACTGGTATAGCAGTTTCGCAGCGATTGATAGGTCGATGCCTGGGGACATCGAGAGATCGAGGATTCCCGGCATTTCTGAGAGTTTGGCTGGGCGTACGGGTGTCAAAATTCTTTATTTCATGCAACTACACACTCTCAATACGATAAAACGGGTATCGTGGTGCTGCAGCGATTGATACGTGGATGCTTAGCGAAATCGAGAGATCGAGTATTCCCGGCGTTTCTGAGAGTTTGGCTGGGTGTACGCATGTCAAAATTCTTTATTTCATGCAACTACACACTCTCAATACGATAAAACTGGTATCGTGGTGCTGCAGCGATTGATACGTCGATGCTTAGCGACATCAAGAGATCGATGATTCCCGGCGTTTCTGAACGTTTGGCTGGGCGGACGGGTGTCAAAATTCTCTATTTCATGCAACTACACACTCTCAATACCATTAAACTGGTATCGTGGTGCTGCAGCGATTGATACATCGATGCTTAGCGAAATCGAGAGATCGAGGATTCCCGGCGTTTCTGAGAGTTTGGCTGGGTGTACGTGTGTGAAAATTCTTTATTTCATGCAACTACATACTTGCAATACGATAAAACGGGTATCGTGGTGCTGCAGCGTTTGATACATCGATGCTTAGCGAAATCGAGAGATCGAGGATTCCCGGCGTTTCTGAATGTTTGGCTGGGTGTACGGGTGTGAAAATTCTTTATTTCATGCAACTACACACTTACAATCCGATAAAACGGGTATCGTGGTGCTGCAGCGATTGATACCCGGATGCTTAGCGAAATCGAGAGATCGAGGATTCCCGGCGTTTCGGAGAGTTTGGCTTGGTGTACGGGTGTGAAAATTCTTTATTTCACGCAACTACATACTTGCAATACGATAAAACGGGTATCGTGGTGCTGCAGCGATTGATACGTCGATGCTTAGCGACATCGAGAGATCGATGATTCCCGGCGTTTCTGAGAGTTTGGATGGGCGTACGGGTGTCAAAATTCTTTATTTCATGCAACTACACACTCTCAATACCATAAAACTGGTATCGCAGTTCCGCAGCGATTGATAGGTCGATGCCTAGCGACATCGAGAGATCGAGGATTCCCGGCATTTCTGAGAGTTTGGCTGGGCGTACGGGTGTCAAAATTCTTTATTTCATGCAACTACACACTCTCAATACGATAAAACTGGTATCGTGGTGCTGCAGCGATTGATACGTCGATGCTTAGCGACATCGAGAGATCGATGATTCCCGGCGTTTCTGAAAGTTTGGCTGGGCGTACGGGTGTGAAATTTCTTTATTTCATGCAACTACACACTCTCAATACCATTAAACTGGTATCGTGGTGCTGCAGCGATCGATACGTCGATGCTTAGCGACATCGAGAGATCGAGGATGCCCGGCGTTTCTTAGTGTTTGGCTGGGTGTACGCATGTCAAAATTCTTTATTTCATGCACCTACACACTTACAATACGATAAAACTGGTATCGTGGTGCTGCAGCGATTGATACGTCGATGCTTAGCGACATCGAGAGATCGATGATTCCCGGCGTTTCTGAGAGTTTGGCTGGGTGTACGCATGTCAAAATTCTTTATTTCATGCAACTACACACTCTCAATACGATAAAACTGGTATCGTGGTGCTGCAGCGATTGATACGTCGATGCTTAGCGACATCGAGAGATCGATGATTCCCGGCGTTTCTGAGAGTTTGGCTGGGTGTACGAATGTCAAAATTCTTTATTTTATGCAACTACACACTTACAATACGATAAAAAGGGTATCGTGGTGCTGCAGCGATTGATACATCGATGCTTAGCGAAATCGAGAGATCGAGGATTCCCGGCGTTTCTGAGAGTTTGGTTGGGTGTACGCATGTCAAAATTCTTTATTTCATGCAACTACACACTCTCAATACGATAAAACTGGTATCGTGGTGCTGCAGCGATTGATACGTCGATGCTTAGCGACATCGAGAGATCGATGATTCCCGGCGTTTCTGACAGTTTGGCTGGGCGTACGGGTGTCAAAATTCTTTATTTCATGCAACTACACACTCTCAATACCATTAAACTGGTATCGTGGTGCTGCAGCGATTGATACGTCGATGCTTAGCGACATCAAGAGATCGATGATTCCCGGCGTTTCTGACAGTTTGGCTGGGCGGACGGGTGTCAAAATTCTCTATTTCATGCAACTACACACTCTCAATACCATTAAACTGGTAGCGTGGTGCTGCAGCGATTGATACATCGATGCTTAGCGAAATCGAGAGATCGAGGATTCCCGGCGTTTCTGAGAGCTTGGCTGGGTGTACGTGTGTGAAAATTCTTTATTTCATGCAACTACATACTTGCAATACGATAAAACGGGTATCGTGGTGCTGCAGCGTTTGATACGTCGATGCATAGCGACATCGAGAGATCGAGGATTCCCGGCGTTTCTGAGAGTTTGGCTGGGCGTACGGGTGTCAAAATTCTTCATTTCATGCAACTACACACTCTCAATACGATAAAACTGGTATCGCAGTTCTGCAGCGATTGATACGTCGAAGCTTAGCGGAATCGAAAGATCGAGGATTCTCGGCGTTTCTGAGACTTTGGCTGGCTGTACGGGTGTCAAAATCCTTCATTTTATGTAACTACACACTCTCAATACGATAAAACTGGTATAGCAGTTTCGCAGCGATTGATAGGTCGATGCCTGGGGACATCGAGAGATCGAGGATTCCCGGCATTTCTGAGAGTTTGGCTGGGCGTACGGGTGTCAAAATTCTTTATTTCATGCAACTACACACTCTCAATACGATAAAACGGGTATCGTGGTGCTGCAGCGATTGATACGTGGATGCTTAGCGAAATCGAGAGATCGAGTATTCCCGGCGTTTCTGAGAGTTTGGCTGGGTGTACGCATGTCAAAATTCTTTATTTCATGCAACTACACACTCTCAATACGATAAAACTGGTATCGTGGTGCTGCAGCGATTGATACGTCGATGCTTAGCGACATCAAGAGATCGATGATTCCCGGCGTTTCTGAACGTTTGGCTGGGCGGACGGGTGTCAAAATTCTCTATTTCATGCAACTACACACTCTCAATACCATTAAACTGGTATCGTGGTGCTGCAGCGATTGATACATCGATGCTTAGCGAAATCGAGAGATCGAGGATTCCCGGCGTTTCTGAGAGTTTGGCTGGGTGTACGTGTGTGAAAATTCTTTATTTCATGCAACTACATACTTGCAATACGATAAAACGGGTATCGTGGTGCTGCAGCGTTTGATACATCGATGCTTAGCGAAATCGAGAGATCGAGGATTCCCGGCGTTTCTGAATGTTTGGCTGGGTGTACGGGTGTGAAAATTCTTTATTTCATGCAACTACACACTTACAATCCGATAAAACGGGTATCGTGGTGCTGCAGCGATTGATACCCGGATGCTTAGCGAAATCGAGAGATCGAGGATTCCCGGCGTTTCGGAGAGTTTGGCTTGGTGTACGGGTGTGAAAATTCTTTATTTCACGCAACTACATACTTGCAATACGATAAAACGGGTATCGTGGTGCTGCAGCGATTGATACGTCGATGCTTAGCGACATCGAGAGATCGATGATTCCCGGCGTTTCTGAGAGTTTGGATGGGCGTACGGGTGTCAAAATTCTTTATTTCATGCAACTACACACTCTCAATACCATAAAACTGGTATCGCAGTTCCGCAGCGATTGATAGGTCGATGCCTAGCGACATCGAGAGATCGAGGATTCCCGGCATTTCTGAGAGTTTGGCTGGGCGTACGGGTGTCAAAATTCTTTATTTCATGCAACTACACACTCTCAATACGATAAAACGGGTATCGTGGTGTTGCAGCGATTGATACGTGGATGCTTAGCGAAATCGAGAGATCGAGTATTCCCGGCGTTTCTGAGAGTTTGGCTGGGTGTACGAATGTCAAAATTCTTTATTTTATGCAACTACACACTTACAATACGATAAAACGGGTATCGTGGTGCTGCAGCGATTGATACGTCGATGCTTAGCGACATCGAGAGATCGATGATTCCCGGCGTTTCTGAGAGTTTGGCTGGGCGTACGGGTGTCAAAATTCTATATTTCATGCAACTTCACACTCTCAATACGATAAAACTGGTATCGTGGTGCTGCAGCGATTGATACGTGGATGCTTAGCGAAATCGAGAGATCGAGTATTCCCGGCGTTTCTGAGAGTTTGGCTGGGTGTACGAATGTCAAAATTCTTTATTTTATGCAACTACACACTTACAATACGATAAAACGGGTATCGTGGTGCTGCAGCGATTGATACGTCGATGCTTAGCGACATCGAGAGATCGATGATTCCCGGCGTTTCTGAGAGTTTGGATGGGCGTACGGGTGTCAAAATTCTTTATTTCATGCAACTCACACACTCTCAATACCATAAAACCTGTATCGCAGTTCCGCAGCGATTGATAGGTCGATGCCTAGCGACATCGAGAGATCGAGGATTCCCGGCATTTCTGAGAGTTTGGCTGGGCGTACGGGTGTCAAAATTCTTTATTTCATGCAACTACACACTCTCAATACGATAAAACTGGTATCGTGGTGCTGCAGCGATTGATACGTCGATGCTTAGCGACATCGAGAGATCGATGATTCCCGGCGTTTCTGAAAGTTTGGCTGGGCGTACGGGTGTGAAAATTCTTTATTTCATGCAACTACACACTCTCAATACCATTAAACTGGTATCGTGGTGCTGCAGCGATCGATACGTCGATGCCTAGCGACATCGAGAGATCGAGGATGCCCGGCGTTTCTGGAAGTTTGGCTGGGGGTACGCATGTCAAAATTCTTTATTTCATGCACCTACACACTTACAATATGATAAAACTGGTATCGTGGTGCTGCAGCGATTGATACGTCGATGCTTAGCGACATCGAGAGATCGATGATTCCCGGCGTTTCTGAGAGTTTGGCTGGGTGTACGAATGTCAAAATTCTTTATTTTATGCAACTACACACTTACAATACGATAAAAAGGGTATCGTGGTGCTGCAGCGATTGATACATCGATGCTTAGCGAAATCGAGAGATCGAGGATTCCCGGCGTTTCTGAGAGTTTGGTTGGGTGTACGCATGTCAAAATTCTTTATTTCATGCAACTACACACTCTCAATACGATAAAACGGGTATCGTGGTGCTGCAGCGATTGATACGTGGATGCTTAGCGAAATCGAGAGATCGAGTATTCCCGGCGTTTCTGAGAGTTTGGCTGGGTGTACGAATGTAAAAATTCTTTATTTTATGCAACTACACACTTACAATACGATAAAACGGGTATCGTGGTGCTGCAGCGATTGATACGTCGATGCTTAGCGACATCGAGAGATCGATGATTCCCGGCGTTTCTGAGAGTTTGGCTGGGCGTACGGGTGTCAAAATTCTTTATTTTATGCAACTACACACTTACAATACGATAAAACGGGTATCGTGGTGCTGCAGCGATTGATACGTGGATGCTTAGCGAAATCGAGAGATCGAGTATTCCCGGCGTTTCTGAGAGTTTGGCTGGGTGTACGAATGTCAAAATTTTTTATTTTATGCAACTACACACTTACAATACGATAAAACGGGTATCGTGGTGCTGCAGCGATTGATAAGTCGATGCTTAGCGACATCGAGAGATCGATGATTCCCGGCGTTTCTGAGAGTTTGGCTGGGCGTACGGGTGTAAAAATTCTATATTTCATGCAACTACACACTCTCAATACGATAAAACTGGTATCGTGGTGCTGCAGCGATTGATAGGTCGATGCCTAGCGATATCGAGAGATCGAGGATTCCCGGCATTTCTGAGAGTTTGGCTGGGCGTACGGGTGTCGAAATTCTTTATTTCATGCAACTACACACTCTCAATACGATAAAACTGGTATCGTGGTGCTGTAGCAATTGATACATCGATGCTTAGCGAAATCGAGAGATCGAGGATTCCCGGCGTTTCTGAGAGTTTGGCTGGGTGTACGGGTGTGAAAATTCTTTATTTCATGCAACTACACACTTACAATCCGATAAAACGGGTATCGTGGTGCTGCAGCGATTGATACCCGGATGCTTAGCGAAATCGAGAGATCGAGGATTCCCGGCGTTTCGGAGAGTTTGGCTGGGTGTACGGGTGTGAAAATTCTTTATTTCACGCAACTACATACTTGCAATACGATAAAACGGGTATCGTGGTGCTGCAGCGATTGATACGTCGATGCTTAGCGAAATCGAGAGATCGAGGATTCCCGGCGTTTCTGAGAGTTTGGCTGGGTGTACGGGTGTGAAAATTCTTTATTTCATGCAACTACACACTTACAATCCGATAAAACGGGTATCGTGGTGCTGCAGCGATTGATACCCGGATGCTTAGCGAAATCGAGAGATCGAGGATTCCCGGCGTTTCGGAGAGTTTGGCTGGGTGTACGGGTGTGAAAATTCTTTATTTCACGCAACTACATACTTGCAATACGATAAAACGGGTATCGTGGTGCTGCAGCGATTGATACGTCGATGCTTAGCGACATCGAGAGATCGATGATTCCCGGCGTTTCTGAGAGTTTGGATGGGCGTACGGGTGTCAAAATTCTTTATTTCATGCAACTACACACTCTCAATACCATAAAACTGGTATCGCAGTTCCGCAGCGATTGGTAGGTCGATGCCTAGCGACATCGAGAGATCGAGGATTCCCGGCATTTCTGAGAGTTTGGCTGGGCGTACGGGTGTCAAAATTCTTTATTTCTTGCAACTACACACTCTCAATACGATAAAACTGGTATCGTGGTGCTGCAGCGATTGATACGTCGATGCTTAGCGACATCGAGAGATCGATGATTCCCGGCGTTTCTGAAAGTTTGGCTGGGCGTACGGGTGTGAAATTTCTTTATTTCATGCAACTACACACTCTCAATACCATTAAACTGGTATCGTGGTGCTGCAGCGATCGATACGTCGATGCTTAGAGACATCGAGAGATCGATGATTCCCGGCGTTTCTGAGAGTTTGGATGGGCGTACGGGTGTCAAAATTCTTTATTTCATGCAACTACACACTCTCAATACCATAAAACTGGTATCGCAGTTCCGCAGCGATTGATAGGTCGATGCCTAGCGACATCGAGAGATCGAGGATTCCCGGCATTTCTGAGAGTTTGGCTGGGCGTACGGGTGTCAAAATTCTTTATTTCATGCAACTACACACTCTCAATACGATAAAACTGGTATCGTGGTGCTGCAGCGTTTGATACGTCGATGCTTAGCGACATCGAGAGATCGAAAATTCCCGGCGTTTCTGAGAGTTTGGCTGGGCGTACGGGTGTCAAAATTCTTCTTTTTATGCAACTACACACTCTCAATACGATAAAACTGGTATCGCAGTTCTGCAGCGATTGATACGTCGAAGCTTAGCGGAATCGAAAGATCGAGGATTCTCGGCGTTTCTGAGACTTTGGCTGGCTGTACGGGTGTCAAAATCCTTCATTTTATGTAACTACACACTCTCAATACGATAAAACTGGTATAGCAGTTTCGCAGCGATTGATAGGTCGATGCCTGGGGACATCGAGAGATCGAGGATTCCCGGCATTTCTGACTGTTTGGCTGGGCGTACGGGTGACAAAATTCTTTATTTCATGCAACTACACACTCTCAATACGATAAAACGGGTATCGTGGTGCTGCAGCGATTGATACGTGGATGCTTAGCGAAATCGAGAGATCGAGTATTCCCGGCGTTTCTGAGAGTTTGGCTGGGTGTACGAATGTCAAAATTCTTTATTTTATGCAACTACACACTCTCAATACCATTAAACTGGTATCATGGTGCTGCAGCGATCGATACGTCGATGCTTAGCGACATCGAGAGATCGAGTATTCCCGGCGTTTCTGAGAGTTTGGCTGGGTGTACGAATGTCAAAATTCTTTATTTTATGCAACTACAATTTCTCAATACCATTAAACTGGTATCATGGTGCTGCAGCGATCGATACGTCGATGCTTAGCGACATCGAGAGATCGAGGATGCCCGGCGTTTCTTAGTGTTTGGCTGGGTGTACGCATGTCAAAATTCTTTATTTCATGCACCTACACACTTACAATACGATAAAACTGGTATCGTGGTGCTGCAGCGATTGATACGTCGATGCTTAGCGACATCGAGAGATCGATGATATCCGGCGTTTCTGAGAGTTTGGCTGGGTGTACGAATGTCAAAATTCTTTATTTTATGCAACTACACACTTACAATACGATAAAACGGGTATCGTGGTGCTGCAGCGATTGATACATCGATGCTTAGCGAAATCGAGAGATCGAGGATTCCCGGCGTTTCTGAGAGTTTGGCTGGGTGTACGCATGTCAAAATTCTTTATTTCATGCAACTACACACTCTCAATACCATTAAACTGGTATCGTGGTGCTGCAGCGATTGATACATCGATGCTTAGCGAAATCGAGAGATCGAGGATTCCCGGCGTTTCTGAGAGTTTGGCTGGGTGTACGTGTGTGAAAATTCTTTATTTCATGCAACTACACACTCTCAATACCATTAAACTGGTATCATGGTGCTGCAGCGATCGATACGTCGATGCTTAGCGACATCGAGAGATCGAGTATTCCCGGCGTTTCTGAGAGTTTGGCTGGGTGTACGAATGTCAAAATTCTTTATTTTATGCAACTACAATTTCTCAATACCATTAAACTGGTATCATGGTGCTGCAGCGATCGATACGTCGATGCTTAGCGACATCGAGAGATCGAGGATGCCCGGCGTTTCTTAGTGTTTGGCTGGGTGTACGCATGTCAAAATTCTTTATTTCATGCACCTACACACTTACAATACGATAAAACTGGTATCGTGGTGCTGCAGCGATTGATACGTCGATGCTTAGCGACATCGAGAGATCGATGATATCCGGCGTTTCTGAGAGTTTGGCTGGGTGTACGAATGTCAAAATTCTTTATTTTATGCAACTACACACTTACAATACGATAAAACGGGTATCGTGGTGCTGCAGCGATTGATACATCGATGCTTAGCGAAATCGAGAGATCGAGGATTCCCGGCGTTTCTGAGAGTTTGGCTGGGTGTACGCATGTCAAAATTCTTTATTTCATGCAACTACACACTCTCAATACCATTAAACTGGTATCGTGGTGCTGCAGCGATTGATACATCGATGCTTAGCGAAATCGAGAGATCGAGGATTCCCGGCGTTTCTGAGAGTTTGGCTGGGTGTACGTGTGTGAAAATTCTTTATTTCATGCAACTACATACTTGCAATACGATAAAACGGGTATCGTGGTGCTGCAGCGTTTGATACGTCGATGCATAGCGACATCGAGAGATCGAGGATTCCCGGCGTTTCTGAGAGTTTGGCTGGGCGTACGGGTGTCAAAATTCTTCATTTCATGCAACTACACACTCTCAATACGATAAAACTGGTATCGCAGTTCTGCAGCGATTGATACGTCGAAGCTTAGCGGAATCGAAAGATCGAGGATTCTCGGCGTTTCTGAGACTTTGGCTGGCTGTACGGGTGTCAAAATCCTTCATTTTATGTAACTACACACTCTCAATACGATAAAACTGGTATAGCAGTTTCGCAGCGATTGATAGGTCGATGCCTGGGGACATCGAGAGATCGAGGATTCCCGGCATTTCTGAGAGTTTGGCTGGGCGTACGGGTGTCAAAATTCTTTATTTCATGCAACTACACACTCTCAATACGATAAAACGGGTATCGTGGTGCTGCAGCGATTGATACGTGGATGCTTAGCGAAATCGAGAGATCGAGTATTCCCGGCGTTTCTGAGAGTTTGGCTGGGTGTACGCATGTCAAAATTCTTTATTTCATGCAACTACACACTCTCAATACGATAAAACTGGTATCGTGGTGCTGCAGCGATTGATACGTCGATGCTTAGCGACATCAAGAGATCGATGATTCCCGGCGTTTCTGAACGTTTGGCTGGGCGGACGGGTGTCAAAATTCTCTATTTCATGCAACTACACACTCTCAATACCATTAAACTGGTATCGTGGTGCTGCAGCGATTGATACATCGATGCTTAGCGAAATCGAGAGATCGAGGATGCCCGGCGTTTCTTAGTGTTTGGCTGGGTGTACGCATGTCAAAATTCTTTATTTCATGCACCTACACACTTACAATACTATAAAACTGGTATCGTGGTGCTGCAGCGATTGATACGTCGATGCTTAGCGACATCGAGAGATCGATGATTCCCGGCGTTTCTGAGAGTTTGGCTGGGTGTACGCATGTCAAAATTCTTTATTTCATGCAACTACACACTCTCAATACGATAAAACTGATATCGTGGTGCTGCAGCGATTGATACGTCGATGCTTAGCGACATCGAGAGATCGATGATTCCCGGCGTTTCTGACAGTTTGGCTGGGCGTACGGGTGTCAAAATTCTTTATTTCATGCAACTACACACTCTCAATACCAATAAACTGGTATCGTCGTGCTGCAGCGATTGATACGTCGATGCTTAGCGACATCAAGAGATCGATGATTCCCGGCGTTTCTGACAGTTTGGCTGGGCGTACGGGTGCCAAAATTCTCTATTTCATGCAACTACACACTCTTAATACCATTAAACTGGTATCGTGGTGCTGCAGCGATTGATACATCGATGCTTAGCGAAATCGAGAGATCGAGGATTCCCGGCGTTTCTGAGAGTTTGGCTGGGTGTACGTGTGTGAAAATTCTTTATTTCATGCAACTACATACTCGCAATACGATAAAACGGGTATCGTGGTGCTGCAGCGTTTGATACGTCGATGCTTAGCGACATCGAGAGATCGAGGATTCCCGGCGTTTCTGAGAGTTTGGCTGGGCGTACGGGTGTCAAAATTCTTCATTTCATGCAACTACACACTCTCAATACGATAAAACTGGTATCGCAGTTCTGCAGCGATTGATACGTCGAAGCTTAGCGGAATCGAAAGATCGAGGATTCTCGGCGTTTCTGAGACTTTGGCTGGCTGTACGGGTGTCAAAATCCTTCATTTTATGTAACTACACACTCTCAATACGATAAAACTGGTATAGCAGTTTCGCAGCGATTGATAGGTCGATGCCTAGCGGCATCGAGAGATCGAGGATTCCCGGCATTTCTGACTGTTTGGCTGGGCGTACGGGTGACAAAATTCTTTATTTCATGCAACTACACACTCTCAATACGATAAAACGGGTATCGTGGTGCTGCAGCGATTGATACGTGGATGCTTAGCGAAATCGAGAGATCGAGTATTCCCGGCGTTTCTGAGAGTTTGGCTGGGTGTACGAATGTCAAAATTCTTTATTTTATGCAACTACACACTCTCAATATCATTAAACTGGTATCATGGTGCTGCAGCGATCGATACGTCGATGCTTAGCGACATCGAGAGATCGAGTATTCCCGGCGTTTCTGAGAGTTTGGCTGGGTGTACGAATGTCAAAATTCTTTATTTTATGCAACTACACACTCTCAATACCATTAAACTGGTATCATGGTGCTGCAGCGATCGACACGTCGATGCTTAGCGACATCGAGAGATCGAGGATGCCCGGCGTTTCTTAGTGTTTGGCTGGGTGTACGCATGTCAAAATTCTTTATTTCATGCACCTACACACTTACAATACGATAAAACTGGTATCGTGGTGCTGCAGCGATTGATACGTCGATGCTTAGCGACATCAAGAGATCGATGATTCCCGGCGTTTCTGACAGTTTGGCTGGGCGGACGGGTGTCAAAATTCTCTATTTCATGCAACTACACACTCTCAATACCATTAAACTGGTATCGTGGTGCTGCAGCGATTGATACATCGATGCTTAGCGAAATCGAGAGATCGAGGATTCCCGGCGTTTCTGAGAGTTTGGCTGGGTGTACGTGTGTGAAAATTCTTTATTTCATGCAACTACATACTTGCAATACGATAAAACGGGTATCGTGGTGCTGCAGCGTTTGATACGTCGATGCATAGCGACATCGAGAGATCGAGGATTCCCGGCGTTTCTGAGAGTTTGGCTGGGCGTACGGGTGTCAAAATCCTTCATTTTATGTAACTACACACTCTCAATACGATAAAACTGGTATAGCAGTTTCGCAGCGATTGATAGGTCGATGCCTGGGGACATCGAGAGATCGAGGATTCCCGGCATTTCTGAGAGTTTGGCTGGGCGTACGGGTGTCAAAATTCTTTATTTCATGCAACTACACACTCTCAATACGATAAAACGGGTATCGTGGTGTTGCAGCGATTGATACATGGATGCTTAGCGAAATCGAGAGATCGAGTATTCCCGGCGTTTCTGAGAGTTTGGCTGGGTGTACGAATGTCAAAATTCTTTATTTTATGCAACTACACACTTACAATACGATAAAACGGGTATCGTGGTGCTGCAGCGATTGATACGTCGATGCTTAGCGACATCGAGAGATCGATGATTCCCGGCGTTTCTGAGAGTTTGGCTGGGCGTACGGGTGTCCAAGTTCTATATTTCATGCAACTTCACACTCTCAATACGATAAAACTGGTATCGTGGTGCTGCAGCGATTGATACGTGGATGCTTAGCGAAATCGAGAGATCGAGTATTCCCGGCGTTTCTGAGAGTTTGGCTGGGTGTACGAATGTCAAAATTCTTTATTTTATGCAACTACACACTTACAATACGATAAAACGGGTATCGTGGTGCTGCAGCGATTGATACGTCGATGCTTAGCGACATCGAGAGATCGATGATTCCCGGCGTTTCTGAGAGTTTGGATGGGCGTACGGGTGTCAAAATTCTATATTTCATGCAACTCACACACTCTCAATACCATAAAACCTGTATCGCAGTTCCGCAGCGATTGATAGGTCGATGCCTAGCGACATCGAGAGATCGAGGATTCCCGGCATTTCTGAGAGTTTGGCTGGGCGTACGGGTGTCAAAATTCTTTATTTCATGCAACTACACACTCTCAATACCATTAAACTGGTATCGTGGTGCTGCAGCGATTGATACATCGATGCTTAGCGAAATCGAGAGATCGAGGATTCCCGGCGTTTCTGAGAGTTTGGCTGGGTGTACGTGTGTGAAAATTCTTTATTTCATGCAACTACATACTTGCAATACGATAAAACGGGTATCGTGGTGCTGCAGCGTTTGATACGTCGATGCATAGCGACATCGAGAGATCGAGGATTCCCGGCGTTTCTGAGAGTTTGGCTGGGCGTACGGGTGTCAAAATCCTTCATTTTATGTAACTACACACTCTCAATACGATAAAACTGGTATAGCAGTTTCGCAGCGATTGATAGGTCGATGCCTGGGGACATCGAGAGATCGAGGATTCCCGGCATTTCTGAGAGTTTGGCTGGGCGTACGGGTGTCAAAATTCTTTATTTCATGCAACTACACACTCTCAATACGATAAAACGGGTATCGTGGTGTTGCAGCGATTGATACATGGATGCTTAGCGAAATCGAGAGATCGAGTATTCCCGGCGTTTCTGAGAGTTTGGCTGGGTGTACGAATGTCAAAATTCTTTATTTTATGCAACTACACACTTACAATACGATAAAACGGGTATCGTGGTGCTGCAGCGATTGATACGTCGATGCTTAGCGACATCGAGAGATCGATGATTCCCGGCGTTTCTGAGAGTTTGGATGGGCGTACGGGTGTCAAAATTCTATATTTCATGCAACTCACACACTTTCAATACCATAAAACCTGTATCGCAGTTCCGCAGCGATCGATAGGTCGATGCCTAGCGACATCGAGAGATCGAGGATTCCCGGCATTTCTGAGAGTTTGGCTGGGCGTACGGGTGTCAAAATTCTTTATTTCATGCAACTACACACTCTCAATACGATAAAACTGGTATCGTGGTGCTGCAGCGATTGATACGTCGATGCTTAGCGACATCGAGAGATCGATGATTCCCGGCGTTTCTGAAAGTTTGGCTGGGCGTACGGGTGTGAAAATTCTTTATTTCATGCAACTACACACTCTCAATACCATTAAACTGGTATCGTGGTGCTGCAGCGATCGATACGTCGATGCTTAGCGACATCGAGAGATCGAGGATGCCCGGCGTTTCTGGAAGTTTGGCTGGGGGTACGCATGTCAAAATTCTTTATTTCATGCACCTACACACTTACAATATGATAAAACTGGTATCGTGGTGCTGCAGCGATTGATACGTCGATGCTTAGCGACATCGAGAGATCGATGATTCCCGGCGTTTCTGAGAGTTTGGCTGGGTGTACGAATGTCAAAATTCTTTATTTTATGCAACTACACACTTACAATACGATAAAAAGGGTATCGTGGTGCTGCAGCGATTGATACATCGATGCTTAGCGAAATCGAGAGATCGATGATTCCCGGCGTTTCTGACAGTTTGGCTGGGCGTACGGGTGTCAAAATTCTTTATTTCATGCAACTACACACTCTCAATACCATTAAACTGGTATCGTGGTGCTGCAGCGATTGATACGTCGATGCTTAGCGACATCAAGAGATCGATGATTCCCGGCGTTTCTGACAGTTTGGCTGGGCGTACGGGTGTCAAAATTCTCTATTTCATGCAACTACATACTCTCAATACCATTAAACTGGTATCGTGGTGATGCAGCGATTGATACATCGATGCTTAGCGAAATCGAGAGATCGAGGATTCCCGGCGTTTCTGAGAGTTTGGCTGGGTGTACGTGTGTGAAAATTCTTTATTTCATGCAACTACATACTTGCAATACGATAAAACGGGTATCGTGGTGCTGCAGCGTTTGATACGTCGATGCTTAGCGACATCAAGAGATCGATGATTCCCGGCGTTTCTGACAGTTTGGCTGGGCGTACGGGTGCCAAAATTCTCTATTTCATGCAACTACACACTCTTAATACCATTAAACTGGTATCGTGGTGCTGCAGCGATTGATACATCG
This sequence comes from Clistopyga incitator, assembly GCA_947507545.1. Taxonomy (NCBI): domain Eukaryota; kingdom Metazoa; phylum Arthropoda; class Insecta; order Hymenoptera; family Ichneumonidae; genus Clistopyga; species Clistopyga incitator. The sequence continues at coordinate 6,837,098 of OX382179.1, read as the reverse complement.
ATGCTTAGCGAAATCGAGAGATCGAGGATTCCCGGCGTTTCTGAGAGTTTGGCTGGGTGTACGTGTGTGAAAATTCTTTATTTCATGCAACTACATACTCGCAATACGATAAAACGGGTATCGTGGTGCTGCAGCGTTTGATACGTCGATGCTTAGCGACATCGAGAGATCGAGGATTCCCGGCATTTCTGAGAGTTTGGCTGGGCGTACGGGTGTCAAAATTCTTTATTTCATGCAACTACACACTCTCAATACGATAAAACGGGTATCGTGGTGCTGCAGCGATTGATACGTGGATGCTTAGCGAAATCGAGAGATCGAGTATTCCCGGCGTTTCTGAGAGTTTGGCTGGGTGTACGAATGTCAAAATTTTTTATTTTTTGCAACTACACACTTACAATACGATAAAACGGGTATCGTGGTGCTGCAGCGATTGATAAGTCGATGCTTAGCGACATCGAGAGATCGATGATTCCCGGCGTTTCTGAGAGTTTGGCTGGGCGTACGGGTGTAAAAATTCTATATTTCATGCAACTACACACTCTCAATACGATAAAACTGGTATCGTGGTGCTGCAGCGATTGATAGGTCGATGCCTAGCGATATCGAGAGATCGAGGATTCCCGGCATTTCTGAGAGTTTGGCTGGGCGTACGGGTGTCGAAATTCTTTATTTCATGCAACTACACACTCTCAATACGATAAAACTGGTATCGTGGTGCTGTAGCAATTGATACATCGATGCTTAGCGAAATCGAGAGATCGAGGATTCCCGGCGTTTCTGAGAGTTTGGCTGGGTGTACGGGTGTGAAAATTCTTTATTTCATGCAACTACACACTTACAATCCGATAAAACGGGTATCGTGGTGCTGCAGCGATTGATACCCGGATGCTTAGCGAAATCGAGAGATCGAGGATTCCCGGCGTTTCGGAGAGTTTGGCTGGGTGTACGGGTGTGAAAATTCTTTATTTCACGCAACTACATACTTGCAATACGATAAAACGGGTATCGTGGTGCTGCAGCGATTGATACGTCGATGCTTAGCGACATCAAGAGATCGATGATTCCCGGCGTTTCTGACAGTTTGGCTGGGCGTACGGGTGTCAAAATTCTCTATTTCATGCAACTACATACTCTCAATACCATTAAACTGGTATCGTGGTGATGCAGCGATTGATACATCGATGCTTAGCGAAATCGAGAGATCGAGGATTCCCGGCGTTTCTGAGAGTTTGGCTGGGTGTACGTGTGTGAAAATTCTTTATTTCATGCAACTACATACTTGCAATACGATAAAACGGGTATCGTGGTGCTGCAGCGTTTGATACGTCGATGCATAGCGACATCGAGAGATCGAGGATTCCCGGCGTTTCTGAGAGTTTGGCTGGGTGTACGCATGTCAAAATTCTTTATTTCATGCAACTACACACTCTCAATACGATAAAACTGGTATCGTGGTGCTGCAGCGATTGATACGTCGATGCTTAGCGACATCGAGAGATCGATGATTCCCGGCGTTTCTGAGACTTTGGCTGGCTGTACGGGTGTCAAAATCCTTCATTTTATGTAACTACACACTCTCAATACGATAAAACTGGTATAGCAGTTTCGCAGCGATTGATAGGTCGATGCCTGGGGACATCGAGAAATCGAGGATTCCCGGCATTTCTGAGAGTTTGGCTGGGCGTACGGGTGTCAAAATTCTTTATTTCATGCAACTACACACTCTCAATACGATAAAACGGGTATCGTGGTGCTGCAGCGATTGATACGTGGATGCTTAGCGAAATCGAGAGATCGAGTATTCCCGGCGTTTCTGAGAGTTTGGCTGGGTGTACGAATGTCAAAATTTTTTATTTTTTGCAACTACACACTTACAATACGATAAAACGGGTATCGTGGTGCTGCAGCGATTGATAAGTCGATGCTTAGCGACATCGAGAGATCGATGATTCCCGGCGTTTCTGAGAGTTTGGCTGGGCGTACGGGTGTAAAAATTCTATATTTCATGCAACTACACACTCTCAATACGATAAAACTGGTATCGTGGTGCTGCAGCGATTGATAGGTCGATGCCTAGCGATATCGAGAGATCGAGGATTCCCGGCATTTCTGAGAGTTTGGCTGGGCGTACGGGTGTCGAAATTCTTTATTTCATGCAACTACACACTCTCAATACGATAAAACTGGTATCGTGGTGCTGTAGCAATTGATACATCGATGCTTAGCGAAATCGAGAGATCGAGGATTCCCGGCGTTTCTGAGAGTTTGGCTGGGTGTACGGGTGTGAAAATTCTTTATTTCATGCAACTACACACTTACAATCCGATAAAACGGGTATCGTGGTGCTGCAGCGATTGATACCCGGATGCTTAGCGAAATCGAGAGATCGAGGATTCCCGGCGTTTCGGAGAGTTTGGCTGGGTGTACGGGTGTGAAAATTCTTTATTTCACGCAACTACATACTTGCAATACGATAAAACGGGTATCGTGGTGCTGCAGCGATTGATACGTCGATGCTTAGCGACATCGAGAGATCGATGATTCCCGGCGTTTCTGAGAGTTTGGATGGGCGTACGGGTGTCAAAATTCTTTATTTCATGCAACTACACACTCTCAATACCATAAAACTGGTATCGCAGTTCCGCAGCGATTGATAGGTCGATGCCTAGCGACATCGAGAGATCGAGGATTCCCGGCATTTCTGAGAGTTTGGCTGGGCGTACGGGTGTCAAAATTCTTTATTTCATGCAACTACACACTCTCAATACGATAAAACTGGTATCGTGGTGCTGCAGCGATTGATACGTCGATGCTTAGCGACATCGAGAGATCGATGATTCCCGGCGTTTCTGAAAGTTTGGCTGGGCGTACGGGTGTGAAATTTCTTTATTTCATGCAACTACACACTCTCAATACCATTAAACTGGTATCGTAGTGCTGCAGCGATCGATACGTCGATGCTTAGCGACATCGAGAGATCGAGGATGCCCGGCGTTTTTTAGTGTTTGGCTGGGTGTACGCATGTCAAAATTCTTTATTTCATGCACCTACACACTTACAATACGATAAAACTGGTATCGTGGTGCTGCAGCGATTGATACGTCGATGCTTAGCGACATCGAGAGATCGATGATTCCCGGCGTTTCTGAGAGTTTGGCTGGGTGTACGCATGTCAAAATTCTTTATTTCATGCAACTACACACTCTCAATACGATAAAACTGGTATCGTGGTGCTGCAGCGATTGATACGTCGATGCTTAGCGACATCGAGAGATCGATGATTCCCGGCGTTTCTGACAGTTTGGCTGGGCGTACGGGTGTCAAAATTCTTTATTTCATGCAACTACACACTCTCAATACCAATAAACAGATATCGTGGTGCTGCAGCGATTGATACGTCGATGCTTAGCGACATCGAGAGATCGAGGATTCCCGGCGTTTCTGACAGTTTGGCTGGGCCTACGAGTGTCAAAATTCTTTATTTCATGCAACTACACACTCTCAATACGATAAAACTCGTATCGCAGTTCTGCAGCGATTGATACGTCGATGCTGAGCGAAATCGAGAGATCGAGGATTCCCGCCGTTTCTGAGATTTTGGCTGGCTGTACGGGTGTCAAAATCCTTAATTCTTTGCAACTACACACTCTCAATACGATAAAACTGGTTTCGTGGTGCTGCAGCGATTGATACGTCGATGCTTAGCGACATCAAGAGATCGAGGATTCCCGGCGTTTCTTAATGTTTGTCTTGGTGTACGCATGTCAAAATTCTTTATTTCATGCAACTACACACTTGCAATACGATAAAACGCGTATCGCAGTTGTGCAGCGATTGATACGTCGATGCTTAGCGGAATCGAAAGATCGAGGATTCCCGCCAATTCTGAGATTTTGGCTGGGCGTACGGGTGTCAAAATCCTTTATTCTATGTAACTACACACTCTCAATACGATAAAACTGGTATCGTGGTGCTGCAGCGATTGATACGTCGATGCTTAGCGACATCGAGAGATCGAGGATTCCCGGCGTTTCTGACAGTTTGGCTGGGCCTACGGGTGTCAAAATTCTTTATTTCATGCAACTACACACTCTCAATACGATAAAACTCGTATCGCAGTTCTGCAGCGATTGATACGTCGATGCTGAGCGAAATCGAGAGATCGAGGATTCCCGCCGTTTCTGAGATTTTGGCTGGCTGTACGGGTGTCAAAATCCTTCATTCTTTGCAACTACACACTCTCAATACGATAAAACTGGTTTCGTGGTGTTGCAGCGATTGATACGTCGATGCTTAGCGACATCGAGAGATCGAGGATTCCCGGCGTTTCTGACAGTTTGGCTGGGCCTACGGGTGTCAAAATTCTTTATTTCATGCAACTACACACTCTCAATACGATAAAACTCGTATCGCAGTTCTGCAGCGATTTATACGTCGATGCTGAGCGAAATCGAGAGATCGAGGATTCCCGCCGTTTCTGAGATTTTGGCTGGCTGTACGGGTGTCAAAATCCTTCATTCTTTGCAACTTCACACTCTCAATACGATAAAACTGGTTTCGTGGTGTTGCAGCGATTGATACATCGACGCTTAGCGACATCGAGAGATCGAGGATTCCCGGCGTTTCTGAGAGTTTATCTGGGCGTACGTGTGTCAAAATTCTTTATTTCATGAAACTACACACTCTCAACACGATAAAATTCGTATCGCAGTTGTGCAGCGATTGATACGACGATGCTTAGCCAAATCGAGAGATCGAGGATTCCCGCAGTTTCTGAGACTTTGGCTGGCTGTACGGGTGTGAAAATTCTTTATTTCATGCAACTACACACCTACGATACAATAAAACGAGTTTCGTGGTGCTGCAGCGGTTGATACGTCGATGCCTAGCGACATCGAGAGATCGAGGATTCCTGGCGTTTCTGAGAGTTTGGCTGGGCGTACGTGTGTCAAATCTCTTCATTTAATGCAACTACACACTCTCAATACGATAAAACTGGTATCGCTGTTCTGCAGTGATTGATACGTCGATGCTCAGCGTAATCGAGAGATCGAGGATTCCCGCCGTTTCTGAGACTTTGGCTGGCTGTACGGGTGTCAAAATCCTTCATTCTATGTAACTACACACTCTCAATACGACAGAACTGGTTTCGTGGTGTTGCAGCGATTGATACATCGATGCTTAGCGAAATCGAGCGATCGAGGATTCCCGGCGTTTCTGAGAGTTTGGCTGTCTGTACGGGTGTCAAAATCCTTCATTCTATGTAACTACACACTCTCAATACGATAAAACTGGTATTGTGGTGCTGCAGCGATTGATACGTCGATGCTTAGCGACATCGAGAGATCGAGGATTCCCGGCGTTTCTGATAGTTTGGCTGGGCGTACGTGTGTCAAAATTCTTTATTTCATGCAACTACACACTCTCAATACGATAAAACTCGTTTCGCAGTTCTGCAGCGATTGATACGTCGATGCTTAGCGACATCGAGAGATCGAGGATTCCCGGCGTTTCTGACAGTTTGGCTGGGCCTACGGGTGTCAAAATTCTTTATTTCATGCAACTACACACTCTCAATACGATAAAACTCGTATCGCAGTTCTGCAGCGATTGATACGTCGATGCTGAGCGAAATCGAGAGATCGAGGATTCCCGCCGTTTCTGAGATTTTGGCTGGCTGTACGGGTGTCAAAATCCTTCATTCTTTGCAACTACACACTCTCAATACGATAAAACTGGTTTCGTGGTGTTGCAGCGATTGATACGTCGATGCTTAGCGACATCGAGAGATCGAGGATTCCCGGCGTTTCTGACAGTTTGGCTGGGCCTACGGGTGTCAAAATTCTTTATTTCATGCAACTACACACTCTCAATACGATAAAACTCGTATCGCAGTTCTGCAGCGATTTATACGTCGATGCTGAGCGAAATCGAGAGATCGAGGATTCCCGCCGTTTCTGAGATTTTGGCTGGCTGTACGGGTGTCAAAATCCTTCATTCTTTGCAACTTCACACTCTCAATACGATAAAACTGGTTTCGTGGTGTTGCAGCGATTGATACATCGACGCTTAGCGACATCGAGAGATCGAGGATTCCCGGCGTTTCTGAGAGTTTGGCTGGGCGTACGTGTGTCAAAATTCTTTATTTCATGAAACTACACACTCTCAACACGATAAAATTCGTATCGCAGTTGTGCAGCGATTGATACGACGATGCTTAGCAAAATCGAGAGATCGAGGATTCCCGCAGTTTCTGAGACTTTGGCTGGCTGTACGGGTGTGAAAATTCTTTATTTCATGCAACTACACACCTACGATACAATAAAACGAGTTTCGTGGTGCTGCAGCGGTTGATACGTCGATGCCTAGCGACATCGAGAGATCGAGGATTCCTGGCGTTTCTGAGAGTTTGGCTGGGCGTACGTGTGTCAAATCTCTTCATTTAATGCAACTACACACTCTCAATACGATAAAACTGGTATCGCTGTTCTGCAGTGATTGATACGTCGATGCTCAGCGTAATCGAGAGATCGAGGATTCCCGCCGTTTCTGAGACTTTGGCTGGCTGTACGGGTGTCAAAATCCTTCATTCTATGTAACTACACACTCTCAATACGACAGAACTGGTTTCGTGGTGTTGCAGCGATTGATACATCGATGCTTAGCGAAATCGAGCGATCGAGGATTCCCGGCGTTTCTGAGAGTTTGGCTGTCTTTACGGGTGTCAAAATCCTTCATTCTATGTAACTACACACTCTCAATACGATAAAACTGGTATTGTGGTGCTGCAGCGATTGATACGTCGATGCTTAGCGACATCGAGAGATCGAGGATTCCCGGCGTTTCTGATAGTTTGGCTGGGCGTACGTGTGTCAAAATTCTTTATTTCATGCAACTACACACTCTCAATACGATAAAACTCGTTTCGCAGTTCTGCAGCGATTGATACGTCGATGCTTAGCGACATCGAGAGATCGAGGATTCCCGGCGTTTCTGACAGTTTGGCTGGGCCTACGAGTGTCAAAATTCTTTATTTCATGCAACTACACACTCTCAATACGATAAAACTCGTATCGCAGTTCTGCAGCGATTGATACGTCGATGCTGAGCGAAATCGAGAGATCGAGGATTCCCGCCGTTTCTGAGATTTTGGCTGGCTGTACGGGTGTCAAAATCCTTAATTCTTTGCAACTACACACTCTCAATACGATCAAACTGGTTTCGTGGTGCTGCAGCGATTGATACGTCGATGCTTAGCGACATCAAGAGATCGAGGATTCCCGGCGTTTCTTAATGTTTGTCTTGGTGTACGCATGTCAAAATTCTTTATTTCATGCAACTACACACTTGCAATACGATAAAACGCGTATCGCAGTTGTGCAGCGATTGATACGTCGATGCTTAGCGGAATCGAAAGATCGAGGATTCCCGCCAATTCTGAGATTTTGGCTGGGCGTACGGGTGTCAAAATCCTTTATTCTATGTAACTACACACTCTCAATACGATAAAACTGGTATCGTGGTGCTGCAGCGATTGATACGTCGATGCTTAGCGACATCGAGAGATCGAGGATTCCCGGCGTTTCTGACAGTTTGGCTGGGCCTACGGGTGTCAAAATTCTTTATTTCATGCAACTACACACTCTCAATACGATAAAACTCGTATCGCAGTTCTGCAGCGATTTATACGTCGATGCTGAGCGAAATCGAGAGATCGAGGATTCCCGCCGTTTCTGAGATTTTGGCTGGCTGTACGGGTGTCAAAATCCTTCATTCTTTGCAACTACACACTCTCAATACGATAAAACTGGTTTCGTGGTGTTGCAGCGATTGATACGTCGATGCTTAGCGACATCGAGAGATCGAGGATTCCCGGCGTTTCTGACAGTTTGGCTGGGCCTACGGGTGTCAAAATTCTTTATTTCATGCAACTACACACTCTCAATACGATAAAACTCGTATCGCAGTTCTGCAGCGATTTATACGTCGATGCTGAGCGAAATCAAAAGATCGAGGATTCCCGCCGTTTCTGAGATTTTGGCTGGCTGTACGGGTGTCAAAATCCTTCATTCTTTGCAACTACACACTCTCAATACGATAAAACTGGTTTCGTGGTGTTGCAGCGATTGATACATCGACGCTTAGCGACATCGAGAGATCGAGGATTCCCGGCGTTTCTGAGAGTTTGGCTGGGCGTACGTGTGTCAAAATTCTTTATTTCATGAAACTACACACTCTCAACACGATAAAATTCGTATCGCAGTTGTGCAGCGATTGATACGACGATGCTTAGCCAAATCGAGAGATCGAGGATTCCCGCAGTTTCTGAGACTTTGGCTGGCTGTACGGGTGTGAAAATTCTTTATTTCATGCAACTACACACCTACGATACAATAAAACGAGTTTCGTGGTGCTGCAGCGGTTGATACGTCGATGCCTAGCGACATCGAGAGATCGAGGATTCCTGGCGTTTCTGAGAGTTTGGCTGGGCGTACGTGTGTCAAATCTCCTCATTTAATGCAACTACACACTCTCAATACGATAAAACTGGTATCGCTGTTCTGCAGTGATTGATACGTCGATGCTCAGCGTAATCGAGAGATCGAGGATTCCCGCCGTTTCTGAGACTTTGGCTGGCTGTACGGGTGTCAAAATCCTTCATTCTATGTAACTACACACTCTCAATACGACAGAACTGGTTTCGTGGTGTTGCAGCGATTGATACATCGATGCTTAGCGAAATCGAGCGATCGAGGATTCCCGGCGTTTCTGAGAGTTTGGCTGTCTGTACGGGTGTCAAAATCCTTCATTCTATGTAACTACACACTCTCAATACGATAAAACTGGTATTGTGGTGCTGCAGCGATTGATACGTCGATGCTTAGCGACATCGAGAGATCGAGGATTCCCGGCGTTTCTGATAGTTTGGCTGGGCGTACGTGTGTCAAAATTCTTTATTTCATGCAACTACACACTCTCAATACGATAAAACTCGTTTCATAGTTCTGCAGCGATTGATACGTCGATGGTTAGCGAAATCGAGAGATCGAGGATTCGCGCGGTTTCTTAGACTTTAACTGGCTGTACGGGTGTCAAGATCCTTTATTCTATGTAACTACACACTCTCAATACGATAAAACTGGTATCGTGGTGCTGCAGCGATTGATACGTCGATGCTTAGCGACATCGAGAGATCGAGGATTCCCGGCGTTTCTGACAGTTTGGCTGGGCCTACGAGTGTCAAAATTCTTTATTTCATGCAACTACACACTCTCAATACGATAAAACTCGTATCGCAGTTCTGCAGCGATTGATACGTCGATGCTGAGCGAAATCGAGAGATCGAGGATTCCCGCCGTTTCTGAGATTTTGGCTGGCTGTACGGGTGTCAAAATCCTTAATTCTTTGCAACTACACACTCTCAATACGATAAAACTGGTTTCGTGGTGCTGCAGCGATTGATACGTCGATGCTTAGCGACATCAAGAGATCGAGGATTCCCGGCGTTTCTTAATGTTTGTCTTGGTGTACGCATGTCAAAATTCTTTATTTCATGCAACTACACACTTGCAATACGATAAAACGCGTATCGCAGTTGTGCAGCGATTGATACGTCGATGCTTAGCGGAATCGAAAGATCGAGGATTCCCGCCAATTCTGAGATTTTGGCTGGGCGTACGGGTGTCAAAATCCTTTATTCTATGTAACTACACACTCTCAATACGATAAAACTGGTATCGTGGTGCTGCAGCGATTGATACGTCGATGCTTAGCGACATCGAGAGATCGAGGATTCCCGGCGTTTCTGACAGTTTGGCTGGGCCTACGGGTGTCAAAATTCTTTATTTCATGCAACTACACACTCTCAATACGATAAAACTCGTATCGCAGTTCTGCAGCGATTGATACGTCGATGCTGAGCGAAATCGAGAGATCGAGGATTCCCGCCGTTTCTGAGATTTTGGCTGGCTGTACGGGTGTCAAAATCCTTCATTCTTTGCAACTACACACTCTCAATACGATAAAACTGGTTTCGTGGTGTTGCAGCGATTGATACGTCGATGCTTAGCGACATCGAGAGATCGAGGATTCCCGGCGTTTCTGACAGTTTGGCTGGGCCTACGGGTGTCAAAATTCTTTATTTCATGCAACTACACACTCTCAATACGATAAAACTCGTATCGCAGTTCTGCAGCGATTTATACGTCGATGCTGAGCGAAATCGAGAGATCGAGGATTCCCGCCGTTTCTGAGATTTTGGCTGGCTGTACGGGTGTCAAAATCCTTCATTCTTTGCAACTTCACACTCTCAATACGATAAAACTGGTTTCGTGGTGTTGCAGCGATTGATACATCGACGCTTAGCGACATCGAGAGATCGAGGATTCCCGGCGTTTCTGAGAGTTTATCTGGGCGTACGTGTGTCAAAATTCTTTATTTCATGAAACTACACACTCTCAACACGATAAAATTCGTATCGCAGTTGTGCAGCGATTGATACGACGATGCTTAGCCAAATCGAGAGATCGAGGATTCCCGCAGTTTCTGAGACTTTGGCTGGCTGTACGGGTGTGAAAATTCTTTATTTCATGCAACTACACACCTACGATACAATAAAACGAGTTTCGTGGTGCTGCAGCGGTTGATACGTCGATGCCTAGCGACATCGAGAGATCGAGGATTCCTGGCGTTTCTGAGAGTTTGGCTGGGCGTACGTGTGTCAAATCTCTTCATTTAATGCAACTACACACTCTCAATACGATAAAACTGGTATCGCTGTTCTGCAGTGATTGATACGTCGATGCTCAGCGTAATCGAGAGATCGAGGATTCCCGCCGTTTCTGAGACTTTGGCTGGCTGTACGGGTGTCAAAATCCTTCATTCTATGTAACTACACACTCTCAATACGACAGAACTGGTTTCGTGGTGTTGCAGCGATTGATACATCGATGCTTAGCGAAATCGAGCGATCGAGGATTCCCGGCGTTTCTGAGAGTTTGGCTGTCTGTACGGGTGTCAAAATCCTTCATTCTATGTAACTACACACTCTCAATACGATAAAACTGGTATTGTGGTGCTGCAGCGATTGATACGTCGATGCTTAGCGACATCGAGAGATCGAGGATTCCCGGCGTTTCTGATAGTTTGGCTGGGCGTACGTGTGTCAAAATTCTTTATTTCATGCAACTACACACTCTCAATACGATAAAACTCGTTTCGCAGTTCTGCAGCGATTGATACGTCGATGCTTAGCGACATCGAGAGATCGAGGATTCCCGGCGTTTCTGACAGTTTGGCTGGGCCTACGGGTGTCAAAATTCTTTATTTCATGCAACTACACACTCTCAATACGATAAAACTCGTATCGCAGTTCTGCAGCGATTGATACGTCGATGCTGAGCGAAATCGAGAGATCGAGGATTCCCGCCGTTTCTGAGATTTTGGCTGGCTGTACGGGTGTCAAAATCCTTCATTCTTTGCAACTACACACTCTCAATACGATAAAACTGGTTTCGTGGTGTTGCAGCGATTGATACGTCGATGCTTAGCGACATCGAGAGATCGAGGATTCCCGGCGTTTCTGACAGTTTGGCTGGGCCTACGGGTGTCAAAATTCTTTATTTCATGCAACTACACACTCTCAATACGATAAAACTCGTATCGCAGTTCTGCAGCGATTTATACGTCGATGCTGAGCGAAATCGAGAGATCGAGGATTCCCGCCGTTTCTGAGATTTTGGCTGGCTGTACGGGTGTCAAAATCCTTCATTCTTTGCAACTTCACACTCTCAATACGATAAAACTGGTTTCGTGGTGTTGCAGCGATTGATACATCGACGCTTAGCGACATCGAGAGATCGAGGATTCCCGGCGTTTCTGAGAGTTTGGCTGGGCGTACGTGTGTCAAAATTCTTTATTTCATGAAACTACACACTCTCAACACGATAAAATTCGTATCGCAGTTGTGCAGCGATTGATACGACGATGCTTAGCAAAATCGAGAGATCGAGGATTCCCGCAGTTTCTGAGACTTTGGCTGGCTGTACGGGTGTGAAAATTCTTTATTTCATGCAACTACACACCTACGATACAATAAAACGAGTTTCGTGGTGCTGCAGCGGTTGATACGTCGATGCCTAGCGACATCGAGAGATCGAGGATTCCTGGCGTTTCTGAGAGTTTGGCTGGGCGTACGTGTGTCAAATCTCTTCATTTAATGCAACTACACACTCTCAATACGATAAAACTGGTATCGCTGTTCTGCAGTGATTGATACGTCGATGCTCAGCGTAATCGAGAGATCGAGGATTCCCGCCGTTTCTGAGACTTTGGCTGGCTGTACGGGTGTCAAAATCCTTCATTCTATGTAACTACACACTCTCAATACGACAGAACTGGTTTCGTGGTGTTGCAGCGATTGATACATCGATGCTTAGCGAAATCGAGCGATCGAGGATTCCCGGCGTTTCTGAGAGTTTGGCTGTCTTTACGGGTGTCAAAATCCTTCATTCTATGTAACTACACACTCTCAATACGATAAAACTGGTATTGTGGTGCTGCAGCGATTGATACGTCGATGCTTAGCGACATCGAGAGATCGAGGATTCCCGGCGTTTCTGATAGTTTGGCTGGGCGTACGTGTGTCAAAATTCTTTATTTCATGCAACTACACACTCTCAATACGATAAAACTCGTTTCGCAGTTCTGCAGCGATTGATACGTCGATGCTTAGCGACATCGAGAGATCGAGGATTCCCGGCGTTTCTGACAGTTTGGCTGGGCCTACGAGTGTCAAAATTCTTTATTTCATGCAACTACACACTCTCAATACGATAAAACTCGTATCGCAGTTCTGCAGCGATTGATACGTCGATGCTGAGCGAAATCGAGAGATCGAGGATTCCCGCCGTTTCTGAGATTTTGGCTGGCTGTACGGGTGTCAAAATCCTTAATTCTTTGCAACTACACACTCTCAATACGATCAAACTGGTTTCGTGGTGCTGCAGCGATTGATACGTCGATGCTTAGCGACATCAAGAGATCGAGGATTCCCGGCGTTTCTTAATGTTTGTCTTGGTGTACGCATGTCAAAATTCTTTATTTCATGCAACTACACACTTGCAATACGATAAAACGCGTATCGCAGTTGTGCAGCGATTGATACGTCGATGCTTAGCGGAATCGAAAGATCGAGGATTCCCGCCAATTCTGAGATTTTGGCTGGGCGTACGGGTGTCAAAATCCTTTATTCTATGTAACTACACACTCTCAATACGATAAAACTGGTATCGTGGTGCTGCAGCGATTGATACGTCGATGCTTAGCGACATCGAGAGATCGAGGATTCCCGGCGTTTCTGACAGTTTGGCTGGGCCTACGGGTGTCAAAATTCTTTATTTCATGCAACTACACACTCTCAATACGATAAAACTCGTATCGCAGTTCTGCAGCGATTTATACGTCGATGCTGAGCGAAATCAAAAGATCGAGGATTCCCGCCGTTTCTGAGATTTTGGCTGGCTGTACGGGTGTCAAAATCCTTCATTCTTTGCAACTACACACTCTCAATACGATAAAACTGGTTTCGTGGTGTTGCAGCGATTGATACATCGACGCTTAGCGACATCGAGAGATCGAGGATTCCCGGCGTTTCTGAGAGTTTGGCTGGGCGTACGTGTGTCAAAATTCTTTATTTCATGAAACTACACACTCTCAACACGATAAAATTCGTATCGCAGTTGTGCAGCGATTGATACGACGATGCTTAGCCAAATCGAGAGATCGAGGATTCCCGCAGTTTCTGAGACTTTGGCTGGCTGTACGGGTGTGAAAATTCTTTATTTCATGCAACTACACACCTACGATACAATAAAACGAGTTTCGTGGTGCTGCAGCGGTTGATACGTCGATGCCTAGCGACATCGAGAGATCGAGGATTCCTGGCGTTTCTGAGAGTTTGGCTGGGCGTACGTGTGTCAAATCTCCTCATTTAATGCAACTACACACTCTCAATACGATAAAACTGGTATCGCTGTTCTGCAGTGATTGATACGTCGATGCTCAGCGTAATCGAGAGATCGAGGATTCCCGCCGTTTCTGAGACTTTGGCTGGCTGTACGGGTGTCAAAATCCTTCATTCTATGTAACTACACACTCTCAATACGACAGAACTGGTTTCGTGGTGTTGCAGCGATTGATACATCGATGCTTAGCGAAATCGAGCGATCGAGGATTCCCGGCGTTTCTGAGAGTTTGGCTGTCTGTACGGGTGTCAAAATCCTTCATTCTATGTAACTACACACTCTCAATACGATAAAACTGGTATTGTGGTGCTGCAGCGATTGATACGTCGATGCTTAGCGACATCGAGAGATCGAGGATTCCCGGCGTTTCTGATAGTTTGGCTGGGCGTACGTGTGTCAAAATTCTTTATTTCATGCAACTACACACTCTCAATACGATAAAACTCGTTTCATAGTTCTGCAGCGATTGATACGTCGATGGTTAGCGAAATCGAGAGATCGAGGATTCGCGCGGTTTCTTAGACTTTAACTGGCTGTACGGGTGTCAAGATCCTTTATTCTATGTAACTACACACTCTCAATACGATAAAACTGGTATCGTGGTGCTGCAGCGATTGATACGTCGATGCTTAGCGACATCGAGAGATCGAGGATTCCCGGCGTTTCTGACAGTTTGGCTGGGCCTACGAGTGTCAAAATTCTTTATTTCATGCAACTACACACTCTCAATACGATAAAACTCGTATCGCAGTTCTGCAGCGATTGATACGTCGATGCTGAGCGAAATCGAGAGATCGAGGATTCCCGCCGTTTCTGAGATTTTAGCTGGCTGTACGGGTGTCAAAATCCTTAATTCTTTGCAACTACACACTCTCAATACGATAAAACTGGTTTCGTGGTGCTGCAGCGATTGATACGTCGATGCTTAGCGACATCAAGAGATCGAGGATTCCCGGCGTTTCTTAATGTTTGTCTTGGTGTACGCATGTCAAAATTCTTTATTTCATGCAACTACACACTTGCAATACGATAAAACGCGTATCGCAGTTGTGCAGCGATTGATACGTCGATGCTTAGCGGAATCGAAAGATCGAGGATTCCCGCCAATTCTGAGATTTTGGCTGGGCGTACGGGTGTCAAAATCCTTTATTCTATGTAACTACACACTCTCAATACGATAAAACTGGTATCGTGGTGCTGCAGCGATTGATACGTCGATGCTTAGCGACATCGAGAGATCGAGGATTCCCGGCGTTTCTGACAGTTTGGCTGGGCCTACGGGTGTCAAAATTCTTTATTTCATGCAACTACACACTCTCAATACGATAAAACTCGTATCGCAGTTCTGCAGCGATTGATACGTCGATGCTGAGCGAAATCGAGAGATCGAGGATTCCCGCCGTTTCTGAGATTTTGGCTGGCTGTACGGGTGTCAAAATCCTTCATTCTTTGCAACTACACACTCTCAATACGATAAAACTGGTTTCGTGGTGTTGCAGCGATTGATACGTCGATGCTTAGCGACATCGAGAGATCGAGGATTCCCGGCGTTTCTGACAGTTTGGCTGGGCCTACGGGTGTCAAAATTCTTTATTTCATGCAACTACACACTCTCAATACGATAAAACTCGTATCGCAGTTCTGCAGCGATTTATACGTCGATGCTGAGCGAAATCGAGAGATCGAGGATTCCCGCCGTTTCTGAGATTTTGGCTGGCTGTACGGGTGTCAAAATCCTTCATTCTTTGCAACTTCACACTCTCAATACGATAAAACTGGTTTCGTGGTGTTGCAGCGATTGATACATCGACGCTTAGCGACATCGAGAGATCGAGGATTCCCGGCGTTTCTGAGAGTTTATCTGGGCGTACGTGTGTCAAAATTCTTTATTTCATGAAACTACACACTCTCAACACGATAAAATTCGTATCGCAGTTGTGCAGCGATTGATACGACGATGCTTAGCCAAATCGAGAGATCGAGGATTCCCGCAGTTTCTGAGACTTTGGCTGGCTGTACGGGTGTGAAAATTCTTTATTTCATGCAACTACACACCTACGATACAATAAAACGAGTTTCGTGGTGCTGCAGCGGTTGATACGTCGACGCTTAGCGACATCGAGAGATCGAGGATTCCTGGCGTTTCTGAGAGTTTGGCTGGGCGTACGTGTGTCAAATCTCTTCATTTAATGCAACTACACACTCTCAATACGATAAAACTGGTATCGCTGTTCTGCAGTGATTGATACGTCGATGCTCAGCGTAATCGAGAGATCGAGGATTCCCGCCGTTTCTGAGACTTTGGCTGGCTGTACGGGTGTCAAAATCCTTCATTCTATGTAACTACACACTCTCAATACGACAGAACTGGTTTCGTGGTGTTGCAGCGATTGATACATCGATGCTTAGCGAAATCGAGCGATCGAGGATTCCCGGCGTTTCTGAGAGTTTGGCTGTCTTTACGGGTGTCAAAATCCTTCATTCTATGTAACTACACACTCTCAATACGATAAAACTGGTATTGTGGTGCTGCAGCGATTGATACGTCGATGCTTAGCGACATCGAGAGATCGAGGATTCCCGGCGTTTCTGATAGTTTGGCTGGGCGTACGTGTGTCAAAATTCTTTATTTCATGCAACTACACACTCTCAATACGATAAAACTCGTTTCGCAGTTCTGCAGCGATTGATACGTCGATGCTTAGCGACATCGAGAGATCGAGGATTCCCGGCGTTTCTGACAGTTTGGCTGGGCCTACGAGTGTCAAAATTCTTTATTTCATGCAACTACACACTCTCAATACGATAAAACTCGTATCGCAGTTCTGCAGCGATTGATACGTCGATGCTGAGCGAAATCGAGAGATCGAGGATTCCCGCCGTTTCTGAGATTTTGGCTGGCTGTACGGGTGTCAAAATCCTTAATTCTTTGCAACTACACACTCTCAATACGATCAAACTGGTTTCGTGGTGCTGCAGCGATTGATACGTCGATGCTTAGCGACATCAAGAGATCGAGGATTCCCGGCGTTTCTTAATGTTTGTCTTGGTGTACGCATGTCAAAATTCTTTATTTCATGCCACTACACACTTGCAATACGATAAAACGCGTATCGCAGTTGTGGAGCGATTGATACGTCGATGCTTAGCGGAATCGAAAGATCGAGGATTCCCGCCAATTCTGAGATTTTGGCTGGGCGTACGGGTGTCAAAATCCTTTATTCTATGTAACTACACACTCTCAATACGATAAAACTGGTATCGTGGTGCTGCAGCGATTGATACGTCGATGCTTAGCGACATCGAGAGATCGAGGATTCCCGGCGTTTCTGACAGTTTGGCTGGGCCTACGGGTGTCAAAATTCTTTATTTCATGCAACTACACACTCTCAATACGATAAAACTCGTATCGCAGTTCTGCAGCGATTTATACGTCGATGCTGAGCGAAATCGAGAGATCGAGGATTCCCGCCGTTTCTGAGATTTTGGCTGGCTGTACGGGTGTCAAAATCCTTCATTCTTTGCAACTACACACTCTCAATACGATAAAACTGGTTTCGTAGTGTTGCAGCGATTGATACGTCGATGCTTAGCGACATCGAGAGATCGAGGATTCCCGGCGTTTCTGACAGTTTGGCTGGGCCTACGGGTGTCAAAATTCTTTATTTCATGCAACTACACACTCTCAATACGATAAAACTCGTATCGCAGTTCTGCAGCGATTTATACGTCGATGCTGAGCGAAATCAAAAGATCGAGGATTCCCGCCGTTTCTGAGATTTTGGCTGGCTGTACGGGTGTCAAAATCCTTCATTCTTTGCAACTACACACTCTCAATACGATAAAACTGGTTTCGTGGTGTTGCAGCGATTGATACATCGACGCTTAGCGACATCGAGAGATCGAGGATTCCCGGCGTTTCTGAGAGTTTGGCTGGGCGTACGTGTGTCAAAATTCTTTATTTCATGAAACTACACACTCTCAACACGATAAAATTCGTATCGCAGTTGTGCAGCGATTGATACGACGATGCTTAGCCAAATCGAGAGATCGAGGATTCCCGCAGTTTCTGAGACTTTGGCTGGCTGTACGGGTGTGAAAATTCTTTATTTCATGCAACTACACACCTACGATACAATAAAACGAGTTTCGTGGTGCTGCAGCGGTTGATACGTCGATGCCTAGCGACATCGAGAGATCGAGGATTCCTGGCGTTTCTGAGAGTTTGGCTGGGCGTACGTGTGTCAAATCTCCTCATTTAATGCAACTACACACTCTCAATACGATAAAACTGGTATCGCTGTTCTGCAGTGATTGATACGTCGATGCTCAGCGTAATCGAGAGATCGAGGATTCCCGCCGTTTCTGAGACTTTGGCTGGCTGTACGGGTGTCAAAATCCTTCATTCTATGTAACTACACACTCTCAATACGACAGAACTGGTTTCGTGGTGTTGCAGCGATTGATACATCGATGCTTAGCGAAATCGAGCGATCGAGGATTCCCGGCGTTTCTGAGAGTTTGGCTGTCTGTACGGGTGTCAAAATCCTTCATTCTATGTAACTACACACTCTCAATACGACAGAACTGGTTTCGTGGTGTTGCAGCGATTGATACATCGATGCTTAGCGAAATCGAGCGATCGAGGATTCCCGGCGTTTCTGAGAGTTTGGCTGTCTGTACGGGTGTCAAAATCCTTCATTCTATGTAACTACACACTCTCAATACGATAAAACTGGTATTGTGGTGCTGCAGCGATTGATACGTCGATGCTTAGCGACATCGAGAGATCGAGGATTCCCGGCGTTTCTGATAGTTTGGCTGGGCGTACGTGTGTCAAAATTCTTTATTTCATGCAACTACACACTCTCAATACGATAAAACTCGTTTCATAGTTCTGCAGCGATTGATACGTCGATGGTTAGCGAAATCGAGAGATCGAGGATTCGCGCGGTTTCTTAGACTTTAACTGGCTGTACGGGTGTCAAGATCCTTTATTCTATGTAACTACACACTCTCAATACGATAAAACTGGTATCGTGGTGCTGCAGCGATTGATACGTCGATGCTTAGCGACATCGAGAGATCGAGGATTCCCGGCGTTTCTGACAGTTTGGCTGGGCCTACGAGTGTCAAAATTCTTTATTTCATGCAACTACACACTCTCAATACGATAAAACTCGTATCGCAGTTCTGCAGCGATTGATACGTCGATGCTGAGCGAAATCGAGAGATCGAGGATTCCCGCCGTTTCTGAGATTTTAGCTGGCTGTACGGGTGTCAAAATCCTTAATTCTTTGCAACTACACACTCTCAATACGATAAAACTGGTTTCGTGGTGCTGCAGCGATTGATACGTCGATGCTTAGCGACATCAAGAGATCGAGGATTCCCGGCGTTTCTTAATGTTTGTCTTGGTGTACGCATGTCAAAATTCTTTATTTCATGCAACTACACACTTGCAATACGATAAAACGCGTATCGCAGTTGTGCAGCGATTGATACGTCGATGCTTAGCGGAATCGAAAGATCGAGGATTCCCGCCAATTCTGAGATTTTGGCTGTGCGTACGGGTGTCAAAATCCTTTATTCTATGTAACTACACACTCTCAATACGATAAAACTGGTATCGTGGTGCTGCAGCGATTGATACGTCGATGCTTAGCGACATCGAGAGATCGAGGATTCCCGGCGTTTCTGACAGTTTGGCTGGGCCTACGGGTGTCAAAATTCTTTATTTCATGCAACTACACACTCTCAATACGATAAAACTCGTATCGCAGTTCTGCAGCGATTGATACGTCGATGCTGAGCGAAATCGAGAGATCGAGGATTCCCGCCGTTTCTGAGATTTTGGCTGGCTGTACGGGTGTCAAAATCCTTAATTCTTTGCAACTACACACTCTCAATACGATAAAACTGGTTTCGTGGTGCTGCAGCGATTGATACGTCGATGCTTAGCGACATCAAGAGATCGAGGATTCCCGGCGTTTCTTAATGTTTGTCTTGGTGTACGAATGTCAAAATTCTTTATTTCATGCAACTACACACTTGCAATACGATAAAACGCGTATCGCAGTTGTGCAGCGATTGATACGTCGATGCTTAGCGGAATCGAAAGATCGAGGATTCCCGCCAATTCTGAGATTTTGGCTGGGCGTATGGGTGTCAAAATCCTTTATTCTATGTAACTACACACTCTCAATACGATAAAACTGGTATCGTGGTGCTGCAGCGATTGATACGGCGATGCTTAGCGACATCGAGAGATCGAGGATTCCCGGCGTTTCTGACAGTTTGGCTGGGCCTACGGGTGTCAAAATTCTTTATTTCATGCAACTACACACTCTCAATACGATAAAACTCGTATCGCAGTTCTGCAGCGATTTATACGTCGATGCTGAGCGAAATCGAGAGATCGAGGATTCCCGCCGTTTCTGAGATTTTGGCTGGCTGTACGGGTGTCAAAATCCTTCATTCTTTGCAACTACACACTCTCAATACGATAAAACTGGTTTCGTGGTGCTGCAGCGATTGATACGTCGATGCTTAGCGACATCAAGAGATCGAGGATTCCCGGCGTTTCTTAATGTTTGTCTGGGTGTACGCATGTCAAAATTCTTTATTTCATGCAACTACACACTCTCAACACGATAAAATTCGTATCGCAGTTGTGCAGCGATTGATACGACGATGCTTAGCCAAATCGAGAGATCGAGGATTCCCGCTGTTTCTGAGACTTTGGCTGGCTGTACGGGTGTGAAAATTCTTTATTCCATGCAACTACACACCTACGATACAATAAAACGAGTTTCGTGGTGCTGCAGCGGTTGATACGTCGATGCCTAGCGACATCGAGAGATCGAGGATTCCTGGCGTTTCTGAGAGTTTGGCTGGGCGTACGTGTGTCAAATCTCTTCATTTAATGCAACTACACACTCTCAATACGATAAAACTGGTATCGCTGTTCTGCAGTGATTGATACGTCGATGCTCAGCGTAATCGAGAGATCGAGGATTCCCGCTGTTTCTGAGACTTTGGCTGGCTGTACGGGTGTGAAAATTCTTTATTTCATGCAACTACACACCTACGGTACAATAAAACGAGTTTCGTGGTGCTGCAGCGGTTGATACGTCGATGCCTAGCGACATCGAGAGATCGAGGATTCCTGGCGTTTCTGAGAGTTTGGCTGGGCGTACGTGTGTCAAATCTCTTCATTTAATGCAACTACACACTCTCAATACGATAAAACTGGTATCGCTGTTCTGCAGTGATTGATACGTCGATGCTCAGCGTAATCGAGAGATCGAGGATTCCCGCCGTTTCTGAGACTTTGGCTGGCTGTACGGGTGTCAAAATCCTTCATTCTATGTAACTACACACTCTCAATACGACAGAACTGGTTTCGTGGTGTTGCAGCGATTGATACATCGATGCTTAGCGAAATCGAGCGATCGAGGATTCCCGGCGTTTCTGAGAGTTTGGCTGTCTGTACGGGTGTCAAAATCCTTCATTCTATGTAACTACACACTCTCAATACGATAAAACTGGTATTGTGGTGCTGCAGCGATTGATACGTCGATGCTTAGCGACATCGAGAGATCGAGGATTCCCGGCGTTTCTGATAGTTTGGCTGGGCGTACGTGTGTCAAAATTCTTTATTTCATGCAACTACACACTCTCAATACGATAAAACTCGTTTCATAGTTCTGCAGCGATTGATACGTCGATGGTTAGCGAAATCGAGAGATCGAGGATTCGCGCGGTTTCTTAGACTTTAACTGGCTGTACGGGTGTCAAGATCCTTTATTCTATGTAACTACACACTCTCAATACGATAAAACTGGTATCGTGGTGCTGCAGCGATTGATACGTCGATGCTTAGCGACATCGAGAGATCGAGGATTCCCGGCGTTTCTGACAGTTTGGCTGGGCCTACGGGTGTCAAAATTCTTTATTTCGTGCAACTACACACTCTCAATACGATAAAACTCGTATCGCAGTTCTGCAGCGATTTATACGTCGATGCTGAGCGAAATCGAGAGATCGAGGATTCCCGCCGTTTCTGAGATTTTGGCTGGCTGTTCGGGTGTCAAAATCCTTCATTCTTTGCAACTACACACTCTCAATACGATAAAACTGGTTTCGTGGTGCTGCAGCGATTGATACGTCGATGCTTAGCGACATCAAGAGATCGAGGATTCCCGGCGTTTCTTAATGTTTGTCTGGGTGTACGCATGTCAAAATTCTTTATTTCATGCAACTACACACTTGCAATACGATAAAACGCGTATCGCAGTTGTGCAGCGATTGATACGTCGATGCTTAGCGGAATCGAAAGATCGAGGATTCCCGCCAATTCTGAGATTTTGGCTGGGCGTACGGGTGTCAAAATCCTTTATTCTATGTAACTACACACTCTCAATACGATAAAACTGGTATCGTGGTGCTGCAGCGATTGATACGTCGATGCTTATCGACATCGAGAGATCGAGGATTCCCGGCGTTTCTGACAGTTTGGCTGGGCCTACGGGTGTCAAAATTCTTTATTTCATGCAACTACACACTCTCAATACGATAAAACTCGTATCGCAGTTCTGCAGCGATTTATACGTCGATGCTGAGCGAAATCGAGAGATCGAGGATTCCCGCCGTTTCTGAGATTTTGGCTGGCTGTACGGATGTCAAAATCCTTCATTCTTTGCAACTACACACTATCAATACGATAAAACTGGTTTCGTGGTGTTGCAGCGATTGATACATCGACGCTTAGCGACATCGAGAGATCGAGGATTCCCGGCGTTTCTGAGAGTTTGGCTGGGCGTACGTGTGTCAAAATTCTTTATTTCATGAAACTACACACTCTCAACACGATAAAATTCGTATCGCAGTTGTGCAGCGATTGATACGACGATGCTTAGCCAAATCGAGAGATCGAGGATTCCCGCTGTTTCTGAGACTTTGGCTGGCTGTACGGGTGTGAAAATTCTTTATTTCATGCAACTACACACCTACGATACAATAAAACGAGTTTCGTGGTGCTGCAGCGGTTGATACGTCGATGCCTAGCGACATCGAGAGATCGAGGATTCCTGGCGTTTCTGAGAGTTTGGCTGGGCGTACGTGTGTCAAATCTCTTCATTTAATGCAACTACACACTCTCAATACGATAAAACTGGTATCGCTGTTCTGCAGTGATTGATACGTCGATGCTCAGCGTAATCGAGAGATCGAGGATTCCCGCCGTTTCTGAGACTTTGGCTGGCTGTACGGGTGTCAAAATCCTTCATTCTATGTAACTACACACTCTCAATACGACAGAACTGGTTTCGTGGTGTTGCAGCGATTGATACATCGATGCTTAGCGAAATCGAGCGATCGAGGATTCCCGGCGTTTCTGAGAGTTTGGTTGTCTGTACGGGTGTCAAAATCCTTCATTCTATGTAACTACACACTCTCAATACGATAAAACTGGTATTGTGGTGCTGCAGCGATTGATACGTCGATGCTTAGCGACATCGAGAGATCGAGGATTCCCGGCGTTTCTGATAGTTTGGCTGGGCGTACGTGTGTCAAAATTCTTTATTTCATGCAACTACACACTCTCAATACGATAAAACTCGATTCGCAGTTCTACAGCGATTGATACGTCGATGGTTAGCGAAATCGAGAGATCGAGGATTCGCGCGGTTTCTGAGTCTTTAACTGGCTGTACGGGTGTCAAGATCCTTTATTCTATGTAACTACACACTCTCAATACGATAAAACTGGTATCGTGGTGCTGCAGCGATTGATACGTCGATGCTTAGCGACATCGAGAGATCGAGGATTCCCGGCGTTTCTGACAGTTTGGCTGGGCCTACGAGTGTCAAAATTCTTTATTTCATGCAACTACACACTCTCAATACGATAAAACTCGTATCGCAGTTCTGCAGCGATTGATACGTCGATGCTGAGCGAAATCGAGAGATCGAGGATTCCCGCCGTTTCTGAGATTTTGGCTGGCTGTACGGGTGTCAAAATCCTTAATTCTTTGCAACTACACACTCTCAATACGATAAAACTGGTTTCGTGGTGCTGCAGCGATTGATACGTCGATGCTTAGCGACATCAAGAGATCGAGGATTCCCGGCGTTTCTTAATGTTTGTCTTGGTGTACGCATGTCAAAATTCTTTATTTCATGCAACTACACACTTGCAATACGATAAAACGCGTATCGCAGTTGTGCAGCGATTGATACGTCGATGCTTAGCGGAATCGAAAGATCGAGGATTCCCGCCAATTCTGAGATTTTGGCTGGGCGTACGGGTGTCAAAATCCTTTATTCTATGTAACTACACACTCTCAATACGATAAAACTGGTATCGTGGTGCTGCAGCGATTGATACGTCGATGCTTAGCGACATCGAGAGATCGAGGATTCCCGGCGTTTCTGACAGTTTGGCTGGGCCTACGGGTGTCAAAATTCTTTATTTCATGCAACTACACACTCTCAATACGATAAAACTCGTATCGCAGTTCTGCAGCGATTGATACGTCGATGCTGAGCGAAATCGAGAGATCGAGGATTCCCGCCGTTTCTGAGATTTTGGCTGGCTGTACGGGTGTCAAAATCCTTCATTCTTTGCAACTACACACTCTCAATACGATAAAACTGGTTTCGTGGTGTTGCAGCGATTGATACGTCGATGCTTAGCGACATCGAGAGATCGAGGATTCCCGGCGTTTCTGACAGTTTGGCTGGGCCTACGGGTGTCAAAATTCTTTATTTCATGCAACTACACACTCTCAATACGATAAAACTCGTATCGCAGTTCTGCAGCGATTTATACGTCGATGCTGAGCGAAATCGAGAGATCGAGGATTCCCGCCGTTTCTGAGATTTTGGCTGGCTGTACGGGTGTCAAAATCCTTCATTCTTTGCAACTTCACACTCTCAATACGATAAAACTGGTTTCGTGGTGTTGCAGCGATTGATACATCGACGCTTAGCGACATCGAGAGATCGAGGATTCCCGGCGTTTCTGAGAGTTTATCTGGGCGTACGTGTGTCAAAATTCTTTATTTCATGAAACTACACACTCTCAACACGATAAAATTCGTATCGCAGTTGTGCAGCGATTGATACGACGATGCTTAGCCAAATCGAGAGATCGAGGATTCCCGCAGTTTCTGAGACTTTGGCTGGCTGTACGGGTGTGAAAATTCTTTATTTCATGCAACTACACACCTACGATACAATAAAACGAGTTTCGTGGTGCTGCAGCGGTTGATACGTCGATGCCTAGCGACATCGAGAGATCGAGGATTCCTGGCGTTTCTGAGAGTTTGGCTGGGCGTACGTGTGTCAAATCTCTTCATTTAATGCAACTACACACTCTCAATACGATAAAACTGGTATCGCTGTTCTGCAGTGATTGATACGTCGATGCTCAGCGTAATCGAGAGATCGAGGATTCCCGCCGTTTCTGAGACTTTGGCTGGCTGTACGGGTGTCAAAATCCTTCATTCTATGTAACTACACACTCTCAATACGACAGAACTGGTTTCGTGGTGTTGCAGCGATTGATACATCGATGCTTAGCGAAATCGAGCGATCGAGGATTCCCGGCGTTTCTGAGAGTTTGGCTGTCTGTACGGGTGTCAAAATCCTTCATTCTATGTAACTACACACTCTCAATACGATAAAACTGGTATTGTGGTGCTGCAGCGATTGATACGTCGATGCTTAGCGACATCGAGAGATCGAGGATTCCCGGCGTTTCTGATAGTTTGGCTGGGCGTACGTGTGTCAAAATTCTTTATTTCATGCAACTACACACTCTCAATACGATAAAACTCGTTTCGCAGTTCTGCAGCGATTGATACGTCGATGCTTAGCGACATCGAGAGATCGAGGATTCCCGGCGTTTCTGACAGTTTGGCTGGGCCTACGGGTGTCAAAATTCTTTATTTCATGCAACTACACACTCTCAATACGATAAAACTCGTATCGCAGTTCTGCAGCGATTGATACGTCGATGCTGAGCGAAATCGAGAGATCGAGGATTCCCGCCGTTTCTGAGATTTTGGCTGGCTGTACGGGTGTCAAAATCCTTCATTCTTTGCAACTACACACTCTCAATACGATAAAACTGGTTTCGTGGTGTTGCAGTGATTGATACGTCGATGCTTAGCGACATCGAGAGATCGAGGATTCCCGGCGTTTCTGACAGTTTGGCTGGGCCTACGGGTGTCAAAATTCTTTATTTCATGCAACTACACACTCTCAATACGATAAAACTCGTATCGCAGTTCTGCAGCGATTTATACGTCGATGCTGAGCGAAATCGAGAGATCGAGGATTCCCGCCGTTTCTGAGATTTTGGCTGGCTGTACGGGTGTCAAAATCCTTCATTCTTTGCAACTTCACACTCTCAATACGATAAAACTGGTTTCGTGGTGTTGCAGCGATTGATACATCGACGCTTAGCGACATCGAGAGATCGAGGATTCCCGGCGTTTCTGAGAGTTTGGCTGGGCGTACGTGTGTCAAAATTCTTTATTTCATGAAACTACACACTCTCAACACGATAAAATTCGTATCGCAGTTGTGCAGCGATTGATACGACGATGCTTAGCAAAATCGAGAGATCGAGGATTCCCGCAGTTTCTGAGACTTTGGCTGGCTGTACGGGTGTGAAAATTCTTTATTTCATGCAACTACACACCTACGATACAATAAAACGAGTTTCGTGGTGCTGCAGCGGTTGATACGTCGATGCCTAGCGACATCGAGAGATCGAGGATTCCTGGCGTTTCTGAGAGTTTGGCTGGGCGTACGTGTGTCAAATCTCTTCATTTAATGCAACTACACACTCTCAATACGATAAAACTGGTATCGCTGTTCTGCAGTGATTGATACGTCGATGCTCAGCGTAATCGAGAGATCGAGGATTCCCGCCGTTTCTGAGACTTTGGCTGGCTGTACGGGTGTCAAAATCCTTCATTCTATGTAACTACACACTCTCAATACGACAGAACTGGTTTCGTGGTGTTGCAGCGATTGATACATCGATGCTTAGCGAAATCGAGCGATCGAGGATTCCCGGCGTTTCTGAGAGTTTGGCTGTCTTTACGGGTGTCAAAATCCTTCATTCTATGTAACTACACACTCTCAATACGATAAAACTGGTATTGTGGTGCTGCAGCGATTGATACGTCGATGCTTAGCGACATCGAGAGATCGAGGATTCCCGGCGTTTCTGATAGTTTGGCTGGGCGTACGTGTGTCAAAATTCTTTATTTCATGCAACTACACACTCTCAATACGATAAAACTCGTTTCGCAGTTCTGCAGCGATTGATACGTCGATGCTTAGCGACATCGAGAGATCGAGGATTCCCGGCGTTTCTGACAGTTTGGCTGGGCCTACGAGTGTCAAAATTCTTTATTTCATGCAACTACACACTCTCAATACGATAAAACTCGTATCGCAGTTCTGCAGCGATTGATACGTCGATGCTGAGCGAAATCGAGAGATCGAGGATTCCCGCCGTTTCTGAGATTTTGGCTGGCTGTACGGGTGTCAAAATCCTTAATTCTTTGCAACTACACACTCTCAATACGATCAAACTGGTTTCGTGGTGCTGCAGCGATTGATACGTCGATGCTTAGCGACATCAAGAGATCGAGGATTCCCGGCGTTTCTTAATGTTTGTCTTGGTGTACGCATGTCAAAATTCTTTATTTCATGCAACTACACACTTGCAATACGATAAAACGCGTATCGCAGTTGTGCAGCGATTGATACGTCGATGCTTAGCGGAATCGAAAGATCGAGGATTCCCGCCAATTCTGAGATTTTGGCTGGGCGTACGGGTGTCAAAATCCTTTATTCTATGTAACTACACACTCTCAATACGATAAAACTGGTATCGTGGTGCTGCAGCGATTGATACGTCGATGCTTAGCGACATCGAGAGATCGAGGATTCCCGGCGTTTCTGACAGTTTGGCTGGGCCTACGGGTGTCAAAATTCTTTATTTCATGCAACTACACACTCTCAATACGATAAAACTCGTATCGCAGTTCTGCAGCGATTTATACGTCGATGCTGAGCGAAATCGAGAGATCGAGGATTCCCGCCGTTTCTGAGATTTTGGCTGGCTGTACGGGTGTCAAAATCCTTCATTCTTTGCAACTACACACTCTCAATACGATAAAACTGGTTTCGTGGTGCTGCAGCGATTGATACGTCGATGCTTAGCGACATCAAGAGATCGAGGATTCCCGGCGTTTCTTAATGTTTGTCTGGGTGTACGCATGTCAAAATTCTTTATTTCATGCAACTACACACTTGCAATACGATAAAACTCGTATCGCAGTTGTGCAGCGATTGATACGTCGATGCTTAGCGGAATCGAAAGATCGAGGATTCCCGCCAATTCTGAGATTTTGGCTGGGCGTACGGGTGTCAAAATCCTTTATTCTATGTAACTACACACTCTCAATACGATAAAACTGGTATCGTGGTGCTGCAGCGATTGATACGTCGATGCTTAGCGACATCGAGAGATCGAGGATTCCCGGCGTTTCTGACAGTTTGGCTGGGCCTACGGGTGTCAAAATTCTTTATTTCATGCAACTACACACTCTCAATACGATAAAACTCGTATCGCAGTTCTGCAGCGATTGATACGTCGATGCTGAGCGAAATCGAGAGATCGAGGATTCCCGCCGTTTCTGAGATTTTGGCTGGCTGTACGGGTGTCAAAATCCTTCATTCTTTGCAACTACACACTCTCAATACGATAAAACTGGTTTCGTGGTGTTGCAGCGATTGATACGTCGATGCTTAGCGACATCGAGAGATCGAGGATTCCCGGCGTTTCTGACAGTTTGGCTGGGCCTACGGGTGTCAAAATTCTTTATTTCATGCAACTACACACTCTCAATACGATAAAACTCGTATCGCAGTTCTGCAGCGATTTATACGTCGATGCTGAGCGAAATCAAAAGATCGAGGATTCCCGCCGTTTCTGAGATTTTGGCTGGCTGTACGGGTGTCAAAATCCTTCATTCTTTGCAACTACACACTCTCAATACGATAAAACTGGTTTCGTGGTGTTGCAGCGATTGATACATCGACGCTTAGCGACATCGAGAGATCGAGGATTCCCGGCGTTTCTGAGAGTTTGGCTGGGCGTACGTGTGTCAAAATTCTTTATTTCATGAAACTACACACTCTCAACACGATAAAATTCGTATCGCAGTTGTGCAGCGATTGATACGACGATGCTTAGCCAAATCGAGAGATCGAGGATTCCCGCAGTTTCTGAGACTTTGGCTGGCTGTACGGGTGTGAAAATTCTTTATTTCATGCAACTACACACCTACGATACAATTGTGACGTCATGGGTCCAATTTTTTCGCCCACTTATTCAACATCTTCAACTCACCTGGCCCCTTGATCAGTGACGTCATCTCATCATCAGGTCATAACGTCATCAGTATACAGCTTCACCAAGTGCTACGAGAAGTGCAAAGTGAATATTAAGAGCAGAGTAAAGTGAAGAGTGAAAAGTGGTATGAGAGAATGAGAGAGAAAAGGACAGAGTATGGGCTATGGACGTATGCGTCATGTGGCGAACCGAAGGCACGACTTTGGAACACGATATCTCAGAAAGTAATGAAGTTACATGGAATCTGATTACTGGAATAGAAGCAGAAAACTATTTATAATTTATAAAGTCCTAGAACCTTTTATGCTCTAGGACGCACCGTTAACGAGTTATAGCCGATTTTGTGAACAAACGTAGATCCGCGGCTGTATTTCGGTGTCGACGGGCATAGACACGTTCTGGGTGACTTTGAATAACATTTATGGTTTATTTCACTACTAAATATATTAATTAATTAACAAATAACATTTATACATGATTCCGTTTGGCTTCATTTGTCTATTTACTAAATATTAATCAGATATTGTAACTATACGAAAACCTATAGTATATTCGTATGTTATATGTCTCATAGATCCTAGAATAATGAATTTATATGGAATCTAAGTACACCAATAGATGCGGTAGACTATTTAGGACTTATAAAGTTCTAGAACCTTTCATGCCCTAAAATGCATATTTTACGAGTTATAAACGATTTAGTGAATAAATGTAATACCAAGGAAATGATTTGGCTTAACTTATATTAAATATACTAATACCAAATCCCAATCGAATTAACTGAACAATAAACAATCATTTATAAAGATTCCATTAAACGTTCATTATTCTTAAGGCCAATATTGTTAAAAACATTATTCCAATACTTTTAAATGTTATATGTATCATAAAAACGTATTTACTGGAATATTCATTATAACAAGGGTATTATTATAACAAAGGGGACCTATTAATCATAAAATATAAGTATATTCAACTTTTGCTATATATTAGCAACAAATTCAATAAATCCATATAACCATAAGTATATGTCTATATATATATATGTATTAATAGAATGGAACGAATGAATGTGATATCAGCACCGGATGTTTGAGTTGTGTCTACGGTTGGAATTAAATTCATGTTATCAACACCGCACATGGCGGTATTATTTGACCAACAAGTATGACACCCGATAATCAGCACCGGATGTACCTGTTATGACTGGAAAGAACTCGAGAAGCCTTTGTTCTTCGATATCTCGTCGTGGCGTGAGGTAAGCGATGCGCCGTCCGGTGCGCGCGCAGTTTGAAGAGGGGATAGCATCAGCGCGCCCCACCGCTGCGGTCGCATGGGCACGGCCTAGCGTGAGCGCTCCCCACTATTAGCACCGAGCGCCAGCGTATGGAAGAATGAGAGAATTGAGAGTGCGTGGGAGTAGTGCAGTGCTGTAAGGAGCGCGCGCATGGTTAGGAGAGGGGATAGCAGCGGCGCGCCCAATCACTGCGGTCGCGTGGGCGTGGATCAGCGTTGGCGCTCCCCACTATTAGCGCCGCGTGACTCCGCATGGAGGAATGAAAGTATTGTGAGGCGCGTGCGCCGAGAAGGGAGGGGATAGCTTCGTAACATCCCATTTGACAAAAGCTCACCATCGACGCAACAAGCGCCAGTTCCAACCGACACCTCTGAGCGAACAGTCACCTTCTCCGCGAACGCGCCGACCCGGTATAGTTTCGGAAAGTATCATTCGACACGTGTACGGAAATTATTTAGGGAATATCCTGCATTCGCAAAGACGAACAGGCGGCCGAGAGCGAGCTGATAAAAATATTACCCTGGTATGTATTGGGACTCCGCGTCCAAAGAGTCGCGTAAAATTCATTTGATTATAAACTAATGTGTATCAAGTTAAATATTTTTAATATATCAATTCTTATTTCTATCATCTCACATTAAAATCAGTGTCGTCATTTCTATACAACCTTTCATGAATAGGATTTAATTGCTATAATCAACACTATCTTTCTTCGTCATCCCGAGTATATTACTGCGCTTTTGAGTTGAATACTGCTTTTTCCCAGAATCTTTACCCCCTTTTTACCAAGGAAAGTTCTTCAGTGCAACGGCTTGCACGTCGAACTCATCCGTCGAGTTGTTAGTGCAACCACATGCACGCTTCTTTTCCTTATCCTTCCAATCTCTTCTCCTTTTAATCAATGACCGTTCAACGGCCTGCACGTTATTGTTTTATTATCCCATGCAGTGAAGTTTGACTCAAATGGGCAGACGTCGTGGTGGAAATAAATTTCAAATCCGCCGAGCTGCTGCAATTTCTCAGAACGTTGCCGGTCGTCCACGGGGACATAATAAGCCCAATACTATAAGCAAATTGACTAACATTCTACAAGTTCTCATAAAGAACTGCATAGACGACGTGATCGTTGCTCCTCGCGTAGTGAAACCGCGTATAATTTCTATCGCACAATTCAATTCTAAAATCATCAAGTTTCCGGGTTGTTGGTTATTCATTGAGTCCTCATCACTTCCATCCGATTTTGTCGAGTCAGTTCACTCTCGCTGTTCTTCGCCTGCCAACGACGCTGAGATCACCGTCATCAAGGAGATTCCACTCATCATCCTCCAATAGATCAACCCGCTACGCTCGTCCGCTCACCAAGCTGTTGCAGTCTACAATCAGCGTCTGAAGAGGAAGAAAAAGGTAGGATTGGCTTTATTTCATTATTATTTCGCATCATAATTGTCCGAGTCAGACGAGGTCTCTATCCCTAGTGGGCGCATTCCCGTTTAAAGTAGAGACCACCCTCATCGATCTGTAGAACATCCTCAGGTTAGAATTCAATAAATTCCCAGGACGTAACAGGTTGAATTTTCTGGTGACAGCGGTGGGATGCACTGTCTGTATTCGGATAATTCGATTAACATTTTATTCAAATTAAAAACTGAATATTTCTTTTTTGTATTTTAAAATCATCTTCAATTCATAAGCTTTGGAACTTCAGTCCGGTGACACGTTAATTCGTAATATTTCAATTACATTTCAATTCAATACAAAAATAAATAACAATAAAATAAAATAAAATCACATAATTGACGACAAAGAAAAATAAAATTTCAACAAAATGGTATTGACCCGTAGCAACGCGGAAACTCCCCTCACAGAGGCGGAACTCAAAACATTGCACGAACAACTAACCAAAAAACAGTTACGTCTCCAACAACAAGAGGAGGCTATCCTCCAAAAAGACAACGATAATCAAGAACGCCAAAAAGCATTGGCGAGACGAGAATTAGAAGTTGCTGAATATGAAAAAGAACGCATGGAGCAGTTAGAAGCCGCGCATATCGAGTTGGCACGACAGCAGCAACAGATAGGCAACAATTCAGTAGTTATCGATAACACAAGTGTTATGAATTCCCAAAATCAAGCGTCTGCTTCAGAATCGCGGTTGGAGGGTATGTTATCAAATATCCTTAGTGACTTTTCCGCGTTAAAGAAAGAAGTCTCTGCTTTACGAAAAACAGTCGATCGTCCATCTCGTAATATCAATCCATCTGTCATCTTATCGGGAAGTATTGCTGCGCCTGTCGATGAAAGTGTTCCATTGCCGAGCCCACAACTTCAATTCAAAGATGTTCTAGATTCAGTCCCAATTTTCAACGGAGAAAATATTCCAGTACTTAAATTTATTAGAGCATGCAAAAGAGTAAAAGAAATGTTTGCCCCTGCGTCAGAACCAGCGCTGACTCGCCTCCTTCACAATAAACTTAAGGGTCGCGCCTTCACAGCGATGGAGGATGATTCTTTTCACAATATTACTGACTTCACAGATAAATTAAAAATTTTGTTTGGTTCTGCCAAATCTGTAAATCAATATAGGGGAGAGCTGGCGAACATCAACAAAGGTAAGTCGGAGCATGTGATTGATTATATTAGTCGCGTCAAAGATTTGCACTGTGCGATTGTTGAAGCCGAAGCCAGCAATATTAACAATCGCGAATCAATGGACGTTAAAACACGCGGCTTGGAAAATGAAACGATGGAATGTTTTGTCTCTGGCTTGCCACCGGATTTCAGGTTACGGTTGCGTCTAGAAGGTTTTACAGATCTATCAACAGCGTTCGCTGCCGCGATAAGAGTCGAAAAGGAGATCGAGCGCGACAGATCACGTTTCAGAGATACGCGATCCGAAGTGAAACCATCGCCACCAACAAAGATAAACACTGCGCAACGCGATCGAATTGCATGCGAGCACTGTAATCGCGATACCCACAGTTCCGATAACTGTTGGACTAAACATCCGGACAAGCGTCCGCAACGTAGCGAAGCAAGACCAAGGCCTTTGTTCGATCCATCACGCGAGGATAATCGTCCAAAATGTAATTATTGCAATCAAACGGGTCATGTAGTAGTCAATTGCTACATCAAGCAACGCGACGAGCGAAATACAAATTTAAAATGCAGTTTCTGTAATCGACCGGGTCATGCGGTTGCCGACTGCTACATAAAGCAGCGTGACGAGCGCCGCGCTAGCGCTTCTTGGTCGGGAAACGGGCAGCAACGTTCGGCAAATTTGGGCGCGAGCCGAGCGGAAAACCCAGCAGAGCGTCCAGTACACTCTATGCAAAACGAAAAAATACACGAACAGCCATCGTTCGACTAAACACTCATTCGTTTATACCAACAGTTGAAGTGGAGTCGCCTCAGTTAGTGAAGAAGTCGGATTTTCTTGTGGACTCCGGAGCAGATCCAAATTTAATCAAACAAAGAGCATTAAGGTCGGATGTTTTTGTAAACCCACTAGATATCCTACGTTTACAGGGTATTTCGGATAAACCCGTATACACCTTGGGATCTACGCACTTGGATATTCAGGGTACGATTTGCGAGTTTCATGTAGTTGAGGATTCATTTTTGATAAAACAGGATGCTATATTGGGTTCAGAGTTCCATGGTCGTACAAGGGCGGCAATTGATTACGATAAAGAGGCAGTACTTTGGAAGCACGGTCAGCTTCCTTTCAAAAACCGAGAAACTATTGCTGTGCCGCGTCGTTCTTGCGCGTCATGTCGTGTACGTATTAAAAATAATGAATTAAAGGAGGGATACCTTCCTCGCCTGGATATTGGCGAAGGCGTTTATTTAGGTGAGGCAGTCGTTACAAATATCAATGGAATTGCGCATTTACGAATTTTCAACACAACCGAAAAAGATATAGAGTTTGTTGTACCAACTGTAACTTTGCAGGCGTTTGACTTGGCTGACGCTAATTCGGGAGATTGGTGTGGTGAAGCTATCAAAGCGCTTCACGCAAACTATATTACGGATTGTGATGTTAAAGCCGCATTTGAGTTTCCGTCAATAACTAAAAATGATACGACAATCTCTCAAGTAAAAGATTTGCTTCGCCTCGACCATCTTAACGATGAGGAGGTGGAAAGTGTAAACAGAATACTCAATGATATTTTTGACCTGTTTCATATCCCTGGTACAAAATTAGGTTCAACTAACGCAATCCAGCATAAAATCACGACAACCGATGAACAACCGGTTTTTACTCGACAATATCGATTCCCTCCAACTCATAAAGATGAAATTACAAAACAAGTGGGAGATTTAATTTCCGACCAAATCATTGAACCATCCGACTCTCCCTATAGTTCACCTCTTTGGATCGTGCCTAAAAAGGCTGATTCATCCGGGAAACCTCGGTGGCGTATGGTCATTGATTATAGAGCACTAAACGAGAAGACAGTTGGCGATGCCTACCCACTACCAAATATAACAGAAATTTTAGATCAATTGGGTAGTGCTAAATATTTTTCAGTTTTTGACTTAGCAAGTGGATTTCACCAAATCAAAATTCACCCTAATGATGCGCATAAAACAGCTTTTTCGACTCCATTTGGTCACTACCAATTTAATAGAATGCCTTTCGGTTTAAAGAATGCCCCAGCCACCTTCCAACGTCTTATGGACAGGGTTCTGAGTGGTCTACAGGGGACTGAACTCTTTGTGTACCTCGATGATATAGTCGTGTACGCAAGCTCACTAAGAGAACACGAAATAAAATTAAAACGTCTTGCAGAACGTCTCAGAAAGGCTAACCTCAAATTACAACCAGATAAATGCGAGTTTTTGCGTAAAGAAGTGGCATACTTGGGCCACATTATAAGTGAGGACGGCGTCAGACCCGATCCGAAAAAGTTAGAGTCAATCAAAAATTATCCACAACCGACCAACCCTACGAAGATTAAACAATTTCTGGGATTGGCCGGATATTACAGACGATTCATCGAAAACTTCTCGGGTATCTCGAGACCCTTGACGCAGCTTTTAAAGAAAGGAGTTAAGTTTAAATGGACCTCAGCTCAGGAAGAGGCGTTTACAAAACTTAAAAATGCATTGTGTCAGGAACCAGTGTTGCAATACCCGGATTTCACACAAAGTTTCATCATTACAACAGACGCATCAAACGTAGCGATTGGCGGTGTTATAAGTCAGGGTAAGATAGGCAGCGATAGACCGATTTCGTACACCTCGCGTACATTGTCAAGCGCGGAGGAGAAATATTCCACTATAGAAAAAGAACTACTT
This sequence comes from Clistopyga incitator, assembly GCA_947507545.1. Taxonomy (NCBI): domain Eukaryota; kingdom Metazoa; phylum Arthropoda; class Insecta; order Hymenoptera; family Ichneumonidae; genus Clistopyga; species Clistopyga incitator. Next base: position 6,801,029 of record OX382179.1, on the reverse strand, counting down.
GCAATTGTATACAGTGTAGGACAATTCAGGCACTATGTTTATGGCCGCGAATTTACATTAATTACAGATCACAGACCACTGGTCTGGCTTCACTCGGTAAAGGATCCAGCGAATCGTTTAGCTCATTGGCGACTCAAGCTCGAAAATTATCAGTATAAAATAGTTTACAAGCCAGGACGAGCAAACGGTAACGCTGACGCCTTATCTCGAAATCCTCCAGAAAGGTCCGTTTTAGTTGTCACGCCATTATCACAGTTAAGCGGTGAAAATTCAGACGATGAGTCTCTTATATTCGAAAGCCGGTATGGTGCGAATAAGAGTGCACCTAGGCATTCGGCTGATCTCCAAGAAAACCACGAAATAATAAAGCAACAATCGCAACAAACAAAACAATCATCACGACAGTCATCCGAAAATAAGTTGTTGGAGGATCTGGGTGTGTCGCCGACTGCTTCGGTGAGCTCACCTTTGGAAAAGGAAATACTAGCGGGTCATCCGGGCGTTGATACTGAGGTAAACGACACGTCGGATGAATCGGAAACAGAGAGCGATATTTTTGATCGGGGTACCGTTCCATTTAAGTTGCATTTAACAAAAAACAAAGTAAATAAATTCGAAATTAGAGAAAGCAGAGACCGATTATCAATGTGTCGCAACAATGTCGTCGTTTTCGTTACCACAAAGTGTCAACCAGTCGACGAGGGCGCTCTCGACTTGGCTTCCGTAGGAAAGCTTCCTGCGTTTACGGACTTGAATTTGTCGCGTGCTCGGGTGGAACACAACGGTGCCAATATAGTAATTGTCTTACCTATTAAAAATGATCTTAGAGCCAACACGGCAGTCGATGATTTAAATGAAGCTTTGGAATCGCTTAGAGACGTTGTGACCGAGTTAGCGATTGATTCATTAAGTATCGCACGGACTAATACACTTGACGGAATATTATGGATCGATATGTTACGCAAGCTCAGGGATCAATTGTCGGATCTACCTTTGTTGTTAGTAATTTATAAGCAAATCGTACAAGTTCCTGCTAAAGAGGATCGACCAGCCATCATCACCGAGGCCCACGACTCACTGATTGGAGGGCACAAGGGTGTCACAAAGACGTATAACCGCATTCGAGAAAAATACGCTTGGCGCAACATGAAGAGTGATATTCTGGATTACATTCAACATTGCAGAGGGTGTCAATTAAAAAAGCTGGTCCGTGTCAAAACCAAACAACCTATGGTTATAACGGACACACCGGGTGCAGCTTTTGACAAGATCGCAATGGACATTGTCGGACCACTGCCGGTCACAAATAAAAACAACACGTATATACTTACCATTCAAGATCTACTGACCAAGTATTCACTCGCAATTCCACTTGCAAGAACAACATCTACAGACATAGCCGAAGCATTTACTAAAAATTTTATCGCCAGATTCGGGGCTCCTAGAACTATTTTGACGGATCAGGGAAGCAACTTCTGCAGTGCGCTCATGAAGGAGCTTGCGAGAAAATTCCGAATTAAACTCTGCACAACCACTGCTTTCCATCCACAAAGTAACGGTTCAATCGAACGATCACATCACGTTTTAATAGAATACCTAAAACAATACGTCGACAAGCAACATCAATGGGACGCTTTTCTCGAGCTGGCTATGCTTTCATATAATACGAGTCAACACGAAGGAACCGGCTATACTCCTCACGAATTGGTATTTGGAAAGATTGCAAGGCTACCATCCAGTCGCAATCAAGTCGAAGAGCATCCCGATATAACATATTCAGATTATCTCAAAAATTTGTTTAATAAAATATACGGACTTCAAAAATTAGCAGCAGAGAACCTGACGTCCGCTAAACACAAGTCTAAGAAATATTACGATAGAAAAATTAATCCTCAGAATTTTAAGGTGGGGGATTTTGTCGTATTGTTAAAAGAACCAAGAGATGGAAAGTTCGGTGATCAGTACAGTGAGCCATGTGAGGTCACTGAGATTCTTTCCGGAGGAAATGTAAAAATAAAATATAAAGGAGGAAATCGAACAGTACACGCAAACAAATTGAGAATTTCGAAATTGTTTCCTTCCAGAGACCAAGCGTGTTAGAAACACGTGCGAGCCAAAATAACAAACCTTTATCGAGACGTAATCACACAACGCTGTAACTTAGAACGAAGAGTTATGCAAAACGCATTGGCTACTGCAGCAATACTACCGGAAAAATTCGCTTTCACTGTAATGAAGGGACCCGGTTATATGGCTGCCATCGCAGGCGAAGTGGCCCACATCGTTAAGTGCATTCCTGTCGAGTGCAAACTGAGAAAAACAACTGAATGTTATCATGAGTTACCAGTGACTTATCGTAACACTTCCTACTTTCTTACCACAACTTCAAGAATGCTAGTGAAGACCGGTACGCAGATCGAGTGCGATCCGGTATTGCCAGCTGAATACAATATCGAGGGAACCTGGTATCGTCTCACACCACAGCCAATTGAGGTCATTAAACCACAGATGTTGCAACCAATGACCAAACCTACCTGGAGATACAATTCTCCTGGGAGACTGGCATCTAGCGGCATATATTCTGAAACCGATATCGACAAGCTCAGAGACAGAATAATGTTCCCTGCAGAAAAACCGGCACTCCTGAATCACCTCGCACGAGGATCGGTTGGATATCATATACCTGCCGGAAGCATCTCCATCAGAGGACTTATGGACGAAAGCACGCTCAACCATATAGCGGAAAACGCGGCGGACAAAATGTGGAACATTTTCCTTAAGTTTGGTACCGCTAGTGCTGGAGTCATTGGACTATTTCTGATTATGAAAATAATAAAACTTATTATCGACACACTTATTCATGGCTATGCCTTACACTCCCTATACGGATGGAGTATTCACTTGGTGGGAGCGGTTTGGGACTCTGTAACAAATCTTTTGGTAACACTTGCACACAAAAATAATGCAAAACCGAAAGAAACCATCAATGTAGAAGTAGAACAACCAGTTGAAATACAAATGCAGGAGAGTCCAAACTCAGTATATCCGAATATCGGCCACCAGGAGGTCTCACATATATCTGGAGTGGACCATGACCTCTCCAAACGGCTATTCGCCTATCGTCAGCAGAGCCACGGCACAGCTTCCGACTAGAAGGGGGGAGGTGTGACGTCATGGGTCCAATTTTTTCGCCCACTTATTCAACATCTTCAACTCACCTGGCCCCTTGATCAGTGACGTCATCTCATCATCAGGTCATAACGTCATCAGTATACAGCTTCACCAAGTGCTACGAGAAGTGCAAAGTGAATATTAAGAGCAGAGTAAAGTGAAGAGTGAAAAGTGGTATGAGAGAATGAGAGAGAAAAGGACAGAGTATGGGCTATGGACGTATGCGTCATGTGGCGAACCGAAGGCACGACTTTGGAACACGATATCTCAGAAAGTAATGAAGTTACATGGAATCTGATTACTGGAATAGAAGCAGAAAACTATTTATAATTTATAAAGTCCTAGAACCTTTTATGCTCTAGGACGCACCGTTAACGAGTTATAGCCGATTTTGTGAACAAACGTAGATCCGCGGCTGTATTTCGGTGTCGACGGGCATAGACACGTTCTGGGTGACTTTGAATAACATTTATGGTTTATTTCACTACTAAATATATTAATTAATTAACAAATAACATTTATACATGATTCCGTTTGGCTTCATTTGTCTATTTACTAAATATTAATCAGATATTGTAACTATACGAAAACCTATAGTATATTCGTATGTTATATGTCTCATAGATCCTAGAATAATGAATTTATATGGAATCTAAGTACACCAATAGATGCGGTAGACTATTTAGGACTTATAAAGTCCTAGAACCTTTCATGCCCTAAAATGCATATTTTACGAGTTATAAACGATTTAGTGAATAAATGTAATACCAAGGAAATGATTTGGCTTAACTTATATTAAATATACTAATACCAAATCCCAATCGAATTAACTGAACAATAAACAATCATTTATAAAGATTCCATTAAACGTTCATTATTCTTAAGGCCAATATTGTTAAAAACATTATTCCAATACTTTTAAATGTTATATGTATCATAAAAACGTATTTACTGGAATATTCATTATAACAAGGGTATTATTATAACAAAGGGGACCTATTAATCATAAAATATAAGTATATTCAACTTTTGCTATATATTAGCAACAAATTCAATAAATCCATATAACCATAAGTATATGTCTATATATATATATGTATTAATAGAATGGAACGAATGAATGTGATATCAGCACCGGATGTTTGAGTTGTGTCTACGGTTGGAATTAAATTCATGTTATCAACACCGCACATGGCGGTATTATTTGACCAACAAGTATGACACCCGATAATCAGCACCGGATGTACCTGTTATGACTGGAAAGAACTCGAGAAGCCTTTGTTCTTCGATATCTCGTCGTGGCGTGAGGTAAGCGATGCGCCGTCCGGTGCGCGCGCAGTTTGAAGAGGGGATAGCATCAGCGCGCCCCACCGCTGCGGTCGCATGGGCACGGCCTAGCGTGAGCGCTCCCCACTATTAGCACCGAGCGCCAGCGTATGGAAGAATGAGAGAATTGAGAGTGCGTGGGAGTAGTGCAGTGCTGTAAGGAGCGCGCGCATGGTTAGGAGAGGGGATAGCAGCGGCGCGCCCAATCACTGCGGTCGCGTGGGCGTGGATCAGCGTTGGCGCTCCCCACTATTAGCGCCGCGTGACTCCGCATGGAGGAATGAAAGTATTGTGAGGCGCGTGCGCCGAGAAGGGAGGGGATAGCTTCGTAACATCCCATTTGACAAAAGCTCACCATCGACGCAACAAGCGCCAGTTCCAACCGACACCTCTGAGCGAACAGTCACCTTCTCCGCGAACGCGCCGACCCGGTATAGTTTCGGAAAGTATCATTCGACACGTGTACGGAAATTATTTAGGGAATATCCTGCATTCGCAAAGACGAACAGGCGGCCGAGAGCGAGCTGATAAAAATATTACCCTGGTATGTATTGGGACTCCGCGTCCAAAGAGTCGCGTAAAATTCATTTGATTATAAACTAATGTGTATCAAGTTAAATATTTTTAATATATCAATTCTTATTTCTATCATCTCACATTAAAATCAGTGTCGTCATTTCTATACAACCTTTCATGAATAGGATTTAATTGCTATAATCAACACTATCTTTCTTCGTCATCCCGAGTATATTACTGCGCTTTTGAGTTGAATACTGCTTTTTCCCAGAATCTTTACCCCCTTTTTACCAAGGAAAGTTCTTCAGTGCAACGGCTTGCACGTCGAACTCATCCGTCGAGTTGTTAGTGCAACCACATGCACGCTTCTTTTCCTTATCCTTCCAATCTCTTCTCCTTTTAATCAATGACCGTTCAACGGCCTGCACGTTATTGTTTTATTATCCCATGCAGTGAAGTTTGACTCAAATGGGCAGACGTCGTGGTGGAAATAAATTTCAAATCCGCCGAGCTGCTGCAATTTCTCAGAACGTTGCCGGTCGTCCACGGGGACATAATAAGCCCAATACTATAAGCAAATTGACTAACATTCTACAAGTTCTCATAAAGAACTGCATAGACGACGTGATCGTTGCTCCTCGCGTAGTGAAACCGCGTATAATTTCTATCGCACAATTCAATTCTAAAATCATCAAGTTTCCGGGTTGTTGGTTATTCATTGAGTCCTCATCACTTCCATCCGATTTTGTCGAGTCAGTTCACTCTCGCTGTTCTTCGCCTGCCAACGACGCTGAGATCACCGTCATCAAGGAGATTCCACTCATCATCCTCCAATAGATCAACCCGCTACGCTCGTCCGCTCACCAAGCTGTTGCAGTCTACAATCAGCGTCTGAAGAGGAAGAAAAAGGTAGGATTGGCTTTATTTCATTATTATTTCGCATCATAATTGTCCGAGTCAGACGAGGTCTCTATCCCTAGTGGGCGCATTCCCGTTTAAAGTAGAGACCACCCTCATCGATCTGTAGAACATCCTCAGGTTAGAATTCAATAAATTCCCAGGACGTAACACAATAAAACGAGTTTCGTGGTGCTGCAGCGGTTGATACGTCGATGCCTAGCGACATCGAGAGATCGAGGATTCCTGGCGTTTCTGAGAGTTTGGCTGGGCGTACGTGTGTCAAATCTCCTCATTTAATGCAACTACACACTCTCAATACGATAAAACTGGTATCGCAGTTCTGCAGCGATTGATACGTCGAAGCTTAGCGGAATCGAGAGATCGAGGATTCCCGCCGTTTCTGAGACTTTGGCTGGCTGTACGGGTGTCAAAATCCTTCATTTTATGTAACTACACACTCTCAATACGATAAAACTGGTATAGCAGTTTCGCAGCGATTGATAGGTCGATGCCTGGCGGCATCGAGAGATCGAGGATTCCCGGCATTTCTGACTGTTTGGCTGGGCGTACGGGTGACAAAATTCTTTATTTCATGCAACTACATACTCGCAATACGATAAAACGGGTATCGTGGTGCTGCAGCGTTTGATACGTCGATGCTTAGCGACATCGAGAGATCGAGGATTCCCGGCGTTTCTGAGAGTTTGGCTGGGCGTACGGGTGTCAAAATTCTTCATTTCATGCAACTACACACTCTGAATACGATAAAACTGGTATCGCAGTTCTGCAGCGATTGATACGTCGAAGCTTAGCGGAATCGAAAGATCGAGGATTCTCGGCGTTTCTGAGACTTTGGCTGGCTGTACGGGTGTCAAAATCCTTCATTTTATGTAACTACACACTCTCAATACGATAAAACTGGTATAGCAGTTTCGCAGCGATTGATAGGTCGATGCCTGGCGGCATCGAGAGATCGAGGATTCCCGGCGTTTCTGAGAGTTTGGCTGGGTGTACGTGTGTGAAAATTCTTTATTTCATGCAACTACATACTCGCAATACGATATAACGGGTATCGTGGTGCTGCAGCGTTTGATACGTCGATGCTTAGCGACATCGAGAGATCGAGGATTCCCGGCGTTTCTGAGAGTTTGGCTGGGTGTACGCATGTCAAAATTCTTTATTTCATGCAACTACACACTCTCAATACGATAAAACGGGTATCGTGGTGCTGCAGCGATTGATACGTGGATGCTTAGCGAAATCGAGAGATCGAGTATTCCCGGCGTTTCTGAGAGTTTGGCTGGGTGTACGAATGTAAAAATTCTTTATTTTATGCAACTACACACTTACAATACGATAAAACGGGTATCGTGGTGCTGCAGCGATTGATACGTCGATGCTTAGCGACATCGAGAGATCGATGATTCCCGGCGTTTCTGAGAGTTTGGCTGGGCGTACGGGTGTCAAAATTCTTTATTTTATGCAACTACACACTTACAATACGATAAAACGGGTATCGTGGTGCTGCAGCGATTGATACGTGGATGCTTAGCGAAATCGAGAGATCGAGTATTCCCGGCGTTTCTGAGAGTTTGGCTGGGTGTACGAATGTCAAAATTTTTTATTTTATGCAACTACACACTTACAATACGATAAAACGGGTATCGTGGTGCTGCAGCGATTGATAAGTCGATGCTTAGCGACATCGAGAGATCGATGATTCCCGGCGTTTCTGAGAGTTTGGCTGGGCGTACGGGTGTAAAAATTCTATATTTCATGCAACTACACACTCTCAATACGATAAAACTGGTATCGTGGTGCTGCAGCGATTGATAGGTCGATGCCTAGCGATATCGAGAGATCGAGGATTCCCGGCATTTCTGAGAGTTTGGCTGGGCGTACGGGTGTCGAAATTCTTTATTTCATGCAACTACACACTCTCAATACGATAAAACTGGTATCGTGGTGCTGTAGCAATTGATACATCGATGCTTAGCGAAATCGAGAGATCGAGGATTCCCGGCGTTTCTGAGAGTTTGGCTGGGTGTACGGGTGTGAAAATTCTTTATTTCATGCAACTACACACTTACAATCCGATAAAACGGGTATCGTGGTGCTGCAGCGATTGATACCCGGATGCTTAGCGAAATCGAGAGATCGAGGATTCCCGGCGTTTCGGAGAGTTTGGCTGGGTGTACGGGTGTGAAAATTCTTTATTTCACGCAACTACATACTTGCAATACGATAAAACGGGTATCGTGGTGCTGCAGCGATTGATACGTCGATGCTTAGCGAAATCGAGAGATCGAGGATTCCCGGCGTTTCTGAGAGTTTGGCTGGGTGTACGGGTGTGAAAATTCTTTATTTCATGCAACTACACACTTACAATCCGATAAAACGGGTATCGTGGTGCTGCAGCGATTGATACCCGGATGCTTAGCGAAATCGAGAGATCGAGGATTCCCGGCGTTTCGGAGAGTTTGGCTGGGTGTACGGGTGTGAAAATTCTTTATTTCACGCAACTACATACTTGCAATACGATAAAACGGGTATCGTGGTGCTGCAGCGATTGATACGTCGATGCTTAGCGACATCGAGAGATCGATGATTCCCGGCGTTTCTGAGAGTTTGGATGGGCGTACGGGTGTCAAAATTCTTTATTTCATGCAACTACACACTCTCAATACCATAAAACTGGTATCGCAGTTCCGCAGCGATTGATAGGTCGATGCCTAGCGACATCGAGAGATCGAGGATTCCCGGCATTTCTGAGAGTTTGGCTGGGCGTACGGGTGTCAAAATTCTTTATTTCTTGCAACTACACACTCTCAATACGATAAAACTGGTATCGTGGTGCTGCAGCGATTGATACGTCGATGCTTAGCGACATCGAGAGATCGATGATTCCCGGCGTTTCTGAAAGTTTGGCTGGGCGTACGGGTGTGAAATTTCTTTATTTCATGCAACTACACACTCTCAATACCATTAAACTGGTATCGTGGTGCTGCAGCGATCGATACGTCGATGCTTAGAGACATCGAGAGATCGATGATTCCCGGCGTTTCTGAGAGTTTGGATGGGCGTACGGGTGTCAAAATTCTTTATTTCATGCAACTACACACTCTCAATACCATAAAACTGGTATCGCAGTTCCGCAGCGATTGATAGGTCGATGCCTAGCGACA